>JAPMOR010042457.1:306454-424036 GCA_026543865.1 Argiope aurantia
TATATATATATATATATATATATAATTATTTTTATTGTATTTTATTCTGTAGTATATAAATAAGCATGTCGATTCCAGAGCAACTTCTAAAATCAATAATGCGTAAACGAAGAGAGTACGGTTATTTTCATAAAAAGCAAATAACTATTATTTGTATTTTATTTTTTGAGAAGACCAGAATTTATTGTTGTTAATTGACAATTTTAAAAAAATCTTTAGGAATTAATAAAGCGAAATGTTTTATAAATCCCGGTTAATAAGCTTATAAATATTCAAATTTCTATCCTCTATTCAGGACTCGAGTTGTCAGAGCAGGTATCATCACTTTTCATAGCATTACGCAAGACTTCTGCTTCTTATCTAATGTCATGTCATCCAAGTAATAATAATAATAACGAAGAAATCTCGGCTATATAACCGTTCATCAGGAAGAAAAAAGAATTTAAAGGAAACCTCTAATCCAAAACATCGAGCGTGTTAATGTTTTATGCGTCATTCGTCTACCTTCATTTTATTTTTAAATTTTGATTATTTAGCAATGATGACCTATATACAAAAAAAATATGTTTAATGTGCTTGCGACGTGCATCAGCTTACGTAAAAATCCGTCATATAAGTAAAGAGTATATTTAAATTAACTAAAACACTAAAAGTGCTATCATAAAATATATATTAAGATGTCGTTGAAAAGTTAAGTGTTTTTGAATTTTAAAATGGTATAAAAAGGATTTTGCGCAATAATATATTCCGAATTTAACTGTGGGAAAATTTAAAGATTTGATTCATTTTTACTCA
Source organism: Argiope aurantia (assembly GCA_026543865.1). NCBI lineage: Eukaryota > Metazoa > Arthropoda > Arachnida > Araneae > Araneidae > Argiope > Argiope aurantia. Next base: position 307,250 of record JAPMOR010042457.1, read on the forward strand.
AAACAATAATTAAAAATAAGATAAGTAATTTCTTAATGAGAAAAAAAATACCCAAACAATAATTGCCTACCATATTTGGCAATTCTATTTCAAACAATCTACCGTATAAACCGTTTTAAACAACATTTTCTTGATGCATAAAATATTGCGTAATTTGCAAGAAGTATATCATCCTATAAGCATTATCATATTAATATGGTATTTAATAATAAAAAAGTGGGGTTTCATTATTAACGCAGGGCTCCTGAATGTAAAACGACGTATTCAATATTCGCCCATTTATTATGTTATTCTGATTTGATTTGATTTAGTGGAGTTTAATGGCGAAGAAAAAACATTCTTGATTATATTGTGCCAAACTCTGGTATTAATTAAAAATTTTGTTTCAAAAACTTTTAGACAAAATCCCGCCAATTGTCATGACTTGACAACTTTTATGATATGCGGTAAAAAGCTGTCAGTAAACCTTAAAATAATTATTTTTAATTAGATCAAATAATCATTTTTAAGAAAGTAAAAAGACGCAAATGATTAACTTTATGAAGAGTGTCTAGTAATTCTATATTGTATCTTTTCTTGTATAACACTTCACTGCTTTAACTACTAAACCAGTTGGTGATTTTAATTTGCTCCTAAATACTATCGATTTAGTGATAAAAAAATCGGCTACACTTCTATCATTTCTATGTTAACAACTTTTTTCTGTCTTTATTTGCCTTCGAATTTTTGATTTTTGAAGTTGCACCAGAGTTTTGAATCACTTGTATATTAGGATACATTTGATGAGTTATATAAAAAGAAAAGAAAAAGTATTCATATCTCTGAAAAAGACTATATCACCATCCAGTCTATTGGAGAAATTTTAAAGCGCATTTTTCCAAAGCATGCCCGAATATTTTCTGACTTACTAACTCATTCTTACTGTTTAATTGCTCGAGCGCTGTCTCGGCGTCCTCCCTCGTCTTGTAGTGCACGAAGGCGAAATCCCTTAGCTTCTTCACTTTCTCCACTTTCAGCTTGTCTTCGAGGCTGAAGATCTTCTTCAGTTTCTCCTCCGTCGTATTCATCATCAGATTTCTCACGTAGAGGATGGTCACCTGCGAAATGAAAATAGAAAGTCGGCTAATAAACCAGTGGCAGTGGTTTCTCTCAAAACTTTCTCACATACTCTCTAATAAAGGTGTTATCCAAGAAAACGCCAACTAGACAATGGCTTATGATAGTCGAATATTTTTAGCGTGAATCTAGTATTTTTACTGTTGTTGTTTCTAATGGCTCTTGTCATAGACAAGCCCACTGACTTTAAAAAGTCATTCATGGTTTGAAGCCAAGAGTACGTTTTTTGATTTTCAGTAGCACCATCTAGGGCCAAGAGTACGACTTAGTTACAAACCTTTTTACGGGGCGGACTTCATTCATGCATTCCATTCTCTCATCCACAGATCGTAATTCAGGCTTGAATCAGAAAGCGATCACCCCTGATCCATTTTCCCCAGTGGTATCGCTGTCGACATGGAGGACTTTGTGACCACAACAGATTTATAAGCGCGTCAGCCAACGCACGAGCGGGAGGTCTACTGCCGGCGTGGTTCGAACCCGCAACCCAAGCGACACGAACCCAACGCCCTACCAACCGGGCTATCCCGGCCTTCAGTGTTTTTTCTGAATCTATCATGTAATCCTTGGTGAGCTATTTGGTGAATAAACCCTGACATGCGGTTAATACTGAACAAAAATTGAATTTGTCTTCTGAAGAAAAACTTTGACACCAAGTCACACTTGTAGTCACAAAATTCATACCAAATTTGATATATTTAAGTCCTTCTGCTTTTGAGTTATCACATTTATATGTTTCTGAAAGGGCAGACCACCGACTATTCCCGAATTAAACTAAGACGTTCAATTCCTTGTTGGATTTGGCTCAAAATTTAAAGAGCGTCTACACTATAAATGTTAGATCTGTGCACCGGATTGTATTCGTCTTATTTATTTTGTAGTATTTATAGTATTTTGTAGTTATCATGCTAACTTATATTCGAACAGCTGGAAATACAAATTTCTTCTGAATGGATTTTGGTCAAAATTTGATTGATATCTACAATTTTGGCATAAAGATAGTGAACCAAATTTTATCAATCTAGCACAAAGCGTTTTACAAAGCGAAATCTCGAGGTCGAATTTTTTGACGATTACTTTCTTTATACTACGTATACAAAAAAATAAAAATATTTTGTAATTATATGTGCTTTTCTATCTCTCTCTAAAGATTATATTCATAAATGAAGCAATCATGAAATGAAGTAAATGAACTTGGCATGAAAATTTTAAACTTATGTCCAATTTTAAATGAAATCCATCAAAACGTCGATTGTTGATTCTTGTGAATCTGAACGCAAGAACTGATGATGATAATGATGTCGTGTCCGCATTACCACAGAAAGGGGGTGTAGTAGCTTCTGAAGGTGAAGACCCCTGAGCACCCGAGGGCAGAAGTCTGACTTCTAGCTCATACGAAGATGACACTCACACCCCCCTTTTTATAGGGAAAGGGAGGGCTCTTTCACACACCTCACAGATAGAACACAGGGTGAAAAACAACCATGCCCAAACCAGGACTCGAAACCGGGACGTCCAGATCACGGGAAGACGCGCTACCCCTAGGTCAGGACGTCGGTAATGTAATAACACAAAAAATGCAATTAAACGTTAAATTTCAGAATACTTTTTGAAACTGACAAATTTTGAAATAAAATTTTTAATGGTTCACCTGTATCTTCGTTCTCTTGTCTGTGTGCATAGACTTTTGACTAAGATAACAAGCAAGATAAGGATACTTAATACGAGTTTGGAACCAAACTTGTGTTGAAAGCAAAATTTTATGTGTGCTGTGTTTGAAAAAAAAAATTTTAGACCTCCACCAAATTTTGAACTCATTTGATTAAAGTCATTATGACCAAAATGTATAGTTGACTTTTCTCACTATATTATAAAAAATAAAAAAGCGCTTTATTGCACTAATTTTTGAGAAAAAAAGAAACGGAAGACTTTCCAATGGTTTCCATTCTTGAGGAAAGCAAGCCTTCGGCGACCAGCTATTCATCAATCATATTAATAACACTAATTTAGGTATATAAATCAATTTTGGTGGATTACATCTTATCACACTAGATGAAAACACCATTTTAAATTAATTTAGCACAATAAGCATAATACAATCTGATTAGTTAATTGTGCTAATGCAAAAAATGACTAATTTAATCGGCAATTAAAATTTTCGAAATGGAGGCTAGTTGTAGGGATTGGAGGCTATAACAAAACATTATTTTTGTTATCTCTCGGAAACGAAGGACTAAGATAGAAAAAGAAACCGCATCTAAACATCACGGACTTTCAAATGAAATAAAAAATCAGTTTAGTAATTGGATTTGGAGGTTTTGGCATGGTGATTTCTCACAAAGAGTATATATTGAAACTGAGTTTGAGTTTTCTTTTAAAAAAAGAGCGTGGTGTGGGACAAGTGATCAATGATGATATAGTTAAACAATATTAGCTTTCATATGAAATAAAAATTGGAGAAATTGGTTCAGTGGTTGGGTTTGGAGGAATCTGTCTTACACTTTTCCTATAGATAATATACAGCAAAATAGTGCTTATAGAATTTTTTTAACAAATGGAAGGGGGTGAGTGACAAGGGACCATCGATGATATATATAGGGATATTATTAAAACGCTTTCACACACACAAAAAAAAAAAAAATTGTAAAAGTTAGACCACAAATTTCGGGTGGAGAATATTCGGCTTTGGTTTTTCGAATTATTTTAAATTTGTAAATACTGCTTCAAATGCTTCTAGGTAAGCAACAGATCAGATCAAGAATGATTATAATGCGTCACACAGAAATGGTATGGCATGGTAATATTTCCTACAATTCTTAAAATTGAATCATGTATTACTCTCGATTTTCCTCCTTTTAATGAGGTGACTAGTTTTGTAAGATTTCTGACAATTGTATCTTTCAATTGAAAGTGTTTCTTAAAACCGATAATTTTTATTCTTTCTAATTGTTATCATACATCTTAAACTCTATCTTAAATGAACAAAAATTCTCAAGCCCTTCAGAGTAAAAATAAAATTAAGAACTTTGCCATTCTCTGTTACAGTCAAAGGCTATCTTAATCATTCGAAATTCTCGATAAATGGAGGGGGAGGAGAGAGATGAAAAAGGCTTTTGTTAACGAGATTTTGATATCATTGTTCCAAGTTTTACTGAAGAGGCTCCTAATCTTATCACTTCACATTCTAGAGAATTTTTATTACTCTATAACTAGCACTAGAGCTTCCACCTCCCCCTTGTACTTAATGAAAATAAGATGGCAGAAAACTTCAGTTACTTCACGGAAATTCATTGTTCATTTTTAAGACAAAGTCAGCTGGAGTGGTCTTCCCAAAATTTTCTCGTATACTCTCTAATAAACTTGTCATACCAGAGAACGCCTTACATGGCATTGGCATTTTTTTTTATGCAATTTGGATTAGCATTTTTACTGAATCCATTGTGTCATCCATGACGAGTTATTTGGCGATTAACCTATGGAATACCGTTAATAGTATCCAAAAATTGAATTCGTGTTTTAAACACGTTTTTTTCAATTGATTTAAACAAAATTTTGACATGGAGCTACAATTGTAGTCACAAAGTCCCATACTCGATTTGATACATTTAAGTCACTGTTTCTTTGAGTATCAAGTTTACATTTTTCTGAAAATAGAGACCAACAGACAGTCAATCTCCTGTTGGATTTGGCTCAAAATTTGAAAGGTGCCTAGACTATAAATGCTAATTCTGTGTATAGAATTTTATCTATCTAGCTCTCTTCGTTTTATAAATATCATGCTAATTTATATTCAAACAGCCAGATAGACGGACTTCCTCAGGACAGATTTTAATCAAAATTCGATTGAAATCTCCAAATTCAATGTAAAGACCGTATACAAAATTTCCACCATCTGGCTCAAAGCGTTTCTGAGTTATCTTTCTCACAGATAGACAGACATTTTTCCAAAAATCCAAAAATTGCGTTTTTCAAATAAAGGAGGTCAAAAACATGGAGATTCGTCCAAATTTCTAGTTCGAACTTTTTGACGATTACTGTATTTTCTCTACATTATGCATACAAGAAAGTAATATTGTTCCTCTTTAGATCATAAAAAACAAAATCTAAGATTCAAAAACTCTTTAAAATGTATGTTCAATGCATCCTTCTAGGAAGCTCTTTTTTCATATATATTTTTTTTGTAAATAGAACCTTACTAATTTTATTTCTAATCGAACGTTCTTTGATGTTTAATAATACTAATATGACAGTTTTTTTTCTGAAATTATAAGTAGATTGGCATTCCTTTTATAACTAATTTAGAACTATTTGGAGACGAAATATGTAATCTTTAATCCAGCCAAATATCGAAGAGTCTGAACTGGTACCCCATCTCCCTACTTTTGAGTCACATCAATGAAAAGTCTTCTGATTTCAGGGGGATTAACACAAACAATGCTTGCATGTACAAAATAAATCCTTGTTGCACTCGAATGCCTACAGTGGAAGCTACCAACAGGCTACTACAGCCCTAATGCTAGGAGAGATTGTTATATCTTGGACCAAGTGTAACCTTATCTTAGTAAGCGTTATACTTATCTTGTATGCATATAAGTGTGGGTTGTCACCTTGTAACAAACAGTTGAATTACCTTAAATAATACTCAGTACTATTTAAGAAAAAAACTGTTGTTGTTATGTATAACTGAGTATGTATGTATGAGTATAACTTTAAAATTTGAGAAAGAAACAGAGTTCTTTAAAAATTACATTTTTTATTCCTAAAATTCAAAAATTGTTAGAGAATTTTCACTTTAAATTGTTAGATATTAGTCGATCAGCATAAAAAGTTATCCAAATACAAAATCTCCAATCATATACAGGATCCAAAGTGATATTCTTTGATCACTGGGATAACAACTATACAGTTGGTTGAAATTTATTGGCGAAAGTTTGGCTAAGCCACGCCAGTATGGTACCATACTTCACTATCATGTGAAGCGTTCTGCATGAGTATTTTCAGTCAGCTCTGTTGCACATTGAGAAGACATTAAGATAGAATCTACATCACATCTCAATGAAATAAAAACTCAAGAAGCAATTTCAGGAAGTTTTATTTTTCTCACCGTTAAGATGACAGCAACATACATGGCTGCGAATATGTTTTGATACTTGTTTAGTTTTATGGTCCCCCGGTACACTTGTCGTTTTCGGATTATGCCAAGATCTCCAAAGTTCCACTATACATGAGATACCAAGATGATTGCGTTCCCGGGTTTATTTAGAAATTTTCAGAATACACTAAAATCACCAAATTAAAATGTACATTCGATGCTAGATAATTGCATTCCCGGTTTTATATGGCAATTTTCTGATTACGCCAAAATCATCAATGCCGAGTTGAAAATCGCCAAGTTATCGGCAACTGTTTACATTTTTTTCGCGATTTATCGCGAAGGACAAAAGAATAAGCAAATATCCGTGTTTCAGAGCAACTAACATTAAAAAGGCATTAAATAGTAGAGTATTTGGCATTTTTTATCTCACATTACTGGCATTTTCATAGAGCATTTGGGACTAAATAATATGGATTTTTGCCCATGCGACCAAGTGAAATCACCGTATTAAACACCCAATGTAATGCTTTGTATTATGCACCCAAACAAATTCTGTACCAAGCAGAAATTTATTTTTTATATCGTTGATTACATAAAAAATTACTGCCACTTCTAATTTCTGAAATTATTTCAAAAACTCCGCACAATAAACTTATTAATTTCCTCGAAATAGGAAAAACTTAAAAATTATATTGTTATATTTTAAAAAACACACACACACAGAATCTCATTTCTTTTTTCCCGTATTATACCGATGACGACGATGTTTTCTTCATTAAGATTCAAAACAATTACCGTTCTATTTCATTTAAATTGTGTTATTATAACTTAATGCTTTTTTTTAAATTTTTAGCACTATAGAGTTAAAAGCTTAATTATTGAACACTGATTTTAATAATAGGGATGAAATGCAAACTGTATTAATATAACAACAAATAAAATTAATAATAATTTAATCAAATCTTAAGAATTTATAAATTGCTAAATGCATCAGTTAGTTCCATTGAGGTATCTTTCAAACTTACCGGGTGGATTTTAATCGTTTTTAACAATTCTGTTGGGACAATTCTGCAGTTAGAGTGAATGTAAAAATTGATTATCAGTAAATAAAAGAATTGGACTGATAAATTTAAAGAAATTTAAATGATATTACTTTTATTCTGACATTCCTGAGAATTGTGTTAATCTTCTGAGAATCAATTAAGCTTCAGTTTCAGAAACATCGTTTTATTACTCATTGGCAAAATATTATTTTGCCATAAGTCTATGGAAATAGTTAAGCTTTTATTTCAACTAAATAAATAGTTTATTTAAATTAATTTGATTTTTTTAACAGAAACTGAATTCATTTTTTTTTCAGAATATATACCAATTTTGCTAGGGAAAAAAAAAAGAAAATTAGCAATTTTTGGGAGGTAATGCAAACTGATATTTTTTATCTTGGGAGGGTTTGTTTATAATATCGTAAAGAATATTATTTCCGACATTGACAAATTTAAAAATTTCAATGACCTATAAGTAATCAAATTGCTATTAAAATTTGACGGTTAATCATTTAGCATTTATGGCGTTAATTTTAATTCATCTATACTATCTTGATTACTCTCTTCAGTATTCTACAGCTTGACTTCTCTCAATACAAAATGTTTGGGTTATTATTATTTATTATTATTTTTTTTGCTGCATTTTTTTCCGTGGCTTTTGTAAAAATTATCTCTATGTACAAAAACTATGTGATAGCTTCATAATAACTATGCACATCTATATAAATATAGAAAGATTACTGTTTTTAGACCAATATGCAATTTTCCAGGTGGGGGGTGGGTGGCTCCTCCTGTCGCTGACATAGTTCTAAAATTGAAAAAAAAAGAGAAAAATTCTAATCATTTTTGGTAATAAGTGACAGTATGTAATCCAGGACCAACAAGTACCCTATTATTTCAGGCATGGTTCAGAAACGTGAATTGAGGGTCAAGGCTATAACTTAAATCCTTCAGATATGTTGTTAACCACCATTATTCGAAAAACTAGTCTAAGCATGCGCTTTAATAACGAATTTCTCGCTGCAGTTATGATAGCTGCTAGAAGTATTTCGAAGCTTCCGCCCTTCCAAACGAAACGCAAATGTGGACCAGCCTCCTTCATAAAGTTATCTGATTCCCTATAGATTTGATTTAATGTAGATTTCTATCTCAAAAACCGCCTAAGTGTTCCAAGATCGTTTTGATCAAAAGACGATGCTACATTCTTTCTTAACATGAGCTCTTAATTCTTAAACCATATGATTCAGTCAACGCAGTAAAACTACTAGAAAATCTAACTTTAATAGGGAAAAGTTACTAAGAGAACCTATTAGAAATGAATCTCGATAAATTATTTATTGATCCAATAAAGACTCTTCTTTAATACTAATTAAAGATTGCTATTTTGGAAATCACAAAAAAGAAATACGGATAATCCAGATTAAATAATGTTTTCAGAATTATTCAATTATTTTTGCTTTGATTCCATGATGATTAAATAGAAATATCAATGCTTATTACTCAACAGCGTTATAAATTAAAGTCGATTTGCCGATTTACTTTGAACTGAATTAATTTTACAAAGAGTAGAATCTTTTATAATTGCAAAATTAATAAACATTTGATTATAAAAGAAAGGTACCCAACATTTAAAATCAGGAAGCGATTTTATGAACGCATTCATTGCAATAAAAGTGAAATAAAAAAAATTACATTCAGAAATCTTAAAGTTTTATTAATTATACATTAATGATAATTATAATTTAGCATTAATTATATATTAATATTATTTATAATTTATTATTAATTATATATTAATATTTTTATTTAGTATTAATTATATATTCATATTATTTATTACATTTAAGAATCTTAAAGGTTTTTTTAAGTTTTATTATTTATATATTGACATTATTTATTACATTTAGGAATCTTAAAGCTTTTTAAGTTTTATTAATTATATATTTGTTATTTTTCAAAAGAGCAAAAAAATTAATAAAAAAAAAGAATTATCAAAGATTGTGAACATATTCTTTGGTGTAAGAAAAACTAGTAATGTATAAGAATGAAATAAATAATAACAATATTTTCTAAATTTAAATTTTAGTTCTTTCAACCTCCTAGGTGCCCCATTTAGAGCTATTTTTAAATAAAGGGTAATTTTGGTACCTTAGCTCTTGATTCTATATTTAATAATAATTCATATTTTAATCGGAACAATTTTTTTCCTTTTCAATTAATATTATTAATATTCAATAATATAATGACGGATAAAATAAAATCACTGTCTATAAAAATTTTTTGCTTTAAAGATGAAATTATTTGGTAAAAAAATTTATTTAGACTATTAATATCATAATTCTTCTTTTACTCTCAATCTAAGAAGAAGTTCTCTAGCACTAAGATTTCAACAAAGATAATGTTCTAACTGCGCAAGAAACATGTTGTTATTTCAATTTATAGAGAAAGCTCGACCAATCTTATTTCTCCACAATGGAAATTATTTACATAATCCTAGATATTTAATAGAATGCTTGTTTGAAATTCTTTGGTGTTGATTAATTTATGTAATTTTTTTGAAACAAAAAAAATCTAAAAAATCTCCAAAAATTAAATTTTAATTTTTTTCCTATGAAAATTCTTTTCACTTACGAAGTTTGCTTGTACAAAGGACGTTCAAAAAGTAAGTTACACTTGTTCCCCCATAGATGGCATTATGGTGTAACAAAAGCTAAATTTGCGCAGACGATAATTGAGTTCCACGACTTACAACTGCAGCAATTTCATTCGGATAGTGAAAACCGTTGCTGCGTAGTATGTGAAAAAAATAGCGCGTCAGCTGGAAATTTACTCCAACGTTGAAATGCGTGAAACAGTACGTTTTTTACGAGCAAAACTTTTAACGAGTACGAAGATTCATCATGAAATATTGGGAGTGTATGGGCCACATGCAATGTCACGTCCAGCCATTGTGACATGGTGCCAGCAGTTCGAAGACGGTAGCACAGACTTGACAGATGCGGAAAGGCAAGGAAGGCCAACAGCGGCGAGCACATCAGACATGGTGCAGAGGATGGAAAACATTATTCTCGCACACATTGCACAGCACTTAGGAATATCCGTTGGCAATGCTCATTCCATCATGCGTCACCAACTGGATTATTGCAAATTGTGTTCAGGATGGGTTCCTTATTCTTTGAGTTCCGAACACAAAAGAATTATTTCCAGATGAATTTTTTTAACTTTTACATAATGATAACATTTTAAATATCGTTTGATTTTTCATCTTTCCGAATAATTCTCTCTAGAAATATTCTGTTTATCAAAAAATGACAAGTAAAGGAAAGAAATAATGAATGATGCACAAAAGCTGATTATTTTTCAGCATAAAAGAGGCAAGTAAATTTTTCTAAGTTAGCAAATTTATCTTATTCAACTGTTTGCGTTGAGATAAAAAGCTTTTTGGAAAGAAAAATTGAATCGATATAAAGCAAGAAGTGTTCGCCAAGGAAAGATAGCTTGATAGGAACACAAATTTATTCTCAGAAATATTGTGAAAATCTACGACTGAGCGACATAAAAAGTTTCAGAATTTAGTGAAAATTTTTCTATTTCAGTTTTAGCAAAAATATATGACGATTGCTAGAATTGAGATAAATAGGCAGAAGGAAAAAAAATTATGAGTGTGAAGAAATCTGTTTTTCCTTTGAGATACCTGAGAAATTTGCTAGTTATTCATGGAAATGAATATTTTCTTTCATTTTATAAAGAAATTTTAAAATATCAACCTAAAATTTGAATATCGGAAACCACTTTTTTTTTTCTGTTATCATGATAATGATCTTCAGCACACAGCTGATAGCTCTATAACTTCGTTTAAGTTCTGAAAACATGATACATTTACAAGATTTGAGCCCAGTTAAGCACATCTTGCAAAAACTGAAGATTAGAGTTCGATAAACCGATATTAAAATATAAGAGAATTTTTAAAAATGCTGATATGAAAATGGTGGAATACAGATGCAGAAATTATGAAAGAAATTAATGCACTCAGTGGTGTGTCATTCAAAAAATGCTGTGGATGTTAAGGAATATCTAAACAGCTACTAAAATTTCTAGAATATTACAAATTTCCAAATATATGCATTAATTTATAATGCTTTTAATGAAGAGTTGGTAGCGGTTTGATTGCATTTGAATTATAAATTTTCTGAAGAATAAATTTACATTATATTAAAAATACTTTAGATACTTTTAATTAGAACAGAATAAAAATATATCTCAATTGTATAGAAATTTTTTTTATGTAATCATTGTGTTTTATTATTTTTGTAATTAATAGATAGCGACTCATCTGACTCATAACATTTGAGGATTGTTTTGCCAAGATTGTTTGAAATATTTAATTAAAATTATTATTACGCCATATCAAATATTTATATTGCGCTTGAAGGTGAAATGGTGTCAAAAAAGGAAAAGTAAAGCTTTAAGTAACAGAAAATGAAATTTAAACAACATTATTTGCTAATTCTACCTTTAGACATACCTTTGTGGCAACATTAATGAATTTCCGGTGAATAAGTTTTCCGGTTTGTTTACCTTGTTGGAATAACGGAAATTTTTCGTCACTCAGCCAACAATCGTCCGAACACATAAGCAATACACTTGTTAACCCTGAATTGTTTTTTTAATAATAATAGGGGGAGGGGGCGTTCAGCGAAATCAGATGGAAAAGAAACGCGAAGAAATACAGAAATTGCGAATTTGAAAAGAAAGGCCGATCGTGAAGCTGATACGTTGGTGGCAAAACATGAAAAATTGAATAAATATTTAGATATTGGAGATGTACGAAGATAATGTTCTCATTGTGGGGCTTTGAGTTTTGAAGCGGAAGTAAGCCAATAGAAAAATGTATGTTTTTATCATGGAAAGATTGAGTTTCTAATGTTAAACGAATGGCCAGTGGAGTTCATTATCAAACATCAGGTGCAGTATCGGACGACATCGGGATTGTAGAGCGAAAACGAACGAAGCTCCTTGTTTACTTTAAAAAAATATTTACTTGGGGAAATATTAAGTTTTAATAATAGATATGGCACCATTCTAATGAACTTCGAGAATGCTTGATCACTTTGATGAAAATATTTATTAAAAAATATTTACCAAAAGATATTTTATAATAATAGCAGTATATTATAATGTATATTTAAATATAACATAACGCCATCCTGCATTCTCGGTGTGAACTTATATAATTAAGCATGTATCTTGCTAAGATAGTTTTCGACTAAATATACTAATTTTAAAATTGAGATATTAGATTATGTTAGCTGATTCAACTGAGCTTCATAAACATTATAAATCCTTTATTAAACTTCTTGGCTCGAATCTTTCAGAGAAATTCTTTATTTTCTTCAACAACTATCAGTTTAATTATCTATTCTTGAAAAATCCACCTAATCAGTTTCTGATGACTTCAATATCAAAAAAATCCAGCATTATCAAAAAACGCTGGAAAAACCTAGGAAAACAAATTCCAGGTTCAGGTGATATTTCAGTTAAATCATGATATCAATAATCTAAAATATAAACTGGATCAGCCCTAATGCTACAATACTTTAATTACATAGACTTATTTCAAAATCATCTTATGCCCCCAACTTTTTTATTCGAATAATTTTCTTTTGTTGCAAGATAATTGGTTCGATCTTCAAAAATTGAAGATTCTTTCTAAAATATGCTACTTATATTTGGCATTTTAAAGTTTAAAAGTTTGTGCAAATATTAATATTAATTTATTATTATTATTAATTATTATTATTAATAATATTAATTAATAAATATTAATTTGTTGTTCACAAACATATATAGATGATTGATCAAAAAAGGACTAATGAAATGCTGATTTATTTCAGTGGCAACACGCATGTAAAAAACAATAATTATTAAAAATGAATGCGATATTTTCCTTACAGATTAGTAGCATACATAGATAAATAAATGTAATTATGGAAAATGAATAATTTCCCATTAAAAATCAATAATAAAGAATATACTCTGAAAAATATCTGAATGTATAGCTCTTACAAAGCATCATAGTAATAATATATTATTAAACAGTGACAGACAGACAAACATATTAAAATCAAAATTTGTTCTTTTCAGATTCAGAATTCTAACAAATCATTAATATCACAATTCTGAATCTTTTGGGCATTGGAATACTTTTTTTTGTAAATTCTTCGTATGTGATAGATTATTTAAAAGCATACACAATTTCTCCTAATACTCAATGTATGAAGTACGTTTTTCTTACTATAAATTCATTTTTGAAAGCACAATAACTTTTTTTAATATTTTTTTCACAGCATTTGATTTGAAAGTAAAGTTTCCAAACTAAAATAAATGTTCAAAACATTTTCATTTACCAAAAAATTCCATTTGTTAAGAGATACGCACCAAATAAAACAGTTAACTTTTTGATATTTGTTTTCCATTTCTTTAAAATAACCTTTGCATTTACAGAGACAATGTCAGTGTTTAAACCAGAATGTTATCTTCAGCACAGTGACTACTTTTTAATGATATTAAAAATAATGGATTTACACTTAATTTCAAGATGAAAGCTTCTCCATCCCCGAGGAAAAATATTACAATTAAAAAAAAAAAAAAAAACTGAAAAAAAAAGGTTTAATCTTAATATAATTGAACAAAAGAATCATTTTAATACGGTTTATTGAATATTGTGTTATATAACCCTTTTGGTATTCTTTTATTCTAGATATACAGATTTATTATAAAGATATATTAATAGTTTTCAAATACTCCATTACCAAGAATCATATTTCCATTTTAATGATTTTATCCTTCCGATAATAGTTTGGGAATGTAGAATTCTGTTTAGCATGAATATTTAAACAAATATATATATATATATATAGATAGATAGATATATATATATATATATAGAGAGAGAGAGAGAGAGAGAGATAAGCTTGACTCAATTAAGGTAAATATTGAATTAATTTGAAAAAAAATATTTAAAAAAATTATTACACAAATATTACTAAACACGTAAAACCACTACTTCACATGAATTTTTTAAATAGTTGATGATAGAAAGTGAAAAATGGAATATCCTAATTTTGACAATAATGACAATCAGAAAGAATTGTCATAATTTTCTCTCATTATATTCCAAATTCATGGGATAATCAAAATATATTCTTTCTAGAATTCATCAATGATTTATGCTATTTGAAAGGTCAAACAAATGAATATTTCATTGCTTATATAATAAACTTGCTTGATTAATTTAGGGCAAGTAAGAAGCCATTGATGAGGAAGACAATTAAAAGAAATGAGGATTTCAAAACTGTACTCACTTTTGACATGGTTTCTTCATCAACGTCTGGTTCTGGCTCTGCCCAGTCTACAGCAATGTCATGTCCCCACAAAGGTATCTTACCCGGGATGAGTTTTCTTCTGGCCATCGCAGCCGCTTTGTGATTCTCATACTCGACAAAAGCGAATCCCCTATTCTTTGACTTGTCCGCAATGCTACTATAGAGAATCACTTTCGACACCGATTCCGTGACCTTCTGCATTTCTTCCAAGATTTCTTCCTTCGTCTTGTTCTTCGGGATCCCGCCCACAAACAAACGACAGTTGTCCACCGACTTGCACACTCCGATAAACCTCCCCTTTCGAATTTCATAGTTGTTCAACTCTTCTATGGCTTTTTTAGCGTGTTCTGGACATGTGTACATGACGAAAGCGAACCCACGATTACTGGTACCATAGTCCATCATCAACCTCATTTCGTAGATTAGTCCAACCTTTTCAAAAAGGGGCACTAACTCATCTTCGAAAACATCCCTCGGCAATTTACCAACAAAAACTTCACTGCCTTTTAATGGAACCGGTAGACTGTTTGGATCTTTAGGCCCATACTTCCTTTGGCCATTTTCATTGGTAATTTCATATCCAGTCCTCTCCAGCAGTTTGGCGATGGCCTCTTCTTTATTTCTCGGCGGACTGCCAGTGGTCACTTGTTGGGTCATCTTGTTTCGTGTACGTTCTTAGGGGCGTAGGCGCTTTCGTCTGTCCCTCTGACCACGCACGGCAAGGCCACACGACGAACTGGGTGTCAATCCGCTCGAGAGGTGTAGAGGAGGCAACTAATCGGACCTTGTACCGCCGGTAAAGGCAGATAACAAAAGCAGCATTTCCACAGAGATAAGGCGCGGGGAGTATTGTTATTTTTCGAGTGTCTCAACCGTATCTCTGCATTCGATTGTGTGAGCGGCGATTCTTCGGTCTGTATCAGTCCGCTAGTCGGTAATCGCTTTTACCACTTTCGTTTGTCCAATGACGTGTCGGATGACGCCCTTCCTCCCGTTTTGCAAATACTTCCATTCAGTGCTTTCGATAATTAGAAGAAACAAGTTTATTGATATTTGGTTCTCATTAACTTAATCCGTGATTAAATCTTCCGAAATTATCTTTCTGATTATCTAGCTTTTTTGAGCTAGATTATCTAGCTATTTTGAAGATTTTCAAGAAACTAAGTTTAAAGAAAATTCTTTTACATATATCAGACTCAAATAATGAACAGAGAAAGATATGGAAACTGGAATATCTCTTGCTTCAAAATTTTTAAGCATTTGAATTCACCATGAACTATAATGATATATATAAAGTTCCTATTCTGAAAACTATTTTTAGAATAGAAAAAGTGTTTCATTTCTAATTAGTGTAAATATTTTCATTAGTTCAATCTGGCTCTAAAAGTTTTTTCTTGTTTATAGGATTATTCATGAACGGAAGTTTAATTTATAATAAAAAAGAAACACACACACACACACACACACACACACACATATATATATATATATATATATGTCTGATTATATTTTATAAGAGTTCCTCCGAAACATTGAACAGTCGTGACAATGTTTGCGCATGCCATTCTGGAATAAATCAACTTTTTATTTCGAAATTAATTGGTTCTTCAAATATTTAATTAAATGACAAAAATAACATCAAATCTCAGTTTCCGACCAATGACTTTTGAAATAAATACCATACGAAACTTATTTATAAATCATCATACAGAACAAATAATTATCTTTCCAATGACATTAATTTCAATCTAGGAAGAAAAAAAAGAAAAAAGAAAAAGAGAAAAAAACAGTAGGAAGGACCTAGACTAAGAACACACTATAGATATTTTTCCAAACAGGCACAGAAAGAAGAAAATTCTATTTCGTTCATGGCAAGGAAATACCATGCTATGAAATAATTTTTGTTGCTGTCGGAGCGATGATGGATAAAGAAAGTTTTATTCACAAAATGCATAAATGCGTTATAGAAATCAAAATTATCGAATAAATTTTCTTCAAATTTTGTTCACAAATACCCTGACGCGAAACGAAGGTTTTAGGGAAGATTTCAGGACAATTAGAAAAATAATTTCTTTTTTTATTAATTAAAAGCTATGTTTCCATGTATAAAAAAAATCTATTTTTAATTTAGTGGTGATAATGCAGATTTTATACAATTGTAAAGTTTAAATAAATTCTATACCAATCTTCCAATAAATTCTATACCAAAAATTCTCAATAACTTAAGGAGAAATGTGTTTTTAAAAATCGTTTGGTTCATCTAATGTTTTCATTTTAATTGAATAAAAAACACATTTCAGACGATAAGAGAATTATATTTTTATAGAATATTTTTACATTAAACATATTATATACTAGCCACCTTTGGCGACCAGCCGGTTCGCCAGTATTACCGCTCGCTACAATTTTCAATTAAATATTTTAAGTAACTGGTCTCTTAAAGGATTCTCAAACAAAACATTTTTAATATTCAAATTTTGATAGTCATACCAAGCTTATACTGTTTAGAGCATTTCGTTCAATTTACTATATATATTTTACTAATTTGTTGTCATTTCCGGCAAAACTTCAACTTTAATTTAAAATGTAAATGATGAAATTGCAATTAATATTAAGATATTTTTTAATAAAACCAAGCGTTTTATTTTATTTATCATCTTTATTGTTATTTATTAATTATTATTATTATTGAATATTGCAAACAGAATCGCTCGGTATTTAAGTCTTATGTGAACTACAAAACATTTTTCATAAATTATGCAATATCTCAAACAATAATTCAACAAAAATTTCTGATATTCAGCATAAAATTCAGTTCTTAGTTTTGCTTTCAAAAGGATTGAAATGAAATCAATAACAATATTTTGTTCCTGCCTATAAATATATTTAAAAAATTATGATGTCTAAAATTAATACAGTAAGGTCTCATATTCTGAGAAATATTCTGGACACACAAAATTTTAAATAAATGAATGTTTCTATTTTCCACGATCAACTAAGACTTATTTATGAAGTTTTAAATGTTAAAAATTTAGAAAAACTCAACATTTTCATAATCTTAGGCCAATTAATCTTGTGAAACCTGCGCGCTGATTGGCGTATTTTCTTTGAAGCAATCGATGGAAAATCTAAAATTATCCTTTTTTGATTGAAGAGTGATAATCAAATTTTCATAAATCAGTCAGTTTAAGTGATTGGAAATTAACTCTTAAAAGTCAGTGATTTAGTTAATTGGAAATTAACTCTATGACCACCATAAAATCTGTGCTTTCTCTTGTGGTGTATGCATTCTTCTTAATATCAGCTCGAATAAAACATCACATACAAAAATACTACATAGAACAAACACATCAAAAGTAAACATAACATTTCAATAGTTGCCAAAAACAAAAGAAAGAAAAATGCAATTAATAAGCAGACGATATTTAGAAAAGTACAGATATTTAGACTGGAAAATGAAATTATCTGAAATTAACCGCACGCGCAGACGATATTTACAAAAGTAAAAATATTCAAACCTGAAAAGGAAAATATGTGAGTTATTCCATCAATAAATGCCATAAGTTTGTTTATATCTTCATTATTTTATGAGTTATTAAACATCAAAATGGGTCCGGGATTAAATAAACACCCTGTATAGAGAGTGTAAAAGATCATAATATAATTTTTCTTGAATTTATTTTTTAGAAAAAATAATATTTTATATTTGTTTCATTTCCAACAAACACGTGCCGAAAATTATATTTTAGCAGATTTCATTTCCAAAAAGATTTAATTTATTTTTAATTGGAGCTTTAATAAATGTGATGGCAACACTTTGAAAAAATCTAATTTTTTCCCATGAATGCGAAACGTGCTCGTGCAGCGTAAATTTTATTTTTATTTTGTACGAAAAAAATTGTTGAAAAATATAGTTAAAATATTTATTCAAAAATTCATTAAAAATAGAAATTTAATTTTAAGATTAAAACATTAGTATCATTTAAAAGATAAATTTTTGATCTTTAACTTCATGTAAAAATCTTTTTTGTGCGGTAATATTTTCGGAAGTTATAGCAGAAACACGTCGAAATTTCGCTTAATTTTTAAATAAATAAAATTCTAGTTAAAAATTTGAAAAACTAACCCCCAGTTGCACATTCCCGGCCTCCAAGGTATACATGTGCCAAATTTGGTAGCTATAGGTTGAATGGTATGGCCTGTAGAGCGCCAATACACACATACACACACACACACACACACATTGAGCTTTATTATAAGTATAGATAAAAACATTTTCATTCAGAGAGATCGAGTTTGTCAGTTACCAAAACAAAATGGCCTATAAAGTGAAACTTTATTATTTATTTTTATTTTATTTACTTAAGAAATTTATTCGACTTGGTTTAAATATCGAAATCAAAAATAATAGTTGAATAGGCCAGAATAAGTCAGAATTTTCGTTGGAAATTTCGTAAAAGGACTTTTTTTTTCACTTGAAACACGTGAATTACATTTGAATGAACGATATCAGTTTTCAAAACTAATTTTAACCAACGATATTCCAGTAATTTTATCTTATGAAGCTGATTCCGAATTTGAACTGAGTTTTATAAGATTATCTCTAGTTTACAAGATAAGGAGAAAATTAAATGTCAGAAGTAAAATGTTTCCAACGCTCAAAATATTCTGAAACTATCTTAAATATAAGTTTATGCTTATAAAAAGAGCTGTGTGTGTGCGTGCTTATTTACCTGCGGTTCAAATATGTTAGGAAATATGATATATAGATAGACACAATAATGACTAAATTTCCTTCGAAACTCGAATTTTAAAATTTAATGTAGCAAAATTTTTACTTAGGGTTTCAATTTGTTTTGGATGACAGGTTTATGCTCGTATTATCTTTCCTGGTGATTAATCCTAACCAGCGGAAGTGGATGTCTCCAAAAATTTTCTCCGTACACTCTAATAAAGGTGTTAGCCCAGTGGAAATCTTGCAGTACAATAGCTGTGAAATATTAAAATTTAGCGAGAATTTGGTATTTTTACTGAATCTATCGTATCATCCTTGGTGAGCTTTTTGGCAATTAATCCCTGGTATATGGTTAAAAGTATCCAAAAATCGCATTTGCGTTTTAGACGCGTATTTCCCAACCGATAGGGGGGGGGGGAATGTCACAAAACTACACTTGCAGTCACAAAATGGCATGCCAGATTTGATATATTTAAGCCACTGAGTTTTTGAGTTATGGTATTTACATAATTCTGAGCGCAGACAGACAAATAATCAATCATTTGTCAGATTTGACTCAAACTTTGATAAGTATCTGTTCTATAGACGTTGAATCTGTCTACCGAATTTTATCTATCTATGTCTTTTCATTTGTTGTTATCGTGTTAAATTATATTCGAACAGTCGGACAAACAGACTTCCTCCGGACGAATTTAACTCAAAATCTTATATAAATCTACAAATGTGTTATAAAATGTCTTCTAGTTCAAAGTATTTTTGAGTTATCTTTGCCACAGACAGATGGAAATTTTCTAAAAATGTATTTTTCGAACTCAGACAGTTCTAAAAGTGGAGATTCGTCAAAATTTCATGCTCGATTTTTTTTACTATTACAATACTTTCTTTAGACTACTTATACCAGAAAGTAAAACTCAATCAATTTATAAATCAGATTTACTTTCTCGTCTGCGAAATATACGAGATAGTATTGAAATCCATTAATATAGATGAAACTTTAAAAAGAAACACGCTTTAAATAATTGTGATTAAACTACACTAACTGTAATATCAATATATGAAATACTTTAAATCGCTGTTGCATTTTTCTTTCATTGCTTTCATATCAAGATTTAGTTTTTTTAATAATGGCATCAGTCATTTCAGTTAAGATTTCAGATTCAAAAACAACATTGACTACATCAGCTATAAATTGTTAATGTTGTTTACTTAAAATCTCAAATATTTTTGCTGATGTTTAAAACTTGATTTTATGGAAAAACAAGTCGACTCTAGTCATGGAACCTCAAAATCGCAAAGCAGTGACATGTCAAGCTCTCAGGAGCAAAAAGAATCCTCTGAAACAAAAAGTTCAGCACAAGAGGCGGTCTTGTTGAGAGTCTCTGATCTGGAGAATAATCCCATGTGTAGAATCTGCTATAATGGCCCTAGCAGAGAACGACTTTTAAGACCCTGCAAATGCAAAGGTAACTTTTAAGACCAAAATTCACTGTTGTTACTTATGCAGTCCTTAACATACACTGCTTCTATTTTCTAGAAAAGACAATTGCTCTATTCTGACTAAGAAATTCCTATACTATCACATTCATTTGTCTTGAATCTTTATATTTAAAATAATTAGCAAACCATGGAAGCAATCATCTATCTCCAATCACACATTCGATCTCGACAATTTTTATTTCACATAAGAGCCCATGGCCTCCAGATATGTTATCTAGGTCGCTTACCTCCCACCACCTTTCGTTTTTTAAAGAAATCTCTAAAATATTTCTTCATTGCATAGTTTCTAAAACCTAAACCAAGGGATGAGGCCTTGGAAAAGTCCCATAATCATTGCCGCTAATTTCTCCGATTTATATTTCACACGAACGCTCATGATTCTTAACTACATCATGAATGATTGATCGCTTCTTATGGCATCCATTTCTGAAATATGTCTCAAAATAAAACTTTGTCAGCATCAACAACATAACATGATTTAGCCAATTTTATTCGTTAATTAATTTCATCATTTTACAATCATAGTTAACCAGATAGAATGCTCGATATTTATTTTTCAAATATAATTTAAAACATAATTTTATTTTGTCGTAATAAGATGTAGTTCATCAAAGTTGAGTAGCATGATTAAATAAAGACTACTAATATAGTGAGTAAATAGCTGGTCATCGAAGGCTAACCATAGATTGTGCATCACTGTCATCTTCTCAAACTGAGAGAGTCAGCAATGCTCTAACTATTTTTAAATTCCTATTTTGATTCTATCATAGTAATTTTGAGGGATGTTTTAAAAATTTTTACTGATTTGTAATGCAATCCAGGAATACTTAAATTTCAAAATGGCATGCATCAGTCAATAATTACTGGGATAGAATAATGGAAGGATAGTTGAAATTGCGTATGAGTAAAAGTATTTCATTTTATTGGGGATGAAAAAATGTTGAAATGTGATTAGATTATTTCCGGGATTGCTAGCTAGCATGAATTCCCTTTTTAGTTGCATAATCAAATCTTCTTATAACTTTTAAACCTCTATAGATAATTTTTTCTCACATATCTAGAAGAGGTAGTCATTATTCTTAAGATTTTGTAATTTAGTATTTGCGCATTTTTCTTTAGTGGTTTTACGGTTCAGTCTCATACTGGCGGAACTTGAGTGAGCATATAAGGATTTGTAACATATACGCATCTTGTTGGAGAGATATTATCATTGCAAAAATATATGATATTATTCCAGCGAGGGTTCTGCAATTCCACTATAAGCTTCATACAGTTAAACCTTTGGAACGTAACGGATGAACTTGTTTGAAACCGGTTGAACCATTATTAAAATTTGATACCAAAATGACTCGACTGTGCCCTACCCATTGCAATTACAAGAGCTTGCTGCTTAAGAAATGTTGCACAGCATGCTCCATTATTTTTTATCAAGCAGATTCTAGTCAAGCCCCTACTTTGCTTAACATCATAATTTAATTTTTTTAATTCACCATTTTTTAAACATTCGAACATTTCAATTTTTTCTTCCCCTTTATTTTTTACACTTTTTACTATTTTTACACATTTGCCCAATTTTATCTCTCTTATAATATAAAACTTTTCAGCTAACTTATTTCATCACCATGCTGTTTTAGATTTTGCTATTGCTTTTAATTTTTCTCGAATGTTTGGCACAAGATGGCGATACTTGACCATTGTGTCAAAAGTCTCTAATTAGCAATAACATTATGAAATTAAAATTCATTACAATATTTGTAAATTGTTTTATATAATCTTTTCCAGTTTAATTATGTAATTTTGCAGTGAATTAAGGAATCTTTAGTACTTGTGTGTTAACCATATGCCGTTGGTGAACTTTAGTATTAATTCTTTGCCATTGGCGAGAGTTAATTACTTAAGAGCTTTTGGTGCTGGATTTTTAATATTTGGGGAACGCGATTAGTTTCGCTATTTAGATCACAAGTCAGTTTGATAACATCCTGTTTCGAGATTACACTAGAACTATGTAGGAGTGGAATCTATGCATTTCGAATTCGGGTCAAATAAAAAGATTCTTCTTTCCAAACGTCCCTCTCTATTAGTAAAAATATATTTAAATCCAATGGATTTTTAAAATGTTAGTCTGCCCATATACAAGTGGTTCTTGGATAATACTAACTCCAACCATTCAAAAGTGAGACACTGTCACAAGACCATAGTCCACCACTTTTGAGACAGCAAATCACCAATGGAAGAAGTCTCTCCGAAACTTTCTCAAATACTCCCTAATCAAGATACTATCCCTTCCTCCTTCAAATGAAAATTATGGAACTTGGTCAACACCATGAACATCTAGAGTGCTTACATTTTTAAAATAAACACAAGCGGAAGGGAAACAACACAAATGGTGTACCATCCCCCTTATTACACCCCCTATGTAACAGATATGTATTTTTGTCGCTTAATTTTTATTATTGATTGAAGCAAGAATTTGACAAAACTGATTCCGTTCAGGGCAGTTTAACAGATCATGTTTGTAAAAGAACACAGCGACATAAACAGACATTATGTCAATGAGCGAGTGGAAGTTTCCCAAACCTTTCTGACTATAGTCTCTGAAAAAGCAGTTATCACAGAGAACGCCTTCCATGACGTTGGCATATAATAGTTACGAAATATTTACTTTTGGCTGAATTTAGTAATTTTGCTGAATCCATCTTGTCGCCTATGGTGAGATTTTTGGCGATTAATCTCTCGCATGCAGTTACTAGTATTCGAAAGCCGAATTTGTGTTTTAGACGAGCTTTGCTTAACCAAATGAAAACAAAATTTGACACAAAACTACACTTGTGATTACCAAATCCCATTGCAAATTTGATGTAATTAAACCAGTTGAATGTGTTTTTGAGTTATCCCTTTCATATTTTACAGGAAGTGCAGATTAATAGACATTCAACCCCTGGTTGGATTTAGCTCAAAATTTGATAGAAATCTACGAATTTGGTGCAAATGCCAAATTCCATTTGTCTAGCGTTAAGTGCTTTTGAGTTATCTTTGTCACAGACGGGTATTTTCCAAATATGTGCTTTTCGATCTCATGGAAGTCTAAAAGGCAGAGGTTCGTCAAAATCTGGAGTTCGAATTGTTTGACGATTACTGTACATTCTCTATACTAAATGTGAAAAATTCATTCTGAAATGTCAAAAATTCATTAAAATCTCAAGGTCATTTTTTTACAATTAGGATATTTTCTTTTCGTACACTTTTAGTGTAGAAATAATAAAATAAAAAAATTGTTCGTTTAATTGTTTTTACATTATCCTACTTTATACTTACTTTTTTATTTAAAAAATTTTACAAATAACAATTTTTAAATTTTCTTCTACTATGTAATAAATAAATTTTTCACTTTCTTTATTTTTTATCAACATTTCATTTTCCGGTTGGTGCCATCACCACAAAATATTTTAAATTAAAGATATGGATAATTTACATTTTTTTATTTGAAAATCTAACACAAAATTAGAAATTTAGGGTATCAATATTTGCTCTCCTATGAATCCATAAGCACCTGATTCACAGGTTTGTAACAGTATAGTGAAATCGGAATTAAAATAAATATATCTTCAAAGGATCAATTTAGCGTTGATAAAAATGTTGTGGCAAAATTGTGTTGATCGCTGATAATTTTTTTTTTTTTTTTTTTGTAATGTTCTAAAATATGGCTAATGTTTCTGCGCAACTTTGATCTAAAGGTTCCAATAATTGTTTCTATCCACTTTATTTTCTATTTCAATCACTTTCTCGGAACGTAAAGCACTTTATTTCGCCCATAAATAGCGCTCAGTGTAAATATAAAGATTTTTGCAATTAGTTGCTTATAAATAATTTACTTTTATTTCAACAATTTTCTTCCTAGTTTTAACAATATATATATATATATATATATATATATATATATATATTCCAGGTACGATAGAATATGTTCATCGTCATTGCTTGGAAAGGTGGCTGGAGTCAACCAACTGTGAGACTTGCGAATTGTGCCAACATCATTTCACAACCAGAAGAACTAGAAAGGTGAGACAGCATGGATTTTAAACTCTAAAATTTCAGCAAACAAAAATAATAAAGAAGGGCTGAATATTATTCAATAAAACTATGGGTTTAAATTTGTTATATTAACACTGTTTAGAACTATGTGTCGGAACTATTTTAATCTGAATTTTGAATCTTATAAAGAAGAGATTACTGTCAACATCTTTTATTTAAACTTCTATCTAAAATTAGTAGCTAGGCATTTATATCATTAGATTTAACATGTACAAAACTTAAATAAGAGGAGGATTTTACATTGATTCAATTAATTCCGAGATTTTCCGGCCTTGAAGCCGAGACTTTACCACTTCCCTCGATCTTCAAAAAACCAGATTGATTCAAATTTCCATAAATAGATGAATATCAGTCTTGGTTCGCCTAATTTATTTGCTGAAAAATTGAATTAAAATTTATTATAGATTAGAATTTACTAGAACTCTATTTGATTATTTATCAAGTTAAATGTAAGACTTTTTCATATGCTTTCTACTGAGAAGTATATTTTCAAAAACTGAGACTTAAAAAAATCTGCAGTATGGTTTGCGTGCAATACTATTGAATGCTATCTCAAAAAATACCTTCAATATAGCAGTTATTAATATAACACATATTATTTTACGTTTTTAATTAACTTATTTGATGTTTGTTTGTTTGTTAAGAAAGGATACTTTTTTTATGTTCAACAGCTTACTTAATTAATGATTTCTAAGTTCTGCGTCAAAGAAAACTTTCGAACTCTTTTCTCAAGGAACTAAATTCTGTTTTCTCTTATTGTAGAGTTTTTGGGAATGGTGTAGACAGCCTGAGACGCGACATGACAGAAGGAACTTCATCGGAGACTTCACCTGCTTTGCCTTCCTCACCCCCTTGGGGATTGCCACCTTCTGGCTCTGTGCGGAAGGGGCCATTTACTATCAGAAGGTGAAGAACTCCACTCTGGAAACCATAGCCCTCGTCACCCTAGCCGTCTTTCTGGTCATAGCCTACGTCACATGGATCATCTTATGTACCAGGTAAACCTTTTATCTCCATTTGCCATAGCAAAATAGATTTGAAACCGAGAAAGTCATGTAATTTTCAGCTCTTTTTTTTACTTTCTTGTTTACAATTTTTTTTTTTCCTCTCTCTTTACTTTTTATTACGAATTTCAGGATAAAACCATGTCGGAGTCTGACGACTAAGGTCTTATAGAATTACAGAAAGAAAAAGCATTCTGTTAAAGGAATAATGTGAACATTGATTGATACAGAGGCAAAAGATTCTATTAAGTCCGCAATTGAAATCCAAAGTGAGGCGATGAAATATATAGGTGTACTTTAAAGTAATAATTTATTCCGAGATAATAAAAAAGCTGCAAGGGAATATATAATGAGTTTTATTGATGTTGTTGTAAGACAACAAACATTTTATCAATATTCCTTGAGAAAAGATATGGTCATCATCTCTTACACCAATGTTTTCAGGTACCATCTCATGATACGGTCATCATCTCATACACCGGGTTTTCAGATACCATTTCATGATATATGGTCATCATCTCACACACCAATATTTTCAGATATCATCTCATAATATGGTAATCATCTTATATACCAATGTTTTTAGATATCATATCAAGATACGGGCCTCATCTCATATACCAATGCTTTCAGATATCATCTCATATACCAATGCTTTCAGATATCATCTCATGATATGTTCATCATCTCATACATCAGGATTTTCAGATACTATTTCAGAATATATACTCATCCTCTCACACACTAATGTTTTCAGATACCATCTTATGATACAGCTATCATCTCATATACCAATGTTTTCAGATATCATCTCATGATATGGTCTCGATGGCGAGAACACAACTGGCACGTTAGAATCGTCGACAGATCGTCGACATCCCCCCAAACCTCAGAAGAAGAGTCGGTGGTCAGCGTTCCACCTCAGAGCAGCTCACTGAGGGAACCGCTCATACCGTCGGTCCGTGTCCAGATTCAGGACAGTAGAGGATGTCCGGCTCACGGTCCAGAAAGGAATACTGAGCCAAGTGTGTCGACGGTCAGTACACAAGTTGCGTTTCCCGGACGAGTTTCCACAGTTTAATAGCGAAAAAGGATGTATTTTGACTATAATAATAAAATTATTTTTGAAGGATTCATATTCGTATATTTTCTATGCCCTCATTAGACAATGTTTATGATCTACAACATACAATATTTACAGCTACAAACAAATTTAATTTCAATATCAATAAGCGAAAATCTGCATTATAGATTTTACGTTTTTATATCTTTTCAGTAAGAATGTGGTTTGGTTTAATTATATTAACGTCACGTTTTTCTAGGGCTATTTTAGGACGGACGTCGTAATTTTGAACTGCAGTCAGATGATGAGGAAGGCATCTGAGTTAGCAGACCCTCTCCAAGCTTCCACACCACATCAGCGGGAGGATGTTTGACCCCGATGGATTTAGCGTGCACCAGACCCGCTTACACGACGATTCTTAGGAGGAATCGGGTCTCGAGCCCGAAACGTTCCGGTTCCGAAGCTGAGATCTTACCAACGGGTTCCCGCGACCCCAAATTAGACCGATCAACCGCATTCTAATTAACATACACACAAAAGAAAAGAAAGAAATTCGAATTTCAAGTCCGAAACATTCTGAAAGCTTTAGGTTTGGCACATTTAGGTTGATTGCATCAGTCGTTAAATTTTAAGCGTAATGGTTTTTATGTTGTGCCCTTTATAGAAGAGATGTGGCCTAAAAATCAGCATCAAAAGGCAATATTTAATTTATTGTTTGCTTTCCAAAATATTATTTTGCTGCTAATCATTAAACAAATTTTCGATTGCATAAAATTATATTAAAATAATGCATTATGCGGAATACTTCCATTAAGTTTGAAAAAAGAAGTACACAAACGGGTTTGAAAATAAAATATTTTTGAAATGTAAAGTGATTTATATTTGAATGAAGAGCTTACAGTCACAAGCAATAATTGAACAATCATTCATCAATTAATGATTGGTACTAAATTCTTTTGAAGAAACCATTATATAATAAATACCGGATGTTACTAGTTGATATACCGCACGTAACTAGGAATTAAAAAGCATTCATATATGATATCTTTAATGTAAAAACTAATTTTGTATAAATGATTATAATACACATATTTCTTTTGATATACCACAACTCTTGATTGATTGTCTTTGGGTCTTAGTCAAGAGTAATAGTTTGAAAATGAAGGGTATATCAGTTTTTTTTTGAGACACTATTAATAAACCAATAAAAATTTTCATGGGTTAACGAAATAATGGTAGAGTAAATCAGAATCTAATTTTTACAGTATTTCAAAATCGTCTGCGTTAAATTTCAAAAGCGTAAATAAAAATTGAAGCAAAAAACTGCACAGAAAAGATTTTGGTATCATTGAAAAGGTGAAATTTTGAGCTTCAAGATGGTATTAAAATATTTCTGGAAAATTAATTTACTCAAAAATTGCTACAGAAAAACGGTAAAAACTCAACTAATTTCTAATCAATTGAATATTTAACTTTCGCACTTAGAAAAGTTGACGATATTCTTTCTGGTGTTCAAAAGAATAGCATGTAAAATTTGTCCTGCTTATTTAGGAGGAAATATGAAATAAATGTACACATACAAAATCACAGTTAATTTTATTAATATTAAGATATCCATCTAGGTAAAAAATTAATTTGGATAAAAATTCGTTTTTTTTTGTTGTTGTTTTGTTTTTCTTCTTTTTTTGCAGTTTCAAAAAATAGGTACGTTTCTTTTTCCAGTGATATCTTTATTTTGTTTCTATGCCTATTAGAAGCCAAGTTATAACAAACTATCGACATGTAAGTGATGCTTATTGATAAGGAATTAATAACTTTAAATGCATTTTCTGAAGCGTTTATGCATTTTCATAATTCTACTGTACAAATATCGTACATCTCAAAAAATAATCAAGATATCTTAATGAAATTTATATTTAGTGCTCGCTATGTTCTGCAGAATATAATGAACTATGGATTTGATGTTGAATGCTCTAGGAGTGGATTTATGATTGTTTAATGTAAATATTGTTGGAAAAAAATTCTAAAATTTCATAGACAATTTCATTTATTACTCACAATTTTTTTAATATAATTCTTAGATAATAATTAATTACACACTAAAATTTCACTATGTAATGTTACAAAGAGAAATAAAAAGCTGTAACATTTTATTTTTTTTTGTAATTAGAATGATCCTAGTTTTTGTAAATAAATGCTAAAATGTACGTCAAAATATGCTTTTTCTTCCAACTCCACATATATATTTAAGTAATTTCACTTTTACTCGTTATTTTATCATTATATTAATTTTTTTTAAAACTCATATTATATATATATATATATATATATATATATATATATATATATATATATTGGAAAATTTCCTTCGAACCTAGTCGGATACCTTAAGATTAAATCATCGATCATGAAAAATTCTAAAATCATAATACCCTTATCACAATTCATATATTCTTCGAAAGTAACCACAACTTTCAAGACACATCAATCGTTTTCAATATCGAAAGTGAGATATAATCGAAGCTCTGTATCCTTTGCATCGTGGAAGAAATACTATATCATGACAAAACTTAAGAATGAATCAGAACGTTGATAAAACAACGTATAAATAAAAAACGCAAAATTTGTTCAAAAATATTTTAACGCATGTAGACAAGAAAAAAATTGACTCTGAAAAAAAAAAACATTATTTATTAAACAAATGATAAAATATTTTACATATTCACGATCACATCGGATGCTCTTCTTCACGCTCGTCACACAAATGCATTTCTTACAGATGACTGATAGCCTCATAATGTAAAAGTTCTACAATTAACGGATGCAGAGTTAAATAGTTAATGAAAAGAATAGATTCTTCGACATGCGACAATAAATTAACATGAAGATATTGCACTCAAAAACTATACACAAAATAAATGAATCTTTGAACATCTATATATCGCTCTCTTATATACAAACAGCACAAGAACATAAATAAATAGGAATGAATAACAATGAAGTCTAGAACATGGTTCTCACGTTACAGCATCTTGTTTTGAAACGTCACAAAGAAATCTTTCTTGCAGTTATAGCGGATATTTACAAGATTTATCGTGACTCTGAAAGAAAATCTATACACAAAGAATAAAGAATTTCAAAAGTTATTTTCTGAATACTTAAACATTTATTTTCCGTTTGTCAATTTAAATTTTTTCATAGCTGAATTGAAATTGGTTGATTCAGAATAAAGACAAATAAAAGACAGAAAGTTCTATCTTGGAAAAGTTAAGTGAGAATGTAAAATCGAAAAGGAATAATATCATACACTTATACAATTAATTAAAATAATGAAGAAGTAGTAGTTGCTAATCCCACGCTCTAGAAATAAAGTTAAATTATAAAAAAAAAATTAAAAGAGGAATATTGCCAAGGTAAAATTTCTCATCTAATTTTTTTTTAAAAACATCTTTTAGATACACCAAACTGGTACGGGAATATCTCTTTTTTTAAATGCCACTAACATACACACGACAAAACAAAAAGGAAAATAAAAGAAATAGCCTCGATTTTAATGGATTTAATGGAAAATCAAATTAATTCGATTTCGTCACTGCTCCAAATGACGTAAATTTCAACAAGTACCAAGAACAATTCTTGGCACTTGTTGTTATTTACAGTCCTAGTTTATTTAGCGATTTTTAGTTCAGGAATGGTAATGGATAATTACAGCCCTCGTTTATTTGGCGATTTCCAGATTACGCCAAGGTTCCTATTACATGATGCGAAGATTTTCCCACGAAGTTTACATTACGGTTTCATTTTTTTAGCGATTTATCGCCACGCCGTAAATATCAATAAGGATCGAATTCTCTAAATTTTACAAAATTATTAACCTTTCAAAGGGGTAAGTGGGTCATAATCAGTTGTATTTTTATACAGCGAAAAAAGCAGATAACAGTGGGAACCATGCAAACTATTTATAACTTAATGACACTTATAGAAAAATGTGTCCAATATTTTTCTAATGAGGTAAATATGAATAAGTTCAAACTGTTCAAATACAGTAACATTCAATGAGAACCTAAAGTATTCAGACTATACAACTTCAGCTTTAGCCCATAAAAACTATTTGACTCTAGACTCAAATGACATCAAAGCAGAGTAATAAGGAACATAAAGAGTTAATTCCTCAGAGTTAAGAACATATACATAGAGAATTTGCTACATAAATCCAGATAAAAAGATATACCTTAAAGATTACATGAATAGTACCAATTATCACACACAACACTTACATTCCAAAAGCAATACTAAATTTTTAAAATGCATGATTCGTACATTTACAGTTAAAATTACAAGCAGCTGCCACGTCTCGATTGTACAGACACAAGTAATATAAATATGCAGCTTATGCTTATGAAGATTACAAGGAAAAAGTCAGAGCTCGCTACATTAACAAACATTCAATGCTATTATAGCTATAAACCCTTTCCAAGCTTTAATAAGTTATATATATCAGTCTATATAACTGAAGGAAGAGCTGTGAAGCATAACACATCCCATTTTATAAAAATACAATTTTATTTTTAAGATTTTTTTTCCCTCTCTCGCTTTCAAAAATAGATTTTAAATAATTGCACATTTATGTTCACAGTATTTTTAATTTTTTTTTCAATGTAATGGAATAAACCAGAAAAAAGTAAAGATTTTTATAATAGCAATGAATTAAATTTCCTTAAAGAAATATTTTACAAGTCATTTCATAAAAACATAAGATTTTTTATGATGGCAATTTATATATCTTTAAATTATTTTTGAAATAAATTTATGATCCATGTGACTGGTTAAATGGTAATATAATTTAAAAAGTACAAGTAAAACAAATACATTGATAAATTATTATACCAATAAACTGGCCAAAAAGAAAGGAGAAAAACATCAATATTTCATTTGTGCATTTGTTAAAAAACAGAGCTCTTACATTATTTTTTAAATTATGTTTTTCTGAAATATTTTTTGTTACACACTAGGACAAACTGAAACAAACAAATTCCTTATATAATATTCCCACATAATATTTGTTGCTTTTGCCAAGATAAAACAGTTTAAGAAAACAAATTAAATAAAAATGCCATAAAAATTGTTACTTTTTCCAAATATATGTATATACATAGATAATAAATTAGAGCATTCATCTTTAAAATCAACAAGCATGCTGGTTGCAAAGTAAATTATTTGGTCGTCATGCATTGATTGTTGGCTTTAAGAAAATTGAAGAAATGCATAGTTAGATATAAAGTAGTGTAGACAAGCAATTCTATCGCATCTTGTAAGTCAGAATCAACAATTAAAGATCCTCAACACCCCTTAAAGAAAATAGATTACACCAGCTTTTACAGCAACTAAAAGCATATCAAAGTTCACCATTTGTTAAATGAGAAAGAAAATAATATGAAAAAAAAATTGAAAGATTTTAATAAAACGAACTTTACTATTACAGATTTCTGCATTCCAAATCTTGAAAATCAAAACATCAAGGATCAACTGTTACCTGAAAGAGCATAGATTTTCACTGATATGCCTAGATTTTTAACAATTCCAATAGAAAATGTATGGTATCTGATTCAATATAAATTTTCATACCAAATACTTTTGGTAAAAAATGCACAGAAACTTTTACCATTTAAATATACTATAAGCAAACCCAAAATAGATATTGCATAAATATTAACTTGTTATATATTTGGGCAAGTAGAAGCAAGTTTTCCCACAAAGGAGGTCGTCAGAAATACTATATTACAATAGGGCACTCTATATGCCATATAAATTTATGGTTTATTTTTAGTTGTAATAGTAGCCATAAACTTACTAGCTGTTTCTAGCATCATGTGCAGCATACATCAGTTGATCATGTGCAATCCCTTAGTGTTTACTGGAGTGAAAATTGTAAATTCAAGAATAGTATTAATTAGAAAATATTGGTAGCACTGCTTGTGTCTTAATTATATTAAATGGTGTACCCAGTTATTAAAAAAAAACACATTTTTACTTCCATTTCATTTTGTAAAATACATATCTACAATTGGTCAGTACACAGTTAACTTTGCATGCATAAAATTATATACTATTCTAGAAAATAATATTTCAACTCCAAACAGAGAGCAAATTTTTGTCTCCAGGTGCACAAATAAATTGGCGATGCTTTTAGTTGATCATTAGTAAAAAGATTCAATTGTATTTTAGTAAAATTTAGTTCTAATAATAATGGTTCTGAAGCAACACAAAGAATGTTTTGGGTAACCTCATCAAATCATGATCCGATGACAAGGATAATTTGACCAGCACCTTTTTCTCGAAACTTCCATGCCAAAAGGGGAAATAAAAAAGAACTTCTACTGTCACATTTAAAAAACACATGGCTACATATACAGAAAATCTTTTAGTGGAACTTGGTTTCAAGTTTGGTATACTCCATTCCTGAAATCAAAAATTAATCATCAAGTCATAACAACCAACTGAATTTTAAAATTACAATTCTTTTAACCAAATGAAACATTGATTCAATTATAGGCAAGCTAAAAATAACATAGGCAGAAACTTGTAAAAATTCATCAGCATATAACATTAAAGAATTTGCACATGACCAATGCAAAAGATTGTAGCAAATCAAAAGATTTATATATGCATTTTAACAATGAATGAGATGCAACAAACTGTAGTGCCATACAGATCAACGACATAAAATTTTTAATCTGAAGTTAGAGCAAAAATATTCTCGCTGTCAGTACAGAATACTAATCAAGCTATATATTCAGCACTGCTTCAAAGACAGATCCTGCAAGTAGCACCTAATCGAAACATTGGCTTAACTTTAAAGCAAGTGCAGTATAAAGAACAAGAATAGCTTAACCTGTCTATAAGGAGCCCATCAAGACTATTTTATTTATATACAACTTTTACATGTAGAAAATGGATTTATTTATATTAGTTTTCTTTTCCCCTTTAAAAAAGCACCTTTTCTAAGCCTAAAATTACTTGTAAAGCACTTCTGAAATAGAACAGCTTTGTAACAACAGAGTCTAGAATGAACTACAGCAATAATATCAAAGAACTAATCAGGTGGGAACAAGAAAATTACTATTTAATTCTAGAAGGAATTTCATCAGTAAATCAGTTAAAGCAACTTGGAGTAATAAGCAGTAACTGACAATAACACGAAATAGAAATGCACTTTTGTAATGGAAATCTTTTAAAAATACGTCTAGAAATTCCATGGCAGTTATAAAGTTCAGGTTAAGGTGTGGAGTGTGCTCACTGAGAAACCCAGAACAAGCTGGAGTTCAGTAGCCGAATGACTCAGCTTTGCTATTTGAAGTTCTGAATCCTTGTTGCATAGGGAACAGTGTGACTGCAGTAATATGGAACACTTTACCACAAAAAAAAAAAATTACAAGTTGTTGATGCCATAATTTACATAATTTGCTATGATAAAGCACAAAATCTAAAATATAAATGAAATGTACAAAATAATTAGAACAAAAATGAATGCATGCTTTATTTTGCATTGAAACCTAAGTTTTCACTATGATATTGTGAATGAGTTGAGCTTGCATTCTAAATATTTGATAACATATTAAAATATTGAAATCAACGGCAGCAGTTATTGAACATCATTCAATATGGTTTCAGAAAAATTACAAAAATGTATACAGTAAAACATTGCTTATACCTTTCTCATCATTTGATCAGTTCCTATCATTGTATATGATAAAGTTTTTATTTCTACAATGCAATGAATACAAATCTTTGTCATTAAAAATATTTTTTTAATGTTAGACTAAAATCTCCTGACAGCACAGATAAAATTCGAGAATTACATGAACTATCATGCAGAATGCAGCTTTAATGACTTCAGAATTATTGGGGAATTAACAAAACAAATTATCTTATGCTAATTCAAAGGGTGTTAAAGAATTTATTCCACCTTCCTTTAAAGAAGAAATGAACTGAATATAAAAACTTCGAACTTATTATGTCTGTTAAAACACTAGTGAATAAATATTCAATTAACTTAATTTATTATGCTGAACTTAATACTCTCAAGCAATCATCATATCAGAAGAGAATAGATTTTTAAAATTTAATATCTTCTTGAAAATACATTAATTGCATAAAATTAAAAAAAAAGTATAATTAATACTCAAGATGGGCAAAAAATGTAGATATTTTCATACTTTTATGATAAATTTTCAATTTTAAAGTTTAATTATTGTTTTTAATATATGCAATAATATATAAATTCTTTCTCTTTCTGAGTTTCATTACTTCTAAAAGAATTTTTATTAGTAACATTAAATGTGTTATACTCAAAATTATTCATTAAAATGTTTATCATATGTCATTTCATATCAGTCCCTTGAAAGGTATATAAACATGCTTTGCTATATTATTAACTAAATAGAGCATACATTAAAAATAAAAGCAAAATTAATCAATTAAAAATAGTTTAAAATATTTTAGTTGATTCATTTTTTTGAGATTTATATTAATTTTAAATTAAAAGAATTTATATTAATTAATCATTAAAATACTTTAGTTGAAAAATACATAAAACAATTAAAGAATTAGAAATTAAAGAAGTAAAATTTTAAATTTAGAAAATTTTGAGAACTAATTAAAATTTCTGGGTGTACACTTAATTGTATCTCTACACAAAAAACTATTAATAAATAAAAATAGCATTAACAGCATGTAAATACATAATCATACTAGTAAAAAAGAATTCCATATAACAAAGACTAAATTAGAAAAAAAATCATTTCTAAAAATACTCTTACAAATTAAATTTTTCAAACAAGTTTTAAACATGTAGCAATATTATTACTTTTCAGAAATTTTTCATTCATTTTTTAAATAAATTTCTTTTTAAAAATTCACATTTTAAAAATTTAATTCTATTCAGTTATTATTATTCATTTCTAAATTATTAAATTTAAAATATCTTTGTTAAATGAAGTCTTCCATTAACTAACGAAAACGTATATTTCCAACAAAAAATATATTTTGGTAAACACATGGAATTAAATTACAATAAAAAAATACTAAAATAAAAATTACTGGAAATATACAATTGCATTAAATATTCTTGAACTGAAAAAAATCAATAAAATACAATAATCATTTTAATATATTGCTTACTAAAGATGCATTTAGAAAATAATAATTGACATAACAGAAAAAATGAAGCCATCAGCCTAACAAGCCAACCCTATTTTGTACTAAGAGAAAATTAGCTCAGCTATTAGCTTCACTTAAAAGAGTCTTAAATCATCCACCTCAAAATTTCACTGAATTAATATTTAAATATGATTTCGAAATATCAATGAGACATGAAATTATTATTTAGAAATAGGCTTCAAAAAAACTGTATATGTTATTATAGGTAAAAAAAAAATCAAATATTTTTGTTCTTTAAATAAACATTAATTCATTTAATGAATCAGATTAATTTATGAGAATATTCATGCAATTATTTCAAGGATTTCACATTGCACTTGATAAATAGAGTGGATAATTACAATTCATTTACATATATTTTTAATTAGAGTATTTAAGAATAGTTTTTAAATATTTACAAACTTTACAAGTTGGTTCAAAAAACCTTCATTAAATTGAAAAATTTTAAATAAATTTTCGAACAAATATAGAATATAAATTATTATTCAAAATATAAAATGCAATATTTCATCAAACAAATAATAATATTAATAATAATTCAATTGATATTCAGTTAAAACAAGAAATAATACATAAAAAAGTAAAACAATGAAAAAAAACTGGAAAAGTCATTAAAGTCTTACTAAAACTTGAAAACGTTTATAAAACATAAGAAATAATTAAATAATATTGAATATTTGATAAGATATTTTCATATAACAATAATAAATTCAATGTGATATACATCCATTGTAATATTCATTGTTATACAAGCCTTAAAATCACCTTCCTGAATTGTTTTTAGTGTGATTTATATACATTAAAACGATAATTAACAAAACAAAAAAAATAATCACAAACTTAAAAAATAAAGATTTGCAATGAAAATTTTCTTCGCATAAATATACAAACAGCACATTCATGTACAAATTTCGATTTTCATTAGAACTCTTGGAAAAATTTAAATCACATTTTTGGAATTTCAAATTTACATTATACAAAATCAATTTGCACATTATGTTTTTATATCGTTTTTGACATTGCAATGATGTATAATACTTATGGACAAAGTTCATTTTTAGACATGCACTTGTAAAATACTGTTCTTGCATAACAAGGGTTCCTAAAATCAATTGCACATTGCATGGGAATGATAAATTGACATTGCATAGTTACAGGATATCAGAATAAGGTACTTGGGTGCTGTACATCTGTAAAGTAAAAAAAAAGTTATATAAATTAATCATATTAATTTAAAATTTGCAAAGATAAATTAAATTTAATAGCTCTTTGCATCTTTCATTATCATTTTGTGCATACATCTTGTATGATATCTCAGGTTTATATCATTAATAACTTGATTAAATGTGTTTGTCACATAATAATAGTTGTCATGCAAAATGGAGAAACATTGGCTTGCAGAGAAATTTTTAATAAATAAGATAAATATATTTGATAAATGCACTTCAATTTGCTATGATTCTGAAGTCAAGATTTCTAAAGGCAAAGTATAAAAATATCCCCATGTGGTTCTGAGAACAGATAATATAAAACAGATGATCCAGTACAAGTATCTAATGAGCATTTCGTTAAATTCTTGTATTTAATTAGTAGTGATTGCAAATTTCCATTAGAAAAAAAGTGACTACAAATTTGCATTAGAAAAAAAATGACTACAAATTTTAAGATCTCTATTTTCAGAAAATGTAGTTGATTAATAGTTTAGTATATGTATCTATTTCAATGATTATGCAATAAATCATTATTAAAATGGTTTCTATACAAAAATGAGGATCATAGGATCTAAAATCATTTAGTTCTATTCTTTGTTCCCCCTTATTCAATTCCACTCTGGAATCGTTATTAGTTTTATGTAGTTTCTTAGTTCACATTCATGGATAGATAGAAATTAATTAATTATTTTTCCTATTATTAATCAGCTGAAATAACTTTAATTTTAAAATAATTGTAACAAAATAAACCCAACATGTAAATTGTAAAATTCAAGTGCAAGAAAAATATGCTACATGTGTTCCACAGAAGAGAAGGGAAAAAAATAAACTAATTAAAAATAACCTGGACAAGAAAAAAATTCCTCTATCAAATACATGAAATGGAGAAAAAATAAAGCTTTTGAACCTTGAAAATTGCAGACAAAATAACTAAAACATGCCTGAAATAGGAGAAAATATCCATGCCTTTGGAATTTTTCTGTGTAATCATCTTTGTACAAGATGGTGACAGAGAAATCATGTATAACTTTGAACTGATATGAAATTGTTCATTAAATAAAAAAACCTCCAGTTCAAAAGAAGTGACTAGAAAAGGAATTCATGCATGAAGCTTAGATCTCAATAAATGGGTAATAACACTGAAGCCATTGTATTGCTTCAATGTATTATTATTTAGTCACTATATTTTTTAAACTATACTTGAATTCACAAACCAGCATGAAGAGAAACATTGTTGTCGAGAAATAGCTGTTGCTCTACAGGGAAAAAAATTATTTAAAAAATAGATGATGCTCAAAAATGCTCCAATGATGACTAACTTTTTTACCATAAAGAGTAACAATGAAGCATCATGTAAATATTAAATAAAAGTTACAATTTTTGTGTTAATACTTACATATATTAAAAGCAGAATTTCAATGCATCGACCTTCTTGGGGGAAGATTTGTTTCACATTTCAACCGTCCAATTTTCATATTTATTTTTCCTACACAAGTCTGAAAATAATAGTATTAAAAGAAAATTATTGGACAAAACCAAAGTAAATATATACAAATTTATAACCACAAAGAAATGTAAAAATATTTTAAACTACTATTTAATGAGCAAAAAATAGTTTTATCATTTTCTCTCGCAATTGTATTAAAAAGCCCTGGTATCAAATATCAAAATAAAATTTAATGTGAATATTTGTCAGTTTCCTATGCCATCATGATAAAAAAATCAACAATTTTAATAACTTACTACTTCTGTAACTATATATGATTCCGCTATTTAAATAATTTTCAACAAACGAAAATACAAAAACAGTTTATAACACTTTCTAATTATAAAATGTTAGAAGCCAGTCATATCTCAATTAGATTTCTCTCAAAAAAATATACCAAAACTTTTATAAATAAAAATATGTTTTACAAGTTTAAGTTATAACACATTTTCAATCTTATTATAAATATCTAATAAAATGGACTCTATGTCTTTTAATTAAATTCAGCTTTATTAATACTATATTTACTGATATGTCTTCTTTTTTTGTTGTTGTATTGAATACATTATAACAAAACGCTATGAAAATGTCGAAAATTTGAAACAAAGCTTGTAAAGATTCCATTTTTTTACCACTAATAACAAAAAATACCATATTTTGAAGAAAAATTTATAAAGATTTAATTATAAATTTTTCTTCCTTTAATTATAATTTTTTTTTCCTTACAAAGATTATTTTTATGAAGTGCCTGATAAAAGGAAATGAAAATTCAAATCATAATCAACATTTTTATATTACATGCACAATTTTAAAAACTGCAGAAAGTTGCAAATATAAATATTATGATAATTTGGGAAAGTTTTATATTTCTTTACTTTCAAAAAGACTGCTGCAGCTTCTTGGTCATATTCCCTTAGATTCTGTCCATTCACTTCTAAAATTTGATCTCCTTCCATAAGAGATCCTTCTAAATCAGCAACTCCACCTTTAATCTAAATTATAATTTTAAAAAATTAATTTAGAAAGTATCTGTACCATATGAGTAAATATTTTAGCAAAATTGTACAGCAAAATTTAAAATATGAAAATTTTATTATAAAATAAAAATTACTTAATGGTAATATTTTCACATCTATTAATACCCAAAATTAATTTATTATTTAATAAGATGAGTCAATGAGTAATATTGTTCTATAAGAGATGTGCAAAAAAAGAAAATAGAAACATTAAAGGCTAATAAAAGTAAAGAAAAAAGAAAATATAGTATAGCTAAAAAAGACAAAGATAATAATAAGATAATTCCAAATAATAATAAGTC
This sequence comes from Argiope aurantia, assembly GCA_026543865.1. Lineage (NCBI taxonomy): Eukaryota > Metazoa > Arthropoda > Arachnida > Araneae > Araneidae > Argiope > Argiope aurantia. Next base: position 347,514 of record JAPMOR010042457.1, read on the forward strand.
TCACAATTGGTCAACCTCTAGAAAGATCTGGTTCCTAATTTTATACATATATATACTTAGGATATTAAATCTATGTAGCAAATTTTACTCTTACAATTCTCTTCATTTTTCAGTTATCGTTTTAACCTATATTAAGATAGCCAGATCAACAAACTTCAGTATGGGTTTTCGTTCATAATTTGATCAAACACTACAAATTTGCAGAGACTATATGGCAAATGTCATTAATCTAGCTCACATCACTTTTGAGTTATTGTATTGACAGACATAATTCCTAGAATGTGCTTTTTGAATTGAGGAAGGACTGAAATGTAGAAATCTCAAATTCGAATTTTAATGCAATTACAAAACTTGCACTTTGAATATTTCATATATGGAGACGATTAAAAAAGGGGCAAAAAAAATGCACACAATAGAAGCTACACAATATTCTGGAAAATATATGAATTACTTTGCAAGATGATTCAACAATTATGGAGTATTATACCTTATATTTAGAAGTCTAGCCCTAGCCTGAAACTCTAAATAGTATTAATATGGAAAATGAAAGATTAACAAAACTCTTGATTCCTGTTATATTATAATGATATATTCTATTATAATGATATATTATAATGTTATATTATAATGATTCCTTAATGATATATTTTATTGCATTTATTCAATTTTTTAAATTTCTTATTTTTGTAGCATTATTACCTACATTTTCACATGATATTTGAAAACTGCTCTTTACTTAACAATGAAAAATGCCCAGCACTCAATCAAAAGCTTTAAGATACTTACAAAACAATCTGTTATTCAATAAATGCAAAATGATAACTTAAAAACAAAGTTCAAATAAAAGTGAATTTATAAAATCAATTATAAAATAACTAAACAGTTCTTAGAAAAAATTATACAACTAAAGAAATACTTTTTTCTTTTGCATATGCAAATAAATATAATTTGCCTACACAGACAAACATAATTTATATTCCTACATAAATTATAAATTCACTCATTCAGATAAAACTGAATATACAAATTCAACTTACAACTTCAGAAATGTAAACTCCTGGAGAATTACTTTTGCCAACAATAGTGAGACCTAAACCACGACCAGGTTTTTTATAAAGTTCCACTGAGAATTCAGCTAAAGACAGACTCTCAGATGTTTCTTTATGTCTATAAACTCGTATCTGAACATTGGGTACAGAATGCCTTAAGAAATTTATAGCTTCTTGATGTGTTGCATGTCTTAAATCATGGCCATTAACCTATATAAAAGAAAGATTAATATGTAGTACAATAAAATATACATACAAAATTCAAGAAAACCTTACAATCATAGTAGAATACCTCTAAAATTTGATCACCGGGTTTAAGTCTACCATCTTGGGCTACAGCTCCATTAGCATAAATCTCGTGTATTACAATGCAGCCCTACAAAAAAAAATGTTAAAAAAAATAAACTTCTGTAACAGATATTAAAACTTATTTTTAAACAATTCTACAATATTAGAAGTATTTTCAAGATTTTTAATAATCTATATAACCTACTCTTGTTCGACTGAAGAACACAGTACTAAATAGGACTGACTGTTAAAAGGCTAACCCTCACCCACCCCAAGATGGCTTGTTAAATGGTGTCTGGAAAGTGGCAGTAAAATTTACATAAATAAAGCTACAATACCTTTATTTTATTTTTTCAGTTGCAATAAACTAATGAATAATTTTATTTTCAAATTTTCACAAATGTTATGAAATATAAAGAAGTTTAGAGTGAAAGTTTTCAGGCAATTAAATAAACAGTTAATTTTTTTATCAATCAAAAACCATGTTTCCACTTCCTATCAATCTGTTCTGCTGATAAACTGTTGCAGAAAAGAAAAAAAAAATGACAGCAGCTTTATTCTGCTGTCGCTCATTGTATATGGAAAATAAAGTTACCATTTAAAAAATAATAATTTTTTATTATTTTTAATTAATTATATATTAAAATATCCATGCCTAAAATAACTATAAGGGATTATCTGTATATTTAAAATTGCAAAACTTTATAACAATGTTAACATTTTATTTTGATATCATAAATAAATTCCCCATGGAAAAATTATCTATAGGGTACAGGTTTTTATTAACATACTATAATTATATTGGTAGACATTTAACATCTTCTGTTTAGAGGTTGTTCCCATATTTAGAAATATAACATTTAGATATTTGTTAGATATCAATTATAGTAATTTTATTTTAGGGCATTTTAAATGCATTTATAAAGTAACAATTGATATGTTACAATCAAATTCTACTTAATAAATAACAAAATATTGTTATGAAAATTTCTGGAAAAATTTGTTTGCTTTCAATAATATATATATATATATTAAAGAGCATTGAGAGATTTGTCTAAATTATACCTGAGCCAGTGAGCTTTTGTTTTCATAATATATTTTGTTAAAAGCATCTTTAAAACCAACAAAACAAATATTTAATGATCACTTACAATAGGTGTATCTGAACCACCAACTATACCAAGTCCAAGACCATTCTTTTCCCTGTGAATGTCAACAACCATTTCCTTCCCTACAACATCCAATGTGACACATGGATCAGAGAATTCTGCTGGAGGTGGAATTGGGCAGGCAGGTAGGTTTGGAGATGGAGAAGAACTGTTTGGTGAAGGTGTTGGACACAAAGATGAAGGAGTAGAACCTGCAAAGAAGCATAGCAAATAGATAACAATTGCTTTTTTTTGTATCAGACAGTTTTAATATTAATCCTGATACAAAACCAAGTATGATTTTTTTAACTAGGAGAAAAAAGTAAAAAAAATATTATAATCATATTTTCCACTTATATCTTACTATACTATACACTGACTGAAAAGGAATTTTTATTATAAAATCTTCACTAATATACAAAATATTTTGTATAGTAGTACTAATTAATTAGTTACATACTGAACAGAATTTTAACCCTTTGCAGTCAGATGGCTACTCTCAATTCAAAACAGTGCACATTTTGACATTTTATTATTTATTTATTTAATATGTATTGTTAAAAATACTGACAGAGTGATAAGAAGATGTAGATTGATTTTTCGGCGAAATTCAACTTCAAACAATTATGTACATTTATTTTTTGCAGTAATAAATAAGTTCCTGCATTAGGTGAATAATTGTGCATCGAATTACTTTTCCGAGTGCAACGAAAATTATATAATCAATATACAATTATATGATTTCTCTGTATATAAAAGAAAATTAATTTTTGGTATAAGATACTAACTTTGATTAAATATGATAATGCTCCAATAATAACAATTCATAAGAAGTATCAGTGGATGCTTACAAAAATCACATTAAATAAAAGCCCCATGGTCCTGCTTTTATTGAATTCATAAACTTAGTATATGGATAATTACTTTCATAATCACATCTTTCCAGTAAATTCGTCTTCTTTGTTTATTTTACTTAGTAGAGTTAACTGTTTTCTTTTTCTCCTAGTTACCAGATAATATTTGTTTTGAAGTAAAATAAAATTTACTGAAAATACTATATAAGTCTTACTTTTACGCCTGGTATCATTGTCTGGTAAAATCCCTAAGCTGTTTCTAGGTTTCTTATCATGGTCTATATCATTGTGCACAGGACTTGAGGCAGGTTTTTGGGAATTCACCACTAAAAACGTCATTGGTCCATCTTCATTTTTCAAAACAGAAGCAGCCTATAAATAAATGAAAACAATGAATAAATATATTATTTAATTAAAATGACCACATATTTAATTAACATCTCTAAAAAAATCAAATTATTACCAGTTCATAATCAGCACCAATTAATTTTGTCTTGTTCACAGCTAAAATCATGTCTCCTACACATAAACCAGACTGGAAAGAAAAAAAAATGATTGTATCAAGACAACTATTTCTTCAGAACTAAAGAAAATAATTATAATACTTTAAATTCATACTTTTATATAAATTTTTCAAAAACTATTTTTAATAAAATACTAGCACTACCCAACAACGTTTACCATGGCATAACATTCAAGAGAAAAAATTAGCTTTAAACTTAAGTCTAGCCATTACCCAATATGACATGGACATGTTATGCAACATAAAACAAACAAAAAAATATATTTAGAAATCATCAAAAATAACTACAAAACAATTTTATAGCACTCATTCAGAAATATTTAGACTGTTAAAAAGATAAAAAATATAATATGTTCATAGAAAAAACAATTCACTAAAAATATACAATAGAAAAGCTGTTTTAAAATTAAAAAATATACAAATAAGTCATTGTACTCACTGCTCCACACTTTATTATCAACTCTGCATAATGTGATTTGAAAATAAAATTCAGCTTGTTTCATAATATTTCTTTAAAAACTATATTGGATGGGTGATCACTTTGCTCCTCATGAGATTCATTCTGTCTCTGTAATTCAACTGCCATGTGATTTAAAGAGAGACGTTTACCTCACTCAACAGAAGACTCTTCTTCCCTAAATGTGGACATTCTTTCTCTGCTATTCGCTAACTGAACATTTCTTCCGTTACATTTTCATTATCGCTCAATAAATGAAGCGTTTTGGCTATAGAGCTGAGATACTAATAGAGGGAGTGCAACCCTACTTTGGTGTAGGACAAGATAAAATCACGTGACTTGTGGACAGAATTTGTTTTCACTGTAACTGCATTCTCCGTTCCCCATTATATTTCAATGGCAGATTTTTTCTCGCTTTTAACTGTTGGATTTTAAAACTTATTTAAGCCATAGTTAACTATTGCTGTGCAATTGGATGCAAAGAAAAAGCTTCTAAGGATAGTTCTGTATCATTTCACAGGTATGTACAATAAACATATTCTGTTTATATCCATTTTAAGTCAATTTAAAATTTCGTAACCTCCATTTCTCAGTGATTTTAGTGTTAAAACTGAATAATATTTCAGAGTTTGGTTTAGTTATTGTATTAAATTTATTTAATTTGTTATTAAGCTTCATTTAAACTGATATAACTGCATTATATTTTGTTACTTGCTTTATTTTAATCTCGAATGTGTTGCAAGTGCTTGGCTGCAAGCTTGGCCTGATTTTTTCTCGCCAATACAAGTGTTTACATAAAAACACTATTGGTAATTGGTATTGGTAAAAAAAACACTATTGACCGATTAATATTTGTGTATTTATTTTAGTGCAAATAAAGTTCCTTATTATTTCCAATATGTTGTTGTTTTTTACCATAAACATTCGAATCGTATTATACCGTAAAAGATATTAAATCATCATTGTGAATAAAATCGTGAAACTGAAACGTTTTATTGAAAATGATATATAGTAAAATTTCATAAATGTGCTAGCAGTAATTGCATGTTTTTATAAATTTTAATTAAGATCTAATAAGAAACTAGTGGGTATTCTAAAGATAAACTATTAAAGAAAGAAATGCTATCTTTACAGATAAAAATTTTGTTTGAATGTTAACTTTATTAATAACTTGCGATATGCACATACCCTAAAATTACCATTTTCATAAAAATTTCGAATTTCCTTATTATTTTGTATTAAATCAACACATTTAAGATTCCAAAAATGACTTAATTTTGTTTCTGCAGTAGTTAGAAGCAAAGTTACCGCCAACACTATAAACCAGAGGCGAAATATTTAAAACTGATATTAACAAGGAAAAGGCACGAGGTTTAAAATTGAGGAATGAGATTTTGTATAATGATAGTATACATTTAGAATGTTTATTAATGAAAATATTAAGACTCAATAGTCAACCTTAAAAGCTTTCAAATTAGCTTATATACTAATAATGAGTTACCCGAACGAGCTCTCGAGTAGTGTAGTGGTTAGGGCACTGGCGTAGCATTCAGGAAACCTGGGTTCGATTCTGAACTAGCGTTGTTTTTTGTTTTCTTTCTAAATTATTTCAAAATAATTTAACAGTTTTAATTAATATCTTTTTCATTTTTTATGTAAAAATAAATATTATTCAGAATATTAAAGAAAAAAGAGCCCTGGGTCACTTTTATAATCTGCTTTTATTATAAAAGGGTTTTTTTTTTTTTATCTGCATGGGATAATGAAAAAGTATTTGAACATGTAATGTAAAATTAAAAAATGTTTTGGGGTAATGAAAAGAAATAAAATATTTACTTAAAGAAGAAAAATACTCACTTTTAATTAATGCACAATAACAAAATAAAAAAGTAAACTAATTTAAATCAATAAACTCGGCTACTGATGTAAAAAAGAAAATATTATTTTCGAAATCAGTTTGCTTAGTTTTCAAAGAATGAATATATATATATATATATATATATATATATATATATCATTTAGGAAATGTTAACCGGAAATGAAAACCGACCGGACCCAATGCCGGGAAACAAAACGTTGCGCGGCTGTTTTTGAGTATGCCAAGATTTGCGATATGGCGACAGAAAAGGCCAGATTTCTCACACGTGACTTGGCTCATGTTGCGTACACTTGTTTAGAATAGAAACAAGCGACTAGCTTCCTCCATTTTCCGGGAGGGGGGTTGGGTTGCATAACGAGTTTTGAATCGCTGTTTAAAATCAGACGTAAACAAAGAAATTAATCGCATATGCATACCACAGTTCTTGCTATAGTTCAGTAACGGATTGTAAAACCCTCCGCGTTTTTGCGCATGCGTTAGGATGTGTTTAATTCTTCAAAATAGGGGTGAAAGGAAAGGAGTAGATATTTACATTTACTAGTATGTAATAGGGAAAATCCGAGGTCGAAGGGAATACCGGAAATGCACTCATCGTTCCGCGTCTCGTCCCTTAATGAGATGGGGTCGTCAAATTTGGTCGTCTCAGAATCCATTGACAATCCATTTGCGAATGCGCAATTTGAGGTTTTTGCACATGCGAGGATCAGTGCAAGACACAGATACTGCTGTTTTACGCATGCGCGAATCGTAGTAGGAAAATAATTAAAACCTCAATTGCAAAAACTCTTTGTTTTATTTTGATATGTTGCTATTAGTGGTGATATATTGGCTGTTGCGCCTTATTCATTTTTTTTTATTGGCTGATTATTTATCAACTTCATTTTTTTTTATTGACTGATTATTTATCAGCTTTTTTTTATTTGTTTATTGGCTGCTTTTTTTCATTTATTTATTTCTGGTAGAGGGCGCCACAACAGTTGTATGAAGTTTGCGTATCACGTCCGGGTCACCAATGTTACAATTGGGCGATAGGCGAGGATCGAACTCGCAACATTATGGTTCATAGCGGCGTAACATGACCACAAGACAAGAGAAATTTCTCATGTCTCGTAGCTGTTATCTGGCTTATAAAGCGTCACCACAACTTCAATACACTAAAACCTTCCCCAATAAATGCCATGCAAAATGGTACAAATATCTTCAATATCAATTAAGTATTTCTCGAGTTTTTCTCTCTCAAACAAACATACAGATGCTTTCAGAAGACTTCCTTTTATACTATGTATAGATAAACATTCTCAAGTAATAAATCATTTGTAAAGTTCAAAATTTAAAAAATTACGAAAATCTATTTCATTTAACTAATTTAAAACTTACTTTTTCTGCAGGGCTATCTTTCTGAAGATCAGATATGAAAATTCCTCTTCCTAATTCAACGTGTTTACCTTCCAATATCATAATTCCTAAACCATGTTCACCCTAAAAGATAAACAGACGAGATTAAGAAAGTTATAATTAATTTTAAGTTGAAAATACTCAAATGTTTATCTATACTTATAATAAAGCTCAATGTGTGTGTGTGTTTATTAGACATATGCAAAAACTAAATTCATGCATTGATCTTAATATTTATCATATTTATTAATTGAATACATTAAATAATCTACTTATTATTCTTTATAGTTTCACTATTTTAGCCTTGATGCAAGGCATTTATTAACAATTTTTCAAATTGAAACTTCAGAGTTTTGATTAAGTTATATTAATTGAATAGTTTGAAATGTTTTTAATTAATTTTTCTTATATCACTTGTTTTTTTATACATACTTTAAATCAGAATCTTTTTGTTCTTTTCTGTAAAGAGGCATTTAAAACTTAACAGAATGGTAAAATATCATCATTTTTCTAACAATTTAAAGCTACAATAAGAAAAACCAAGATTAGTTGTAAAAATTTTTGAAAAATGTTTTTATTTTTAAATAAATTTTGGATTCCTTGCTTCCAATGACTTCTTTTTATAGCTTGACTAATAATCAATAATAAAAAACACTTTAATAGTTTTGTTAAATTTAGCACCAGATATATTACAATTCAGTTATCACAATTTGCCCCAAATATGAGACAAATTGTAAAAATAAAAATTATTAAAATGATTTTCTTTTTGCCAGTTATTTGTTAATTAGAATATAAAAAGCATGATATATTCATTATCAATTGATCTAATAATAATAAATTTTATCAAGTAACTTTCGGTAGAATAAAGATAAATTTACTTAACTATCCAAAATAAAATTAGTCTGCATCAGAATTCTAGTAATCGCAATCAAACGATAAATAGCTGTTTATCACATTTATTGAAATTTATTATTTTACCCATTTATTGAAATTAGGAATGGAATCCATCCTCCTTCATCAAAAAAATTACATACTGCAGTGGCGTCTTGTGACATACATCTCGTAACCATATCTATATTGTCACGTAGATAGATACTTTAGTATAGAACTTAATGACACACACAAGAAATAGAACTAAACCAATTTATCTGAACTCAGAACATAGTGACTGACAGATCTTCTGCTTTTATGCTAGCAGGAAAAGTTCCAGAATACTTTTCTGGAGACAGTAAGAAAAGTCCAGAACACTTGTCTGGTAAACTAAAGAAATGTCCAGTATCTTCTGGAACATGAAATAAAGGAAAACATAAAATTTAGGAATTAAATATTTACATATTCTAAGAATCGCATTGTCTCTAGCAGGATTCAAACTTACGGTCTCTTGATTACGAGACCAGTGCTATAACCATTCGGCCATGGAGATTCAACTGTCTCTTTTCAATGCGGCAATATCAATACTTGTAATAAAGCAGAATGTGTGTGTGTGTGTGCGTGCGTGTTGGCACTCTATATCCCAGACCATTAGACCTATAGCTACCAAATTTGGCACATGTATACCTTGGAGGACAAGAATATGCAGCTCGAAATGATTTTTTTTTTGAATTTTTAATTAGAATACTAATTAATTAAAAAGTAAGCAAAATTTTGGCGTTTCTTATCGATAGCTTCCAAAAATATCACTGCATAAAAATGTTTTTTACATCAAGTTAGAGTTCAAAAAATTATCTATTGAATGATACCAATGTTTTAATCTATAAATTAAAATGTATTTTGTATTTATTTTTTAATGAATTTAAAAAAAAATATTTTAATTGTTCTTTTTAAAAATTTATTTCGCACAAAATAAAAATAAAATTTCACCTGCACAAGGACGTTACGTGCAGAGGAAAAAAATTAGTTTTTATCAGCGAGTTGCCATCACAATGATAAAAGCTGAAATTAAAAAATAAGTTAACGATTACTGCAAATTAAATTTTGGAAAGCGTAATTCTCAGCATGTGTCTGTCAAGAAAGGAAATAAATAAAAAGTATAATATTTTCTAAAAAAATAAATACAAGACAAAGTTTTCTACGATCTTTTACAATATATACATTATTAATTCAATAATTAAGCTTTATTTAAAATAAGCATTGCAATTATATATATATCCTTTTAATTCAGAGCCCAACGGTTCTTATTTGTAAACCTTTAATAATAGAAATGCATGTGTTAAAATGGTCTAAATGAAAAAAAAATTATATTTTATGCAACTCGAGTCCATAAATGGCCTAATTACGAATGTTTAGCTTTTATCTAGATCCTCTGCTCTATGATTCATATTTAACAAACTATTCTTGAGGTGCTACTTTTTTAAAAAGAATTGTACTCCAATCAATCAAATTAGTCATAAAAACTGACCGATTTATGAAAATATGAATATCACTATTCAATAAAAATGGGAGATTTTAGACCACTTCATAAACCATCTCAAAGATGATACCCTAATCAGTACCCAGGGTTTCTCAAGAATGATTGGCCCAAAAGTATGGAAATGTAGACTATTCAAAACTATGATATTCAAAACTTCATAAATCGAACAGATTTGGTAGCAGATGATAGAAATGTTCATTTGATTATTTAAAAGTTGAAATGTCAAGAATATTTCACAGAATATGATTCTTTAGGATCAAAGTACTACATAAAATTTACACTTCGTAATTTTTTTAATTATATTTATAGACCGAAACAAAGTAAAATAGCATTATTCACGTCATTTCAATCCTTTTGTAAATAAAACTAAAAACTGAATTTTATGATGAGTCTAAGAAATTCTTGTTGAATAATTCTTGAGATATGACATAAATTATGAAAATTACTCTTTAGTACACATAAGATTTAAATGTTGAATGACTCGGTTTTCAGTACTCATATTCAAAAAGTTCTTGGTTTTAATAAAAAAAATGTTTTTTATTTTAATTGCGGTTTAAACATTTGTACTTTAATTTGAAGTTGAAATTTTATGAGAGCTGACAGAAAAATTAGAGAGATACATAGATAGATTTTGACTTAAGATCTCTATAATAGTATGAGTAACTTACATAACTATCAAAATTAGAAGCTTAAAAATATTTTGATGAAGACACTATTAAAACAAAAGTTACATAAAATATTTAATTGAAAATGTTATTGTGTATTAAGTTTGGTGAACTGACTGGTCACCAAAGGCGGCTAGTACAGAATATTAATAAATGGGAAGTCGGTTTTTTTAATTTAGTATCTCACAAGAATCACATCAGAATTTTACAGAATTTCTATAACAATATGAATAATATCTACTAACCAAAAATATCCATTCTAAATTCATAATCTAAATTACTAAATAATAAACCAAAATTTTATAAACATACACTGAAATAACCATACATGTAGATATTTTCAACCACAGGAAAAAAATTTAGAAAATTATTCAAAGTTTATAAATAAAAAGTAACAAGATTCAAATAATTCAGTTATATAAATCAAGTTAAGCTGAAACTGAAGAAAAAAAATTCTCTGCTGTTTCCAGAAAATAACAAACCTTTTTTGTTGTAACTGTCCGAACTCCTGGATGAGAAGATATCAGATCTTCTATTTTCTGTGAAAAAGAAAAGACTTTTAACTCATAAAAATATTTAAAAAAATTTTAACAAAAAGGAATTCCCATGCAATATAAAACTTTATGTGAGTTTTATAATATACCATTTGAAATTTTGACAAAAAAAATAATAAATTTTTATTATACACATCCTATCTACATTTTATTAATTTTTTATCTATTTGAAATTTCTTCAATAAATAGAAAGCAAATATTTTATATACATAAAAAAATTGAATTTGTGACATTAAAATTTAATTTCATACCTACTCCTAAACAATAGACTTCTATTCGTCTTGAATGTATCTTGAAATACACAAGAAAAAAAAATGCACACGAAATATTCAATCTAAGTGTAAAAAGAGAAAAACTGTTCAATTTTCTAAGAGGGTTTTATTATTATTATTTTTAACTCTCAAGACTTGTCAAGAGTTAGTAAAGATTTAGTTTCAATAGTTGAGCTATGTACGGCTGTGCCAATTTTCGATTTAACGAAAAAAATCGATTTATCGAAATCATGATCTTGAATAATCACGATAAATCGCGATACAATAAATCAATATTCACAATTTGCGTTTTCGATTTCGTTTTGGTTATCGGTTAGTGCTTATTTTTGTTGCTCTTCATTCTTTCTCATCCTCATAAGAATTTTTGTTAATATTTATATAAATGCAGTCATATTCGAATATATAAAAGTACTTGTTTTAAGTATGTTATTTTGGATAAAACTGTTTTCTGATGCCTTATGCAAAAATAACTGCGATTATCAGAAGTTGACTGTCCTTTGTTTAATCACTAAATATTCATCTTCAGAAATAAAAGCAAAAAGGATTAATTCAGATAAAATTCACAATTTTTTCCGCAGCTCGAAGCGTACTCGCATAAAACAAAAAAGAAATTTCGTTCTACTTCCGCTTTGGCCGAGCGTCTCACGATAAATCGCGATACATTAAATCGATATTCACATAGTTTATGTTTTCGATTTCGTTCTGGTTATCGGTTACTGTTTATTTTTGTTTCTCTTTATTCTTATTGACCTTCATGTGGAATTTTTGTTAATATATCTAAAAATACCGTCATATTCAAATAAATAAAAATACTTGCTTTAAACGCAGTGTTATAAATTGCAACATGTTGACATTGCTTTGGCACTGAACACTTTATTAAAGGGGTTTTAACAAGATTATTTTCTAACTACTTTTATTCAAAAGAAGACAAATATTTTTATTATATAAATTGAAACTTCCTTTTATTTGGAGTCGTTCTGATCAGTCAATATGTTAAGAGATGCTATTTATAACTTATAATAGTTATAAATAAATGATATCATGATATATCGAAAAATATCGACATGCGTTGGACGATATATCGCGATGATTAAGTTCCGTCATCACATGACTTTATTAAACAAAAGTTCTACTCTAATCCAAATAATAAAATAAACGTAGCAGAATAACAAAGTGTATTACAAATTAAAAGAGATTTTTCTGAAACGGAACTTTTATTTAATAAGGTGTTAAATATACTTAGGCTATATCTAGAATTGGTGGGTGGTGGCGGGAACCAGAAAAATCGATAGAGCAGCTTTTACCATACTTTTCATGGTTCTGTAATTTTTTTACATGAATTAATGAAAACACAACAGTTTGAATCTATCCTTATTAAAAGATATATTTAAAAAAACAGTTTAGTTTCAATTAATCTTTAAATTATTTTCTTAAAATACAACAATATACTCTATTTACCTCATTTTCTAAATCAACTGGAAAGTGAGTGATTGGTTTAACAGCCATTTCTTCAACGCTGTTTTCCCTCCTAATAAATTCAAAAGAAAAAACATATGAATTAGTTATTCTTCAAAAAAACTATTATCATCAAATAAGAAATTTATAAATTACTTTTTATTTTTAATTTAAAGAATTAGATATGAAAGCCATCCATAAAAAATTCGAAGAATTAAATGTATGCTTATATTAAAAAGGCAAGTATATACAGAAAAAAAACATAACCAAGAAATCTACTAAGCTAAATTGTACAGTAATTCGTTTTTAAATAAAGCAATCAAAGAAGACCTTTAGAACACATTATATGCAAACAAAATTTTAAAATATACCACAAAACCACCGATAGAAATAGTTGGATTTTTCCAAAATGATATTATGAGAAAGGTTCTAGGCCATAGGAACAGATAAGAGGCAGGAAGTCATACAGATAATTTAATGAAGAGAATATGCACTGGTTTTGCTGCTAAAATCACATAGATAGTATCTGGCCAATAGCATTGAGTCAGAGAAGAAAAATAATTACACAAGAGAGAGCAAGTAGAGCTGTTGATTGTGGCTCTAATATTTCAAGACAAATAAACTGCTTTAACAAGAATTAATATTCATCTTCACTAACTGAAAAAAAATTTACAGTTGCATTGAAATCTAAAAATATATATAAAAATAAGTAAATAAAGCTACTCAATCATGTTATATTCTAACATTACTCCATTTGCTCTAAGTTTTGTGCAATAATTCTTTTTCTGAATGAATACGTGCTACAACCAAACAGACAGTATCAAATTTGAATATTTTTGCAATATAAAACAATAATAAAGCCTTACAAATCAAAAATGTGTTATCAAATGTATTAAAAATGTATTAGTAATGTATTATCAAAACTTAACTCTCTTTGAAAATAACATTGTACTCTAAACTCCTATTTAAAGCACACGCACATTTAAATGTACATGCGCATTTTATTCTATTTCTACCTATAAAAATTATTTAATTTTATTGCTATATGCAATGTGATCTATCGCACTTTAATGCTACGTAAATGGTAATTCAAAATTCCACTTCCATTATTCAAATTTTAATAAATAACACCTCAATTTTTTCTGTTCTAAACAAATTTCTATGTTTCTGAATTTTGCTTAAATAACTGTCAACAAAATTATCGAAAAAACTGACGCAATTACCGAGTATTATTCATTATGAGAATGAGATTTAATTAATCAATGAAAAAATAATATATTAAACATCCTAAAAAGAAAATTCATAGATTGTTAAACAAAAGACTTCTTTAAAATAAATAAATAATAATAAATACAATATATAAATTATAATAAATAATAAAAATGGGAATAAAATGCTGAAATAATTTAATAAACAACCAATGACGATATTGTATTATGTATGTTACATATACATGTTTGTTTTCAATAAAGAAGAACTATTTACTTAATACTAAGCAATTGTAAATTAATTGAATGCGACATTTTCTTAGCTAGAAATCAGTAAATAATAATCAATAATAAATAAAATCATAACAATTATCAGTACTAATAGTGAGAAGTATAATAAGCCTGACCTTACCTAAGAACAACAAATTTGCAAGCTGGTGTCATCATACCTCGAATAACAGCAGAAACATTTAAATGGCATCTTCCAAACAGAACTACTCCATTGACCTAAATTGTGAAAAAGAAGCAAATAGAGTTAGAAATTTTAGTAAGAAAAGAATAACTCAAAAATTGTAATGGATTTAGAAATCAAATCAGATATTCAAAGAAAAAAAATTCTCTCATAAATAAGTTTCTATAAATTTGTAATCATTTTACATGCTAAATATAATTTTAGAATATGTCTACAAACAAAGTAGCATATACATTATTTTTCCCAAATATAGATATTAAAAAACATGATATACTAAAAATTTTTAAAAAAAACTTTTGTTTTATATATAAAATACCAATAATATTCATAGGGGGAAAAGTACAATTTTGAACCATATTTTTCCAACATTTTTAAAAAACAAAACAAAAAGTAAAAAATTATTAAAATTTTATTCTTCTTATTCAAATTATTATTTTACATACAAAAGGGCATTGCTCAGAATTATCAAGCATCAAAGACAAAACTATTTGTTCACTAGATAGATCAACAACATTGATCTGCATGTTTTAAATGTTTAAATGCACATGATTTTAATTCCTATTCTGCACAGAAAAATTTCTATATTCAGGACTTTCTTCGGGACAAGTCAATCACTGCATTATAAAATTTAGCATAAGCAGTCCATGTTTTAGATCAAAGCAGAAAAATTGAACTTTTCTATTAATTCGCAACTATTTCAAATTATATGAATTAATGTACTTTATTCAGAAGTTTTTGCTTCAAACATGATCTAAAATCTAAAAAAAAAATTTCAGAAATGAATTATAAATCAGCCCTTCTCCCATCGATTCATGTTAACTATCAAAGCAGATAATTCATATAAAATTATAATTTTTTAATTATTACATGGGTAAAAAAATCAGATGTCCAAAAATCAAACATATATTAAAAAGCATATTTAATATGTATCAAAAAGCATTATTTCTCAGATTTAACCATTGTCAAATAAATACAATTATCCATTCAGTGGATTAAAGCAAAGTTTTCTTTAATTGTTATAAATATGGCTCTATAATTTTTTTTTATGCTCGTAATTGTTCTTATTTAAAATAATGAAATATTCTACTCATAATGTTTCGTACAAATGAATGCACAGGTTGCTTTTTCATATTTTGGTAAAAACATAAGCATTAAATTTTTCCATCCCCTCCCTTCTCATCATTAATAATGGGAAATAATTTTTTTTAATTATTTCCCATCATTAATGGTGCCAATGGTAAATAAATGTTAAATGATATTAAATATTCTTTTCTTATAGAGCAACTCACTTCGAGTAACTCATCTCCAACTTGAAAGGCTTCCAGTTTAGCAGCTTTGCCATTTGGATGCAATCCACAGACAAAAGTACTCATTTTGGAACGATCTTTATTTCCAGCTAAACTGATACCTAAGCCATTAGCACCTTTTTCAACTTCTACAAGCAAGATAGTACCTAAATCTCCATATTTTTTCTGTACCTTTTCTGAATGATACAAACATAGTACAAAATTAATAATTAAAAGAAACACCTATGAAAAAAAGCTGCTACTCTTAATTAATTACAAATAGGTTTAATAGTATAGTAATGAACCACCTCCTATATATTTCTGCCTTTAAAAAAATTATTCAGAAAACCATGCTTAATTTGAAAAATATTTCCTGCAAAAATTTATACTGATCCAAACATAATATTAAACTAGTAGAAACTATTATTTTACATTTCAAAAATATTATTATGTGTAGTACAATCCTTAAAGTAAAATAAATAAATGATGCTTGGAAATTTCAAAATACAAAAAAGTATAATGCACAATTTTTATCATCTTCTAAAGAAAAAAACTGTGCATATGAATATTTAAAGGTTTAAGAAAAAAAAAATAAAAAAATTCAATTTTATAAATTTATTTTTAAAAATTCACAAACAATTTTTCATATCTGTTGCAGTGTTTGCAAAATATCATTTCTTTTCTCCAATCTTTACTTTTTATACTCTTTCTTTTTTTTTTTAATTTTCTATTAACTTGAACAGCTTTTTCACATATTTTACATATGCTCTTTCACATTTCCATTTAAGATTCACACTCACTCTAAATATAAAACCAAATTGAATTTAAAGTTATATTCTTTCTTCAAAATAGGGAATGGACTTATAACAATGGCTAAAAATAAATATGAGTAACTAGTAAGTATTTAATTGCTTTTACAAACTTCCTAAAATTTTATTATAATAAGAATCAGTGAATGGTCTTCTCTTCCCCCATTATTTATATTTCTTTTCAAGAAAGAAATTAATGATCACTTTTGGATTGCAATAATTATACGCATTTTTTATGTTAAAAAGAATATTCTGATACAAAAAAATATGTATTCAATCTTTAGAAGTTTTCCCACTGAAAATCAAAGATTCTTTTTTTTTAAATTGTTATAGAAAAAATTTTATACATGAAAGTATAATGTATAAGAATTCCTCCACATATTCAAACAAAATATTTCTATTTATTTCTCTATAATTAAACATTTTTAAGTCAGAAATTTAAACTATTTGTTAAAACAAACTCAAAAGCAAATAGATTACTATACTTATTTGTTCATAAATTATGGAATAGTTTATATTAATTAAATACTCTACAAAGAAGTAAGATTACAGGGAAGATGGTTTTTAATTTAGCTTTTATTTAATAATAATACATTTTATGAACCATTCCTGAAATTATTTTTACTGGTAATCACTTATTTATTCAATAATTTCTATTATATTAAAAATGCAATATTAATTACTTTTTATACTTAGATATACTTACTGTTGGTATATCCAAAATCATCCTCATCTTCACTGTCGTCAGAGATCTTAAGGTAACCAGCACTATTTCGATCAATCTAATAATTCAAAAAATAGTCATTGTTAATTAAACATGAATAAATTTTAATAATGTGAGAAAAACTAAATACAAAATTAAAAAGAAATAATTTAGAATTTTAAAAGGCTTTACACTCAGAATGTTCTTAAAAGGACTCATATGACCTAACATCATAAACAAAAATAGTGAACATCAAATTGGAATCGGCCAATTTTCAGACAACAGAATAAAAATAAATATAAATTCTAAAATCCAGATTTATATTTTTAAAAATATTCATAATTACAAAAATTTTATACAGCTCTTAGTTCTCATTTTATTAAATATCATTTAATAAATAATTTCAGTGCATTTAAAATTTGCCCCAAATAAAATTTTTCAGTCCAATTTGGGCATTAACTTTTCCCCCTTCCTTCCAAGATGTAGTAAAGAACAAATTATCCACTGTCATATTCACAAGGTAATACCCCATATACGGAAAGAACATGTCATTAAAATAGTGCATAATGTGTCCAAATATCTGTTATTCAGCCATTTAAGTAACATTTAAAAATAATCCTATATACTCACTAAAGTAAATGTTTTTTAAGCTGTGTAAGCATATTCTTATATCCTCAAAGACAAAAACTCTCAATCATCAAATGCAAAATCTCTGTTTAAAAATTCAAATCGAAATAAACAAAAAGCTCAAGATTCCAATTAAGGCTTGTTTTTTTTTAAAGAGAAAGATTTTATTAATTTTTTGTCACCAAAATAAGGTAGGGAGAAAAGTAATCTTCAACAAATTTTTCAACAGAATAATGTACCTCAACTCCTTTCGATGTGTAAACTTTTCCCTGAAAATCTGTATCCAGAGTATCTTCTAGTTCTTCATCTTCAGACATAGATCGTTGTTTCAGTTTTTCAGCATGGAATGAAGCCTGAGAACTACGAAGAGGCGTGGAATCTTCTCTAGAGACTGGGCTTTGTGCTGCACTGTCAGTGGCTGAGGGAAACTGAAACATGTCAAATATATTTTAATTTTTATTACTATTTAAAAATTTTGAAACGTAAACTGTTACTGTGAAGAAACAATTTCATAATATACAAATTTTTTAATAATTGGACATACCCAAGGCACTAAACTTTGCACTGTGAGTCTTATAGGATTTTCAGCATTTTGAATAGTTTCAATTGCTTCCTTATAAGATGCATTTTGCAAGTCAATACCATTTACCTAAAAAATAATACATTACATAAATTTTTAAAAGTAATGCATTTTACATTATCAAATCCTTATTTAATACTTTCACACAATGAATGTCATTCATTTTTGTACAGGTTTGTAGTTACAATTATTTTCTAAAATTGATTATACATTTCTAATTTTGTGACTGAAAATGTTTTAAGCAATTTATAAAGCAATTTGTATATTTCCTGGGTAAAAATAGTTGGAAACAATTCTATTACATTTTTCTAATCATTTTTATAACAGAAAAATTATATGTAAAACATATTTATTTTTATTTTTTTAAGTGAAATTATGTGTTTTAAAGACAAATCCCAAATATATGTCAAGTCAAAAAAAAAAAAAACATTACATAAATGTCTATGAAGATTTATAGAAATTGAAAACAATAGCTAAAGGGGGAAAAGCTATCCCACAAATCTTTGTAATGTATGTAAATTTACGATTAGTAAATAGATTTGAGCCCTTTTAATAATCATATTATTCAATCAAATTTAAGCAAAAAGAAATAGCAGTTTATGAATAAGAATGGACTTTCAAATAAACAATTCACATAAGACAATGCCAAATATTTCAATACCTCAGTTATGATCAGTCCTAATTACCAAACATTACCAAATTACCATGTAATTACCAAACATTTATCTAATCTAAATAATTCTGCACAACTAATATAAATGAGCTATAAAAACAAATCGTCACTATAAAAATGAATGTATAGTACATATGAATGCACAAAATTGAATGAAACTTCATCTTTTCTTTTACTGTTTTGATAAAGGCATCCAAATTAAACACTACTGTGAACTAATTTTAGAAGAAGAATGTCATTTAAGGCATTCTATTTTGAGTAAATGAAGTAGAAAACTTCTTCAAGAACGCAATGAAAAAAAAAATCACATTATTACAATGATGAGGGTCAAACGTTACATTAAAATTACACATGAAGGGAAGGAAAGATTTTTATGCGATATTAAATCTATAAAAATAATCACATTTAATCTTTAGACAGCAATTAATTAAACAACAACTCACAGCTACAATTCGATCTCCTCGATTAATAGTTCCTTCTCGCCCTGCCAAACTATCTGGAACAATATGTTTAATAAAAATCCCTGAAAGAGGAGTTCTGTCTTGTTCTTCTTGGACATCAATGCATCCCATCACAACCCCAATACCAATTTCTTGTCCAGGGTCCCTCCATAACTCAATAGTTCTATTAACTCCCCACTGGCATCCCAAAGATGTCACCACAGGACTGGAGACATTAGAATTGGGAATTGGCACCTCTGGAATCGAATCTGGAGTTTCTGGAAGTTCAGGACTTTTTTGTTGGGTTGGAGATTCATCTAGAGAGATAAATAACAATTTTTTCAACTTTGAACTTCTAATTTGGAAACAAAATAAATACATCAAAATCTATTAAATAATAATAAAGTTATCATAACAAGATGAAATTTTCTTTAATTGTAGATACTCTGATACATAGCAATATTTTCTTATGATGCATAACATGTAACACAGTTTTAGCCAAATTAAGATAACAATAAAATAGAAACAATATATATAAATACACAAATTATATTAATAATTTTAGTGATGAAAATATAGTATGCAGATTTTCTTTATGCATGTGCAAATAAAAAAACTATTTTAATAGCCAATGTAAGATTCCATGCATAATAAAAATAAATTTTAATAAAAGTTGTATTCAAGGTTAATACTATTAGCTGTTAATTTACATTTAATGGCAGTATTATCTTTACTATAACACTATCATTATCACTTTTTATTTTATTTTCTTTATTGAAACAAACTGTTTGTATTATGATTATGTGGAAAGATATTTTTTTAAATGAAATTAGTTAATGAATATTAATCTCTTCTTTATTTTTTATTTTAATTTTTATTTATTTTTTTCTCTAATTAAATATGACTATTAAAATAATACTAATACAAGCTTTTAAAATTATGTTCAACATATATTATTTGGTACTCATCCATCATATTAGAAGAACAGAAGATGAAAGTCCATCGAGCCTAAGAGCTTCACAAAAAACCCACATCATTGGCATTGGAAAGATATTTTTATTGGATATGTTTCTTACTTTTGCTGTTTAAAAAAATTAATACAAATAGCAAAAAAAAAGTTTTTTAACTTTTGACAGATTTACAAGATTAAAAATTCTTTCTTTCTAGTCCACCAATTTTCTAAACTAATGCTTGAATAAGCTATCAAAGCCATATAGCAAAGTTTTTCCTAGAAATGCTTTTTCTATAACACATTGATATTTTAAAAGGAAATTCATGAAACAGAAAAATGTTTTAAAAGAGAACTTAATCAGGAGAAAGATTTCAATGCAAAACCATTTGTATTCATTTAACTTTTGAAATTAAATGCTTAAAACTAAATGATTAAAGAAATCATAGTCATTCAAGATAAAAAAGAAAATGTCCTTCTTTGGATATTTACTTACATATGGATATTACATATACATATATATTACATATATTACATATTACATATTACATATGGATTTTAATATATAATAATAATTTAAAGATTAAAGCTCTCTAAATTCAATAGGTCTTTTATTTATTATAACAAAGAAAATCTCAAATGTATTCTGAATTCTCAAACATCTGGTCAACAAATTGTTGCCCTTTGCTGAAGAAGACAATCTAAGACGTAAATTCTACCCAAGTGAAAACATTTTCCGTGCTCTCAGACATCAAAAGGCATGAAAAAAATTATATTTAATGTCCTCATCAGATTTACAATTAAATATGTTATTTTTTAATTCATTTAATATAAAAAAACTATTCACATTTCAATTGTGAGGAGAAAAAATTTTCTTCCGTGCAATTTATTACAATTATTTTAATATATATTTTATTAATATTTATTATATAAACTATAGAGCATGCACATTTCGACGATTCCATCTCATTAAGGGGTAGACGCGGAACGATGAGCGCATTTCCGATATTCATCTCCCTCCCCCATTAGATACTTTTTAGTTCACGTGTATGTGAGTGTTGTATCATTTCTGACCGCATTTTATTTTAACTCAAAACTGTGTATTGATATGGCTAGTTCAAGTGGTAAAAAAAAAAGCTTTCCGGAGGGGTGCGAGGAAAATTTTATATAATATCTTTATATTATGACCAAGAAGCAGAAAACGGGAAATTCCTGTCGCACATTCTTCGAAACGAGCCGGTCAAATTGCCGGCTTCCTATTAGCACCATTAAGAAGATCCGACGGGAAGCAATATATGAACTTCATCCAACTTTTGTTTCACCTAAAAAAAATGAGAAGGGATGTTCTTGAAAGAACAAAAATTAACGAATGTGATTGTAGCATCATAAAATGAACTGTTTTATATCAAGGAAAGAAAAATCCCTTCTTTGAATAAACTTCTTCCAGTTTTGAAAGAAACAATGAACTTTATGTGAAATAAGGAATATTTAAGGAAATTCCACATAAAATTGGCTTTAAATGGAAAAGATGTCGGAATAAACGGAAAATATTAGTTGAAAGCGAGGACATAATTTTAAAGAGAATTCAATATTTGAGAAGTGTAGTGAATGCCTATCATAAATCATGCATACCTAACATAAATCATATCAGATATCTGTAAACTACAGACTCCGTCGAGCCTGTGTGGGACGTAATTGCCGCGCTGCTCATCATCCAGGTATGACGCGCGAAGCTTCTAAAAAGTTATCTCTCCTCTTCGGAACGCTCTCGCGCGCACACTGCCTCGACGAAGCTCGTAGTAAAAATCAAATGCTAAATTTCTGTAGTTAAAATGTGAATAAAATTATTTTTCTAAAACGTTCCAATAATTAGAGTCGCAACAAATACACGCAACCCTAATTACGACATGGTGACCTACGGACGTTAAAAATTTTATCAGCTGTCATTTGATTAAGAGCATTTCCGTTTTTAAAGAATTCCGACATGGATGAAGTTGCTGCAGTGAAGATACCCCCATTTAATTATGCTGATCCGCAACTTTGGTTTTTTTATGGTGGAAGTTACATTTGATTTAGCAGTGCCAAAGCATATAACTGCAAACAAAATCAAATTCAATTACAATGTTGTGCATATTCCACCTGAAGCTGCATCTATTGTTCGTGACATCATAATTAATCCTGATTAAGAGGATCCTTACCAGCAACTGAAATCAGAGGTCATAAAAAGATGCGGAGAATCGAAATCTGAAGAAATCCGAAATCTTCTCACCTGCGAGCAATTAGGAGTTCGGAAACCCAACGAGCTACTTCGTGTTATGCAGTTGCGTGCGGAAAGTCACCACATTTCTGCTGTTCTACTGTTAGAACTCTTTCTTCAACAAATGCCAAATAACGTGCAATCTATTCTAACAGCTATCACTCCTCTCAACGTTACTAGAGCTGCAGCAATTGCTGATAGAATTTTGGAAGTGACACCACCAGAAGTAAGCGAAATTTCAAGCTCTGATTCTAGTGCAATTTTAAATAGTGCTTATTCACATTCAGATCTTAGTGAGGAAATTAGAGCACTTCGAAAAAAACTTGTGTCTTTGCGCAGATCAAGAAATGTCTCTCGGCGACGCAATCACTTTCGCTTTCGAAAATGATTTCATCTGCTGGTATTATGAAAAATTCCAAGACAACGCCAAGAAGTGTATTAAGCCGTGTTCCTTCTCGGGAAATGTTATGAATGAAATGACGGGCACACTTAGAGGCGACTAACCTCCTGTCCGCTGAGACATCACAAATTGTCGCCTTTTCATATTTGATAGAAAACTAAAACTTTCTTTCCTTACAGATACTGGAAGTGACTGTTGCATTTTCCCTGCAAATAAAAATGAAATAAAACAAAAACCCATACAAATGTTTCATACTGCAAATGGTTCACCAATAGAGGTTTATGGAAAAAAATTATTATCTTTAGATTTAGGACTTCGAAAAAACTTTGTACTTCCATTTTATATTTATAATATTTCTAGAGAAATAATTGGTGGTGCCGATTTTTTGTATCATTTTAACTTAAAAGCTGATTTAAGAAAACGTTTGTATGACAACGATACTAAATTAAAATGTAATGCTGTATTTAAAAATGCTAATGTTGTATCTGTAAAAACTATATGTGGCAATGATCAGTATACTAAGCTATTAAATGAATTTCCTAACTTAACTAAATCGTTCAGCATAATGTAATGCATCATACACAAACATGTGGTGCACCTGTATTTGCAAAAGCTCGACCATCTGACACCTGATAGACTCAAAATTGCCAAAATAGAATTCCAACACATGCTTAATTTAGGCCACATACGTCCGCCAAGCAATAATTATACATCTTCATTACATATGGTTCCGAAAAAGGGATCGTTGATCATTTAGATTGACGATTATCGCTCCTTAAATGTCCAAACGGTCCAAGATAAATATCCAATCCCATGTATAGTTGATATTGCAAGTGAATTACATGGTAATAAAATTTTTTCACATATCAATCTTGTAAAACCATTTCATCAAATTTGAGGATATTCATAAAACCGCAATAATTACTCCTTTCGGTCTTTTTGAAAGCACAAAATGCAATTTGATTTACGCAATGCTTCTGCCACTTTTCAAAAGCTTATAGACAAAGTAACTAGAGACTTGGAGGGTGTATATGCCTTTATCGATGACATTTTAATAGCTTCAAAAACACATCAGGAGCATATGCACCATCTGAGAACTCTTTTTACTAAATTGTGTAATTATGGATTGATAATTAATCATTCAAAATGTAAATTTGGTGCATCTAGTTTAGCATTTCTAGGATATCAAATTTCAGAAAATAGTTTAGAAGCATTAGCTGATCGTGTTGACACTATTCAGAAATTTCCCAGACCACAAACTTTAATTCAATTGCGTAGATTTTTGGGCATGTATAATTTTTATAGGAGATTTATTTCTAAAGCTGCTCAGATTTTAGTCTTTGAAGAAATTTTTAGAAGGTCACAAAAATAAAAAGAAATCCTCCCCTCCTTTAAAAAAGCAGAATATCCACTTCAATGGTCTGATGAAGCAAATAAAGCATTTACTTTGGCCAAGCAGGCATTTGCTAATGCTACCTTACTAAAATACCCCATTCCTGGTGCTGAATTAAGTCTTTGGTTGGATGCATCAGATGCAGCAATTGGAATCTTTGATGCAATTGTGCAATGATAAATGGGAATCAATTGCCTTTTTGTCAGTGAGACTCAATAAAAGTCAGAGAAACTTGTCCACATATGGTCAGGAATTGTATGCTATTTGTGCATTGATAAAAAAAAAAATCCTTGATGAATATGCTTGAGGGTTGAAAATTCCATATGCTTGAGGGTCGAAATTCCTCACTTTACACCGATCAGAACTCCCTAATTTTTGCATTCAAACAAAAACCTGAAAAATGTACGCTACGTCAGCTCAGACATTTAGATTACATCTCACAATTTTCAACTGACATTCGTCATGTTAACGGAAGAGATAACATAATTGCTGATGCTCTTTCGCGAATAGAAATCGATGCAATCACAACTCCTTCAAGATTGGACTATAAAAAAATTGCTCAAGAGCAATTGAATGACTCCGAGTTGCAGCAATTATTACAGTCAAACATATCTTTAAAATTACAAAAACATTATTTTCCCCTAGAAGATATCTATCTAATTTGTGATATGTCTCAAGCCCAACCTAGACCTTTCATTCCAAAGGCACTTCGACAAATAATTTTTGAAAATGTCCGTTTTCTATCTCATTTTGGTATATCAGCTACCTCAAATATAATTTCTGAACTATTCATATTGCCAAAAATGAAATCAGATATAAGAGATCGAATTCGCGCATGCGTCAAATGCCAATGCTAAGGTTTTTCAGCACACCAAAGCTTCTCTTAGCACCTATGCCGAACCAGATGCTCGATTCTCTCACATTCATCTAGATTTCATAGGACCCCTTCCCATTTCTGAAGGCTATCAGTATTGTCTCACGATTATAAATAGATTCACCAGATGGTCTGGAGCAATTCCAACAATCAATATGACATCCGAGACCATTTCACGAGCACTTGTGCATGGTTGGATATCTAGATTTGGAACACCAATAACAATCACTACAGACCAAGATCGAAATTTTGAATCCACACTTTTTCGTGAACTCACGAATATTTTAGGTAGTCACAGAATACATTTAGCTGCATACCATCCACAATCAAATGGTATGATAGAAAGACTACACAGACATCTTAAAGGTTCTCTTATGGCTAACGAAAATAGAAAGTGGACAGAAACTTTGTCTATAGTTTTGCAAGGTTTGCATACTGCTATTAAAAAAGATCTCAATGCTACTAGTTCTTAGTTCGTATATGGTACTACATTGCGTTTACCATCTGATTTGAGTAATGATTCTATGGTGAATACAACTGTAACACCCACTTATGTGGCAAATTTAGTTTCAAACATGAAAAAACTAAATCCGACAAATCCTATTCTTCATGGAAATTCTAAATTTTTCGTAAATCCAGCCTTAACTTTATTTAGTCATATATTCGTTAGAAATGATACAGTTCGACCACCATTAACTCCTTCTTATTCTGGACCTCACTTGGTGAAATCTCGGACAGATAAAAAATTTTATTAGAAATAAATGCTAAAAATGCAACTGTCACCATAGAGAGATTCAAACCTGCCTGTGAAATTTCGGAAACACCATTAAAAACAGTTGTGCCAAACGGAAATTTCCAAAAAAAGGATAACTATAAAAATTTAAAAATAACCAGATATGGCAGAGTTCTTCATTTTCCAAAGCGACTAAGCGAGGAAACTTAAAACATTTTTATATTTTATAATTCTTTTTCAATATATTGTTATTCATTTTTCTATTATATTGTAATAATTTTTATAATTGCATTCACATCCAAGTAAATTTCGTTCCCTTCGTCAGTGGGGGCATACTTTGTAGTGAATGCCTATCATAAATCATATCAAATATCTGTAAACTACAGGCTCCGTCGAGGCTGTGTGTGACGTAATTGCCGCGCCGCTCATCATCCGAGTATGACGCGCAAAGCTTTTTAAAAGTTATTCTCTCTCCTTCTCTTCGGAACGCTCTCGTGCGCACTGCCCCGGTGAAGTTTGTAGTAAAAATCAAATGTTTAATTTCTTTAGTTAAAATGTGAATAAAATTATTTTTCTAAAATGTTCCAATAATTGGAGTCACAACAAATACACGCAACCCTAATTACGACAGAAGCATAAAAAGATATCGCACAGAAATTTGACAAATAATTTATATCGATGAAACTTGGGTTCATAGTAACTTGACTTTTAATAAATGTTGGCAGCCGGAAAATGTAGATGGCATACTCCAAACAGGAATTGCTTCTCGTCGCATTATTGTGCTGGGGGCTGGCTACATGAGATTTTTGTATAAAGCAAATCTCATCTATAAAGCGAGTAATACAAAAGAGGATCACGGACAGATGAACTCGCAAATTTTTGAGAAGTGGGCGAAAGAAAAACTGATCACTAATTTGCCAGAAAATGCTGTGGTTGTAATTAATAACGCGCTATATTATACTGTATAGGTTAGTAAAATTCCAAATAGCCACAAAAGAGAAATTTTAGATTAGCAAATTCCATCATTCATTCACATGATCCCTGAAAAATAGAATTATTACAACTTGTAAAATTAAATGCTCCCAAATTTAAAACTTACAGATTTGATATTGTTCCAAGAACACGGTTTTCGCCTTCAACCATACCATTGCGACATCAATGCAATCGAGTACATTTGGGCAGATATAAAAAGGCAAATTAGAGATATCAACTCCACAGCAGACATAGAAAGAAAGATATTACTCCGAGAAACGGAAGAGGCCATACATAAAACGTCTAATGATATATGCAGTCGCATTGTAAGCACGTTGATAAACTTGAAATGAAATATCGTGAAAACGGCGCTATTATTGAAGAAATGTGCGAAACTCTTCAAATTTCTTTAATAAATGAAGAACGTGATAGCGAGTGTGAAAACGAAGCCATCCTTTCGGCAGAAAGGGAGGAAGACTATATTTAAAGGTAATATTTTGCAAATTATTTCATGTAATGTATTTAAAAATTATAATATTTTTAGGTAAAAAAATCATTAATAATGATGTTTTTATATAAAATATCATATATTTTAAAAATAATATTTTTAAGGCGTTCTATATTTACAGCAATTCCTTAAATGAAAATAAAATGTTGTAAATAGAATAAACTCTCGATTATCTATTGTTGTTAAGCTTAAAATATTGCTGAAAAAATTCAATAACATATAAAAAAGCATTTTAATATAAAAAAATTATTATTATATAAAAAAGTAATTACCAAATTTTAAGATTAGAAATTTTTTATTTATTCTTCATAATTTAAGGTTTATGCCCCTAACATTAAATAAAAATTGCTCTGAAATATTTTACTGTGCATTAGTACCTTTTTCTTTCTGTATTACTAATTATCTGTAAGGTTTACGTCTCATAAAACCGAGTCTTCATTGTCAAATGTAAACATCTCCTTCCATCTTTTCTTTCACCCCTATTTTGACGAATTAAACCCATCCTAAAATGATGCGCAAAAGCGCGGGGGATTTTATAATCCATTGTCAAATAGTACGTATATATTAACGTCTCGTTTTAAAGCAACGCTAGTGCTATTTTGAGATGAACTTTGGAATTTTGAACCACAGTCAGATGACGAGGAAGACACCTGAGCTGGCAGCCCCCTCTCCAAATTTCCACACCATACCAAAGGGAGGACGTTTGGATGAAATAGATGGATTTAACATGCACCACACTCGCTTACACGACGAGTTTTCAGTAAAATTAAGCATCGAACAGGAACCCTCCGATTCCGAAGCCGAGATCTCACAACCAGGCCACCGCAGCCCCTAAGTATAATGGTAAAAATGGTGTCTAGGTATAGTAAGTAAATTAGCCATGCGCTACTAAATAAAGCCGCCAACGGCATAACCTGGCTGAAAACTGGGGAGTTATCTCGAAAGTAAAACAAGATAAGGAAAAGAAGTACAACGATGAAGAGCATCATCGATGTGTTACGAAAAGACACCTTGTAGACATTAATGCAAAAAAACAGAACGTTTAAAACGCGCGTTAATTTTTCGTGATTTCCTGCACTATGTTGTTACAAAACTTGAATGGTACGAGAAATTATTATCTTTCGGGCAAAACATGACACCACAATGTGGCACAGTGGTAGTCGGTCGTGATACCCAATCAAAAGGACTGTGGTTGAAATCCCAGTGGTTGCATCCTTGTACTGTTTGTCTTTACAAACAGAGTAAACAATAGGTAGATCGTGTAAAATAGTGTCGCATCAACGCAACTTGCACTTGGTGTTTGAAATGTTTGCCATATGCAAATACGTAAGAAACGCAGAGGCTGTTTACCTGAGTTCGACATCTTCGAGTTGTAGTATGTTGATGCTCATGGTCAGGGAGCGACTTTCCAAAGTTGAGTATTGTGAGATAGTTTTACGGTTTGGTGAATGTCGACACAAGGCAAAATCAGCAGCAAGATTGTGCCGGCAATGTTTCCCAGCAGGCCTGTATCCATCTCATTAAATTGTTGAAAAAATCTTTAATGGAGACAGGCTGCATGACTAATCCAGTTCGATCTGACAGACAAGCTAAGGTGGAACTAAAGGTTCAATCGGATCCTAGCTTATAAGAAATGCAGCACAAGAGAAATCAGTGAACACTATGGTCTCACAAAAAGTCAAATTTGGAAAATCCTTGGCGAATTAGGATCCATATAGAATCAACAGGTTTTACTGGACGGGGATATTAAGCGATGCTATGCATGTTACAACTTCGTCATCAATCAAATACAAGGTCCAGACAATGTTCTTAGCAGATATAGTATGAACAGATGAGGCATGTTTTTCAGGGAATGGCATCTACAATAGTTAACTACAATAACTATTACTGGGCGCTGAAAAATCCTAAATACTTTATAGATGTTCGACATGCTAATGCGAGTTGCTATTAGCGACCAGTGAGCAATTTACAATAACAAGATGATCAGCCCAATATTTTAAGATGATACGTAAACGGGTTCACGATATTTACAACTGATACAGAACATAATACCCGATATTTTGTGGAGAACCTGCTGTTTTAATCTTAGAAATCTAAAGTTTCAACGTAATGGCGCGCCTGCTCACAAAACATCTCCAGTGAAGCAGCGCCTCGTCAAGGAATTCGGGAACCAAATAATTGGATATGGCGGTTTTGAAGATTGGCCTCCACATTTGCCTGATCTCACTCCACTGTACTTTTTCCTATAAGGATACTTGAAACAGATGGTGTACGCGACCCCTCCACAAACATTTCAGTATCTGACACCACTTTTTTTAATATAGCAGCAGCCATTCAGAAGTTCCTAGGGTGGGGGACTTTAATGGGCATACACTAAGTATCTCACAGAAGTAATGTCAGAATTTACGAAAATTTCTATAAAAGTGCTTTCTAAAAGTCAAGCTAAATTTTTTTCTTTTGGTCTCAAAATGAAAGTATATTTCATGCAAAGAATTTGATATAACTGCATTTTGCAAAACATCATACTTGGTATCATTTACAAATAATGTCTCTTACACTGTATATCAAAAAATTTCATTGACTACATATATGAATCAATTGTTATGTAAAAGCATACATTGAGACAATGTTTATTATCTATAAGTATATAAAATGTTAACATACATGGCACAAAAATCGATCTTATTACTCAATGTTGAATGGCAACAATGAAATGCTATAACAGATCACTTGATGTTTCAAATTGCTTCATTGGGCATTTTAATAGCTGCAGTTAATTCGATGCTTATGAAATTGATATGATGAAATTCAAACTCATCCATCAATTTATTTAATTCGCTTGCTTTTACTAATACTAAAATCAAAATGAAAAAACGACTTTCTTTTAACATTAACTCCAAAACTGGATTTTTATTTCTGCTTTTGTTCCTTTTTATATATATTCATTTTATATATATTTATTTTTTGATTTGCATCAATAGTATTTTGTAACACATTTATTTAATTAAATTAATTTTTTTTCAATCACAACAAATCACGAGGTGATAAAGTTTTTTTTAAAAAAAATGCTTTTTATGCCAATGTTTTAACAGCATAAAAAGGTAGTAATTTGGGCAAACAAGCTAGTCGCCATAAGGAGCTAATTTTAAAACTTTGTCAATTAGAGCTCTTATTATAAAAGATCATTTTCAAAATTTTATGCACAAACATTTTATTTCATAATATTAATATTTCCAAAAATTAAAAATTGTTTTCTTTTTGAAAAAATATTGAATTATATATATACATATAATCAATATCTGTCCAAGTCGAATATTTACAGACTAAGTGAGCTATTTTGCATCAATGTAAAATCAATCCCTGAAAGAGGTTCTAACCTTGAACAGGTGAAACTGTGGGAGACGTTGACATCCTACTGAACTTAGAAGGCACTTGATGCTTAGTTCCTTGGAAAAGCAAAATTCTATCCTCAACAGAGGGAAATGCTTCACTTTTTTCTCCCCCCTCCTTCATTCCTCCATCTGAAGATTGGTCAAGCAGAAGATCATCAGAAGAAGAATCAAAATTGTCTGTGTACAAAGACGAAGGAGTGGCTAGAACATCATCCTCACTCAGGAAACTGAAGGGAGAGATCTGGCCATCAGCATCATCACGGTCAGGTGTACTCTTTGTGCTTTTATGAGAGAAATAAGGTGACCTAGAAAATGGAAAACATCAAAGGATTACATGATACAAGGCACTATATAATCATAAAATAATTATTCCATTTTTAAATATTGCTCAAGATGAATAAAAGGTGAGGGTAGAAATGTAAAACTTAGAATTTTTTTTTAATTTCACTTAATTAAAAAAATTAAGTGGAATTTTGATTTTTCCCCTTCATAATTTCTGAAAATACGACAGCACAAAATCATTTTTGAATCATCTTAAAATTCCAAAAATTATCTTTTCTGTTATATAAATTCCTTTAAGATATATATTTATTTTTAATCACTTTTTTAAAAAATATTTCAAGTGTATTTTACAACAATATATTTCTGTTTTCTTATTAGGAATAATGAAAAATTTTAATGCATTCAACAATGTACAGCAAACAAAAAATTACTACATATTAGAACATTCATTATTGCTACTAGATATTATTTTTACTGAATTTCTGAATGACACATTGAAAGTATTTGTTATTTTTAAAATGGTCATACTAAGATTTAAATAGTTGTAAAATTTTAACTAGCTAAAATATTAATAAGACTTTTAATATGAAACTAGAATAAAAGTTATGAAGGAAATTAAAAGTCAAAGTATCCAGGGCATACTTATAGCTACAAAAGAAAATTACTACAGTAATCAAATTAACAATATTAAATTATATTCATGAAGAAGTTTTAAATGTTTGTAAAGTATAAGTAAAATTGTTCATGATAAACAAGAGAGGTTATAATTTGTAAAAAATGTAGTTATTATTAATATATTATAAATTCAAGGCTTATTTTACATACTTTTAGTAGCAATTTTTATTTGCAATTTTGCAAATACAAGTTTTTAGGGGAAAAAATGTAATGTAACAGGCTCAGAGCAATTCAAAATTCATTTTAAATATTTAAAATTGAAAAGCCATGACAGAGGTCAAACAGAAATTTAATAAAAATCACTGTAGTAGTACTTTTAGATTTTAACAGTATTTAATTCATCAGAACATAAAAAATACACTGATTTGAAAAATATTCTTTTTATTATATTATTGGTTAAAAATTTATTAACTAATATAAAATTGAGCTTGTTAAATAAGAAAAACTGCATAACAATATTTATAAATATTAATAATTTCTTACTGAATATATTTATATTTATTCAACAATTTTAACAGTTCTTAATTAAAATTATTGCAAAAATAAAAATATAATATTTATTCAAGAACAATATTAAAACTATGATAAAAAAGAAATAATTGTCTGTGATAAAATTATACCTTACTAATACAAAAATCTAAATAAGTTTTATAAAATTTAAATCTTTCATTTTATCAACTCAACAATTTTAAATCAAGTTCACTAGTAAATTTATTAAATTAATAATTAATTGAAATAATTGAAAAAATTTAGAATTTAAAAAATTAAAAAAAGACAGATTTTATTTATAAACTATTTTTTATTAATAACATGGCAGTAATAAATTGTAGAGACAAAATTATAAGCATTTATTAAATAATTTCATTGAATTAATATTGATCATTAAAAAATGAATGGACAGTTAAATGAAATATTTAGTTTCATTCAATAAATAAGTAAATTTTAAAAATCCCATTTCTTACCTGTAATATGCTGGAAAAACTCTGAAAAAATAAATAAAATAATAAATATACAAAATAACAATCTAAAAAAAAATATTTAAGAAATCACAGGTTCTGTGGGAAAATACACTGCAGAAGCTCAGACTAGTAGCAGAGGCAAAGGACCAGCTACAGACAATCCAATAAAATAATCCTATTAGTTGGTACCAGTTGCTGAATAATAAAAAGACAGGGGTGCTTCTATGGCTTCAGTTTAAAGGTTATTCTGCATTACAAGAGTTTTTCATGTTTATTGACTAAGCAAGCTGACATAAGGAAACTGAGATAAAAGTCTTTTCTCTTTCTAAAGTAATTAGAAATATTTTAAATGCTATAATATAAATTGAAACTTTAGTTTAAATTGAAATTCTTTAATCATAATTAATGTATTTATTATAAGTGAAATGAAATTAATTCTTAATAATATTATAAAAATATTTTTAAATTAATTCTTTAACAGGAAGATAAAAAGAGAAAAATTCAAAGGAATGGTCAACTTTTAATATTAATAATTCATAAAATTATAAAACATATAGACATGTTTGATGAAACAAATATATGAGATTTAAAAGAAAAATTTCATTTGTAAAGAACTTTTAAGGGCATTTAAATTTTTTTGAAAAATTGCATAATAAAACTGGCAAAAAAATAAACAATTAGATTTTTAAATTTTATAACTCCTCTATAATTTTTCATAACAAAATTAGTTCTTTTTGCAGTGCACATATGTTAAAAACATTTTCAAAATTTAAAATTCAAGAGTTAATGAGAAAAACAACAATATTAATATTATTTCATGATAATTATTTGTTTCAATGATTTATCTTGCTTTTATTTTTCATTAAAAATACATATCTAAAATATCAAATATTAACCTAAAATTTAATTCATAAATTAAATCATTCTAATAATCATGATTGCAAACTTAGCAGAATTTCGATTTACCTTGGGGATGGTTGGCGAGATATAATAGAAGGAGTTGGTGAGACATTGCCTTCATGCATCTTTGCTAAAACTGCAGATTGCTGATGTACAGCTGCATCACCTGCAGGAATATATTTGATGCTGAAACAAATAGAACAAAATTAATTCATATGTATTTAAATAATTCTTGCATAGAATCGTCTCAATCATATTTACATGAACATTTTTCTATTCTAAAATTTCCATATTTAAATTCTAGAATATTGTATGTTTTCATATAAGCAAAGCATTCACACTATTTATATAACAATTATCAATTTATACTTTTTGTCTGTAAAAAAATCTTAACATCAAATAAATGAAAGTGATGCAGTGAATTATTGACATAAAAAAAAACAAGAAAAAGAATTCCTAAATTTACTGAAAATAATTAAGAAAAATTTGACAATACTCATAATTTATTTAGTTAACACAAAATCTGTTATTATAAATAAAATCAAGTTGTTTTTATCATTGGTCTTTAAAAAACAGACATTTCATCAACTTAACCTTTTTAATAATCTAAAGCTTTCAAGAGTAGGCAGCATAAATGGAGAAATGCTAGTGATTTTAACAATAGACTCTTGCTCACATTTTGTATTAATTATAATATATAATTTTTATACTGTGTGCAATAAACAATGGTTTTGCTATAAAAATGAATATTTTTACCTAAACCTACACTAATCAGGCCTTTTGTTAATCCAGAAGTTCTCTAGCATGATTACTGCATAACCAAATAATTTATAAAATTTGAATTTGAATCTGATCTAATCTGAATATCATCCAATACTATGCATCAGGAAATGCTAGCGAAAGGTATATTATTTATTTCTCAGATCACTTTTATTTTTTGTAGTCTTTCATATTCATGTGACCACTGGTTGACAATTAAAGCAATTCTACAAGCAGCAGAGATAGTAGCTAGAAAGGTTTGGAATGACTCAACATATTAGGCATTATATAAAAGGTACATTAGAAAGGTATTTCACAGTTTCATATTAATATGCCCACTGGTTGACAATTAAAACAATTCTGCAAGCAGCACAGACAGTAGCTAGAAAGGTTTGGAATGACTCAACATATTAGATGTTCACAATATTATGGAGAAATGCAAAAGATGCTGGTGAAAAACTTAACAGCAAACAACTGAAGTGGTTTTAGAGATTCGCAGTTGAATCTATGGTGAATTGAAGGGGGGGGGGGGCAGTAAATATCGAGAATTCATTTTTATGTTATTTTAATCAACATTTGCAATTTCAGTTTTGTGGGTACTTTGTTTGAATAATCATGTTAGAAGATACTATCTATTCTGCAGAAACCAATCACTACACATCCAATAAATATGCTTATCATGTGAGCCTTCTGGTACAATTTAATCATGCTAAGCTTGCAAGTAACAAGTGACTACATTAGTGTCAATTTACTGTTTATCTTAGTTAATCACTAATCAATAAACTCTATATCATTGGAAATAATGCCTGCCTATTTTTTATTTTAAATTCCAACATATTCTAAAGCATGCCTTATGTTCTGGTAATAAAATAATATACTATGACAAATAATTAACATACATGAGCAATATATAATAAATAAAAAAAAATAGTTCAAATAAAACAAAGAATAAATTTAAAATCTTTACTAATAATAAAAATAAATGATTGTATGCTTGTATATTTGTGTGTGTACATGTTGCCATTCCACAGGTCAAAAACATTTGACCAACAATTATCAAATTTGTTATATTTGACCTTGGAAGAGGAAAATGCGTACTTTGAAAAAAAATTTAATTTGCTAAAAATTAAACAAAATTTCAATGTTTCTCCATAACGAATTCCAAAAATATTATTACATAAAAACGAATTTTGTACACTTTCAAAATTTAAAAAATTGATTTTTTAATAATATATTTTAATAGTCATAAAAATATTCTAAAATTCAGGGAATTTTTCAATTTTTTTTAAAAAAAATTTCTAATAAAAGAAATAAATTGCTACCTTGAAATTTAAACCATTTCATCAAATATTTAATGAGTGATTTTCTTTCATAGTTGAAAGCTAAAAAGATTCTGTTTAATATCTGTGTAATTTTACAATCTTGTAAAATTTAGAAGACAGATGAATTGTACATTCATGTTTTAATATCACTATGCTGTCAAGGGAGTGGTTACCATTAGGAAGGTTTAATTTTTTTTTAAAAAAAAAGAGCAGAACATACATAAGACAACTAAAATAACATGGTTGGCAACAAAATGTTTTAATGTCTCGGAATATGATAAAATCATGGATATGAAATTATATCTAGACAATTTAAATGAAATTAAATATAATCAATATTCCTAGTGAATCAGTTGGTTACTATAGGCAATTAATTCTACATAAAATAAAGAAAAATATATATAATGTACATAAAATGACTTTTCTAACTTAAGAAATTTTTTAACAATATTTCACAATTAATACTTC
Source organism: Argiope aurantia (assembly GCA_026543865.1). Lineage (NCBI taxonomy): Eukaryota > Metazoa > Arthropoda > Arachnida > Araneae > Araneidae > Argiope > Argiope aurantia. Next base: position 384,104 of record JAPMOR010042457.1, read on the forward strand.
CAGAAATGCAAAAATTTTAAATGAATTTCTGGTATGATAAATAAAAAATGCTACTTATTTAAATTATGAAACTACATGCAAAAAAAAAAAAAGAAGACAAAAGATTTCATAATATAAAATTATTTAACTCAGGTTGTTACATAATCTTCACAAAATAATTTATGAAGTTTAAGTAAAAACTTGAAAAAATTGTAGAATTTAAACAGATATATCGCCAGGATTCATTTCAAATAATTTCTAACTTAATAAATGAGAGTTCCCAAACTATGATGTATAATTTTAAAAAAATCAAACAGAGTCAAAACTTAATGAGATATAAGTTGCCATAATACTGTAATTCCTTTCTGACAACTATGCCTTAAGAAAAAAAAATTATCTTCTTTGAACTTACACAATGTCAGAACTTGTCAATTCAGCTCGGCGAATAATGGCTCTAGCCTGAGATCTGGTGATGTTCCGCATGTTTTCGGAATTGACGCCAAGTATGTAGTCTCCAATTTGTACAGTTCCATCTTTTTCAACAGCACTGGCTGGACGGATAGACTTTACAATCATTCCATTCTGCCCTCGGTCAACCATATCCAATATTAAACCTAAAATAGAAAATAATATTAATGAGCATTATTTTAGTAATAAATAAATATTTACTTACAATTTTATGTTCATTATAGGCATTTTCAAAATTAATTTCTAATATTCAAAACCACTTTTTTGACCTTCAAAATAATGCAAATCATATAAGCTATTCTAATAAGAGAAATGCTACTCTAACATGTTTATCTGAATGCACAATTATTTACCTAGTTTATTGTTTCCTTTCCTGATCTTGACTATTCTTTCGAGGGCAGAAGGCAAAACTGGCATTTCAAAACCCCACAATTTCCCACTGGAGGACAAACCAGGACTGCTAAAAGGAGTTGAGCAACGGGAATCATTCCCAAAAGAGAAGAGTGATGAAGGTGTCTGGGATCTTGTTCCATATATGTTTAATGGTTCTTCATATGTGTGACAAATGCCATTGTATTCCTATAAATTTTTTAATAGAAGTATAACAGCCTATATTTGAAAGATCTTTAAAACTTGCAGCTTTGAAAACAAAAGAAACAGGATAAATAAAAATTTAAAATATACATGATTTAAAATTTCAGCAAAGGATAATACTTAGAACTTATTAATTCTAAATCACCTCAATAAATTGGACTTTAGAATTTAAATTCTCAAAACATTAGAAGAATATCACAGTAAAAAAAGGTTATTTTTCATTGCATATAATTTCAAATTGCTTGCAAATGTCTTAAAAAAAACATGTCTAATTTTGTTAGCTTCATTTTTCTTAACAAAAACTTCATTTTCATTAATATATTAAAATATACAAATATTTGCAAAAACCAAGCTTTCTATTGTTTAACAAAAATTAGTTAACTTGACTAATCAAATGCATTACAAAACACAAAATAATATCAATATTTCTATCATGGAACTCATTTAAAAAACAATATGAACAAAAACATGAAGAAAATTTCAATTACTTTGTATATTTCTTTTTAATTCAATCCCAAAATAAATAAAACATTCATTAGTTAACTGATTAATTAATCAAGAACTTACAAAAACTTTGAGATTTGATCCATTGGCAATTATTTCTTGTTGAGTTTCTAGTGGTTCTTTGAATGATATCTGTTGAAAAATAAATTATATAAATCACCATAAAGTCAGGAAAAAATAAAACAAGAATTTATACTAAAAATTATATGTTTGTTATCTTTAGAGTAAAAAGCTATTCCAATTTCAGTAGTCTTCACAAATATTACATGCCATCAAAAACATAACTTGTAAAAAAACCAAGTCTCACAACTCAGTTCTTCTATCATAAAAAGTTGCAAGATCCATGTAATACCAAGTCGATCAATTTATTCAGTCCCTACTTAGGGGTCCTTCTGTCTTAAGTTATTACGTAATTAGCTAACCTAACAACATCTTATAGTGACCATATCAACATTAAAAATCTTTTATGGTTTAAATAAATAGACTGACTTGGCCATTGCATGAAAACACAATGTATCTTTACATTAAATTAGATTACATTAACATATTATATTAAATTAGATTATTTAGTGTTATTGCCAAGTCAGTCTATTTATTTAAACCATAAAAGATTTTTAATGTTGATATGGTCACTATAAGATGTTGTAGGTTAGCTAATTACATAATAACTTAAGATAGAAGGACCCTTAAGTAGGGACTGAATAAATTGATCGACTTGGTATTACATGGATCTCACAACTTTTTACAATAGAAGAACTGAGTTGCAAGACGGTTTTTTTTACAAGTTATGTTTTTGATGGCATCTCATTTCTTTTTGTAGATAGTCCTTTTCTTATTTTTGTATGTAGTCTTCCTCTTTTTCTTTTCCGGTCTACTTCTTGAGCTTCATCTACAGTTTTTCTCAAAGCCCACTCCCTGTCTCTATTGGTTTTTCTCGTAAGCTTTGATATTACAATTTTTGACAAGTCTGGACGGTAAATGCTTCTTAGTCTGTTGTATTCACAAATTAAGGATTCCTGTGCTTTAATACTTCCAATGTCAACATTAATTAGATGTAAGCCGTACAAACTTCTAACTCTCGAAAGTGCCACGTAAGCATGACCGGATGTGAATACTGCGGAACCGATATCCATCGGTGCATTATTTAGACCTAGGTCCTGACTTTTGTGTATAGTTATAGCAAAGGCTATACATATGGGAAACTGTTTGCGATGAACATAAGCTCTATTAATAATTGCAAATTTAGTTTTGACTGGACTTAGCTCATAATCATGTTCTTTATTAAATGTAATGTATATTTTCTTAATTATTTTTGTATTTTCCGGATCAACCTTTACTATTTGCACTATACCAATAGAACCCTTAACTATACCAAGACTCACGTCAATATTTCGCCTTAACATGATTTTTGCTCCTATTTTTATAATTATGTTCTCTTCCAGGCCTGCAGTCATAGAAACATCGTCTTCATATTTTTTTATGCATTCACGAGCTCTTTTTGTTAGGTATCTGGGGCAATCTATGATATTTACAGCTGTAAGTTTTATTTCGGGATGTGGAAGAGATTCAAGCATTGTGGTATTTAATTGTTGGCACATGTTTTTCATAGGTAATAAGCAAATGGTATCATCAGGAAGTTTCGAGAGGTGTTCAATTATTTCAATTAATCTGTTTTCATTTGAATTGGATTTGAGATTTATTAATCTAGTCAAGAGTAGATCACGGTCTTTTTGTGTAGTCACACCTAATCTTATTCTATTTAGCATTTCAACAAAGTCAGAATCATTGAGCTGTTGTATGTTAATTGTAAGTTCAACGTATATGAACAGTTCAATCCACAGATTCGGTATACTGAGGGAACCTAACAACTTGTTAGTTTCAGAAGTTGATAGTTTTTCAAAAAGTGATTTTTCTCTTACCGGTGGAAGCTGCAAGAGATCTCCGAAAACTACAAGATGTTTTTTTTTTCCCAAACCACCCATTCTGACCGTTGCTTGTGTCGAATGTTTCAGATAAGCATAAATGAATATACAGTGGTGGCCAAAATTATGGACACTTGAAAATCGTTATGTTTTCTAACTTAGTATGCTTATAAAAAATGTTCCATTTCACAAAATGCAAATTATTACATATCATTTTAAAGAGAATTTAATGCTGATTTCAATACAAAAAGCAAAATTCAAATATTTTCAATACAAATAAGTTATTCTTACTTTAATATGAATAACAAACACAGTGATGAAGTGGATTGTAATTTCTAACTTTCCAGACAAGTCACCGTTCTTGTTCTGAGAAGCAGTCAAATGTTAATTAATAACTGCTAGCCGAAGCTGACATCATGTTTAAAGTTGGAACAAGTCATTATTGTGCTTTTTTCTGTAGAAGGCAGACTGTTTTTTATGTAATTAAATTGCAAGCTAGAAATTTTGTTAAACTTTTTAATATATAGTTGGAATTTTTGTAAATATTTATAATATTTAGTCAAGAAGCAATGACATCAAATAAGTTAATAGATTGGACATCTAGAAAGAGAACTAAGATTATTGTGTTGCATGAATGTGGTCTTTCTTATGCAGAAATTGCAACACAGGTGAGTGGTTCAGTGACTACATCTGGAGTCAGAAAATTTTGTTTACGATATCAGGAGACAAATTTAATAAAATATAAAGTAGAAAAGGGTTGAAAAGGGTGCACACATCTGTTGATGACAGAAGAATAAAAAGACTATGTCTCCAAGATAGAAGAATGTCATCAGAGGCCATCAAAAGTCATCTGAATGGTGTTGGTGTTTCTGTCAGTTCCAGAACAATCATTAGAAGGTTATTAAATGTTGGACTAAGAGGTAGAATTCCACAAAAAAAGCGTTATTTCAATTTACAGCAGAGCAAAAACAATTATAGTGAGCAAGGAACACATTAATTAGACAAATAATCAGTGGTCACATATTATATAGAGTGATGAAACAAAGATATTTTGATTCGGTAGTGATGGGCAGAAATATGCAAAACGTAAAATACGTGAAGAGCTACATCGTGACTGCATTCAGGCAACTGTGAAGAACTGAGTTAGTGTTATGATTTGGTCATGCATGTTAGCAGACGGTATTGGTCTCATTCGTGTTTTCGATAGCACATTAAATGCAAGAAAATACATTGACTCTATTCTTGAGCCAAAATTTACACCTTCCATCAGTAATCGTTTTCCCAAAAATACATTATTTATTTTTCAGTAGGATTCTGCTCCTTGCCACACAGCAAAAATATCGAATGAGTGTTTTAGTACAAAGAACATTGAATTGTTATCATGGCCAGGAAACAGTCCTGGCCTCAAAATTATTGAAAAATTATGGCGACGTTTGAAAGTTCTTGTGCATATGAAGCGTTCATCAAATAAAAGAGAATAAATTGAGGCTATAATTGTTTCCTGGCATCATGGAATAATGAAGGAAGAACTTAAAACTCTCTTCAACTCAATGAAACATCAGTATGAAGCTGTAATAAAAAATAAAGACTACCTTACTAAGTACTAATAACTCACTGCAGTCAACAGCATTTAATGTATCTTGACAATTATTGCTCCTCAACATTTTTTGTACTGCAGATACTTGAATTTTGGTTTTTGTATTGAAATTAACATTAAATTCTCTTTAAAAGGATATGTAATAATTTGCATTTTGAGAAATGTAACATTTTTTATAAGCATACTAAGTTAGAAAACATAACGATTTTCAAAAGTGTCCACAATTTTGGCCATCACTGTATGTTAAAAGTAACGTTGGATATCATCAACACTTTGTCTATAATAAACAACACTACTTCTTTCAAATCTGATATCAAAACTTGGAACACTTATCAGAAAGTGACTTGTACTTCGGTGTTTGCTTGTGTTCTACAGGCAGCTGCAAATAGTCTATGTATAGTCAATCCATTTACATCAAATGCAGTTATTCCTGTTTGAGCACTAACTGCCACTTTTTTTTTGTTTAAATATGTCTTAACCCAAACTTTCAGAGTTTTCATTGAAAAGTTCTTTCCAGTGCCACCAGTTCCACTCACAAAACAGTGTAAAACGTCAACGTTATTATCAGTTGTGTCCATTTTGTTTGTGATCATATCGAAGACTCTTTTGATCGGCATTAAGTTTTGCGATCATACTTACAAGATCAGTTTGCTCTTCTTCTACCAGATTGATTCTCTGAAAGTCACTCATTGCGTTTACAGCTTCCACGGCTTCAAATTGAATTATTTCAAATTAGATATTGTTACAAACCTGTAATTTTGCTTCACAGCGCGAATAGTGTCATCATAAGAAAGACCTTTTAACAGTAATCTATATTGGATGCTGTCGGATGCCGAGTCAGTGATCCCAGAAGGTGGCGACCATTTGGCAACTTGGCGACGAATTTGCCGACAAAATGGATAATACTCGAAACTTTGAGAAATTTATCAATCCGTCCATTATTACACCATATTTTAGTTTTTCTTTGAATTATATATTAAACACTAATTGTATTCTAAATTTGAAGCTTCTATGTCTGCTAGAAGTGCCTTAGAACGATCAGTTAGTCAGTCAATCAGTGGCAAAATTCATACACTTTGACTAGTTATAACTCTTAAACTACTGGTTCAAATTTAATGAAATTTGAAATATACTGTGTTTATATAATGCCTGCTTGGTTACTAAAAATTCAGGCTTCTTGTTTTATCCACAACGAAGTTATAGGGAATCGAAAATGGCCTGAACTGCTTCGAGAAAAGGATGGTACGGCCGTGCCCTTAGATTAGGTAATTTTTAATGCATGTGTGCACATAAAACATTATCTGGATATCATATCTGAAACGTCCTAATAATCTTATGAACTAAACAGATAAAAATTAAAGCTTGACTATTAAGCTTTTATGAATAAGGATAAGTAAAATTTTACTTAATTCATGGCATTTTTCTTTATCATTTTATTTATTTTTTTAATAATTCTGTAATTGACATAAACCCACAAATATAATTCTAATTTTTTTTCAGTCTTAATCAGTTATAAAAGGACCATATTCATCATAAATTTGAGATAGAACTTTGTGTAATTGCAATATTGCCTCAATATATACATTACAATATGAGGTATAAAAAAATGTTTTTTAAGTTTTTTTGTAAAAGATTGATAAAAATTATTTAAATTCAATGAATATTAACAAAAATATAAAATACACCCATTACATAAAAGATTGCAAAAAAAAAATCTTTTAAAAGAAATCTATTTACCTTAGCAGGAACACTTTTTGACAGAGTGATTGGTTTTGCAATTCCTAAACGAACAACTCCTTTAGGTACATGCTTCAAAACTTGTTGTGCCATTTCAAAATTTGTGTGGCGGAAATTAATGTTATTTACAGAGAGTAATCTATCACCTGGTAAAAGTCTACCATCTTTTTGTGCAGCAGCACCAGGAACTAGACTCCAAACAATAATTACATTCTCATCTTGAATATTGGGAACTGCATTATCCTTTAAAAAAATTTAAATAATTTTATTCCAGAAAATATTTTTTTAAAAAATACTATTCTAGGAGGTATATTAATTTTTTAAAAATGCCGAGTTCAATACAATTTTGAAAAGACTTATTTTTAAAACACACTTTCACCATTCTTCTTCCTATTAAATGTTTGACATTTTCAAATAAAATTCTTTATTTTCAGTAATTTAACTCCTAAAAAAATGAATAAAAATTCTTAAAAATTTTATGAATTAAAAATGATTTAAATCAAAATGTTGCTGAAATATATTTGAACAGTATTTCTAACATTTGAGGAAAATTCTATGTAACATACATCCCATTTTTATCAAAAAAGCAAAGTAGTTATATCAATATCCATCCCATTTAAGATATTTATAGAAATGAATGCATTAACTAAGAAGTTTTTTATATATTTAAAAGCATATGAAATTTTAATGTTATTGTAAATAATTACAAATATCAATAACTATTGATGTTCTAATATATCTGATATAATAAAGATATTACACAAGAAATTTTAGATATGTATGATTGTTAACAATGTATCAAATAAGTTGTAAAAACGATAATGTTATACAATTTTCATGATTACTAAATAAGTTTTTGAAAAAAATATTTTAAGAAGTTTGATTTATCAGATTCCTTTAGAATAAACAGAACATTCTTCCTTTCTCTGTAAATTCAGAAAATGTATAATGGTATTATTTAATCATATACGCTTGGCTGAATAACTAAATAAATGAGTGCCTAATAATAATTTTTTTAAAAAAATCAAAATTATCCTTATTCTTTCCTAAAAATAGATCCCACAATTTTTTTCCAATAAAATTTTACAGAATTAAATAAATATTGTTGGTGCTTTAAATTGATTAATAAGTGAAAATATCTATAAATCAATTTAAAATAACATAATGAAAAAAGATGTTCCAAAATTAATGCTGAATAATGTTAGTATTGTGCCAATAAATAAATTTTTAAAAAAATAAATAAAATATACCAAAAATACAGCCAGATGAGATAATTTTAAGAACAGCAAACATGTCAAGTTCATTCATTTTGATGCAGAGAATAACCTAGGAATAAAATAAGGCTTATAATATACATACCAAGGAAGCATTAAAAAAAATAAATAGGAGATTATTTTGACTTTATAACAAAGAAAGCAAAATTCTAATAAAGCCATTAAGCAAGTCAAACTAAAATAATAATCTCCAAATGTGATCTATAAGCTCTTGCATATTAAACTATCTAAGATTTTGCAACAATAACATGCACAAATAAAAATGAATACAAAATAATTTGTGAAATAAAATAAATTAGGAAATAGCCATACATTTGTCAATGCAATGCTTAAAAATGATAAATCATGCATTTTTATAATAAATATTAATAAAAAAAGGCATTAAAAATTAAAGGCTCGGTTAAAAAAAAATTTCACAACAAAAGCAAAATCAATACAATTTTTATATAAATTCAGATGATTTCTCTAAACTTTATATGCATTTATCTTTATAATCAGTTTTTTAAATCTTTTTTATATTATTAAGAAAAAAAATTTATATGAAATAATAAATGTATTTATTTAATTTCTTTTTGTCAAACTTTGGAATAAATGAGTGAAAAAATTTACTTTCAAATCACATAAGAAAAATATCACAAAGAAAACTGAAGTGAATAAAAAATATGTGAACCATAAATCAAAAATAATTTTATATTTAAATGATTAATGATATAATATTGCAGATAAGAATGTTATTATTTTAAAAACATCATGTATTAAAAATTTTCAAAAAAGAATAACAGTATGATCCTTTAGTCCTAAATATAAATATTAATACATCCTAGACACAAAATTAAGAATTTTACTGGACTTTTAAACAATGATAGTATTTTAATATATTTTATTATATTTTTATTATTTTCAAATTTTTTCAACTAAAATTACTGCTATAATATAAAAATCTATTTTAAAGGTTTTCATATTATATTAACACAACATAATTGAAAAATATTCTGAGATAAAATTTATGTTGAATTTTTATAATTAAAAGTTCTTCTGATAAGTTAACAGTCATAAAACTACAAATCAAACCTTATATTCCACAATGCTGAATCCTAATCCGTCATCTCCTTTAACCAAATCTATGAAATGTGGTTCACTACTCCATGTTGCCAAAGATGAAAGTATTTCAAGAGATCTTCTATTCATATTATGATCAGATCTGTGACATTTCCGAAGAGCAAGGTATGAATCAGATTTGGCTTTTATCAGTCTTTCAGACCATGGAATTAAAGACAAATTGCTGGCCCAATGATGAGAGCGAGCACAGACTAATATTATGTTGGAAGGTAATGACTTAAAAATGGTTAAAATTTCAGAATATTTTGTATCCCGCAATTGTTTTCCATTAACCTAGGAAAAAAATAATAAATAACATAAAAATAGTCTTTCAACAAAAATTAAAATTAACTTTTGCAGACACACACATAAAATAATATCTTGAATGCTGAAAAATTTCTGGAATATACATTAAAATATTAATTTATAAATTGTTATTGCCTGATCCATCTATTCTTACTAAAGAAATTTTTTAAAAATTGTTAACCAATTAGAAATATATAAAAGAATAGACCTGAAAACGGTATTGCATGCCCTGGGAGCTATGATCTTCAGACAGACGATTAAGTAGTTATTCTCTTTCTCTTTTTAATCTTGATTTACTTTAGAATGATTTAGAATTTACTGATTTGATTGACTGAAATGATTTACTTTAGAATTTACTTTTTCCATTACGTTTTAGACTCGTAATAACTGATAAGTGTTGTTATAAATAGTTTACATATAAAATAAATATTACCTATTAATAATATCTTCTCTAGTCATAAAAATTGATCAAACTGAGAGTGTTTCCTAACATTTTTTATCTTTATATATGATTAAAAAGATAGCTATATATTCTTATTATATTATCTATATATATTCTTAAATAGATTAAATTTACAAATTAAAAACACACAATTAATAAGAAAATTCATACAAAATGGGTGCCTTTTATTCTTTTAAAATTTAAAATACAATATTAAAAGTAAGCCACAGAGTCTGAAAAAATTTCATTATATCCTTGAATTCAAATTTTTGTCTAAACTAAATATCACATACGATATTTTGCTGATTTGAAGTATTTGCATACAGTTGATGAAAAGCTTTCTACTATCTTTTCTACCAGCCAACCTATGATGACAGAAATCAGATAGTAAATAGATAATAGCTGACTTTAGGTTCATCATTGGTGATCAAATGCTTTTAAAAGATTTTATTAATAAATAGAAACCAAATAGAGTGAAATTCTTAATAACAAAAGTACTAAAATATGATAAATTATAAATCTCTTACAGCAGTTTCAATGTACCACCAAGTTAAGTATGAATTGATAAACTATTACAACAAATTTATAAGACATGTAAACAGAAGAAATGATGAACTATTAAATACAAAGTGATGTCTTAATTAATCTAAATAATAACCTAATTCTCGGAGATAATACCATAATTTTTTTATACTGAAAAAGACGTGGAAAAGAAATTTAATACATAGTTTTCCAAAACGAATTTTCAAAAGTAACAATTTTATGGTTCAGTAAAAAATATTTATCTTCAGATTATCATAAATATAAATAAATATTTTCTTATCAGATCATTTACAACCCCTCTAGAAGGCCAAATTGATTTTTTAAAAATATTTAAATCCAGCTCCAGAGAATCAGTGTTGTATTCTCCCCACATAAGTACTTATTTTTAAAAATAAAAATAAAAATTCTGTTGAATATGATGGGTTGGAAATCATATTAAAAAAAAGTTGCTCTCCCTTTAAGTCTTTTTCCATTACATATACTCATATTAAGACTATGGGAAATTTATAATTTCATTTTTATTTATATTAAGTTGTAGGTTAATTAAAACTCATGCTATCTTTCGAGCATGATTTTTATTTTTCAAAAAAATTGACAGCGAATATTAAAATTAATCTAAATAGAACAATGAACTGATCATTTAAAGCCCCTAATTAAACTTGTGATTAATAATCTATGAATGGCCCAAATTAAATAAATACTTTAATAAAACATAGAACATTTCACATAGCAATTTAAAAAATCTTTATTTAAAAATGAAAATATCTTAGATATTTTTAAAATGAGTAGGGCTAAATTAAGCTTCTTAGGGACTCTTAAGCAATGCCAATTTCAAGACCTCTTTTCCTTTCTTCAACTTTAAAAAACAAATATTTTTTATTAAATTAGATCTAATCTTTATATAAGTAGTTTTAAGTGACAAATTTTACCAAGTTAAAATGCCAAACTATTTAACTGTGGGTCACTTTCAAATGAGTTGGTTTCTGTATATTGCAATAAAAATAATGCACAATTAAAAAAATTTTAAGTAATTTGAAATAATAAAAGTTAAAAAAAATAATAAAACTATTTTTAATATAGTCTAAATAATACTTAAATAAATAATCAAATTATAGAACACCACATTTTTTTTATAATTGTAAAATAGCATAACATAAAAGTGTAAATTTTTAATTAATTGGCAATTAAAACTAGAATAATGTTTCATAAACTATGCTTGATTTTAATTTGAGTAAGTTTATCAATACAAATTTTTATTATGTTTTAAAAAAGTAATCAACACAAATTTATAAAAAATTATTTATATAGAAGCACAAAATGAAATCTTTGAAAACACCACACAATTTTCAAGTGCTCAGAGTCCCTAAGCAATTGCCTATCTGGCCCTAATAATGACAAAATTATGACAAGGAGAATCATATAGTTTGCATCTAAAAAAATTCCCATCTGTGAGAGAAAAAAGATTTTGAATTAACAGAATTTGATAAAAAAAAAATTTAGATTGAAAAAAAAGGAAATTACCATTACCTCTAATAATTCATCTCCTATAAATAACATTTCACTGCGATCCACACTATAACCCTTACATATGTCTGAAATAAAATGATGAAGAATGGATTGATCATCTCTTCGGGTTTCAACATTAAAACCAAATCCAACTTCATTATCATTCTTCTGAAGAGATGCCACCTGAAAATTTCAAAATAAAATTTTCAGGTCATGGATTAATAGTATTTTATTTATTTAAATTTTATATAATTAATCTCTTTCAATATTAAATACCTTGCTATTAAATGCTTGATTAATTTTGGATAATTACAATAATATTCTAACTATTAAAATAGATTATAACACAAATTTTAAGACGAACACACGCACATTTTAAGACAACTACACAGACGAATAATGATTATCTTCCACTCCCACATGAGCCTTAAGAATCATAAAAGGAAACAAATATTCATTGATTTTTATTAATGTTTTAAATTTCTCTTCATTTATTAATTATAGCAATAGCTGTTAAATATTCAACTTTATATTTTTTTTAATAAAAATTGGTTCATAAATTTTAAATGTGCATTCCACCAATAATTGAAAAATTATGTAAATATACTTCAAGTTCTCAAGTTTTAATTCCTATTCATCACCATAAGGTGCATTGAGCTGTAATAGCTTGATAAATATATATAACAGAAGGTAGTTTATACTAAAAATATATCATCTTTTGTCTTCATTTATATTAACATATTACAAACCTAAGTGCCAAAATTGCAATTTTATTAGTTAAGAATGAATGGCAAACACAAAGAAACAAAATTTAGCAGAGTTATTATTTAAGCTATTTTAAAGCACCTTTGATTAAGGTAATTGTATTCTATTTTATTCTTATTTGTAGGAGAACACGGGCATTATAAACTTATCCCAAAGCTAATAAAAAAAGCCATACAACAAGATTAATTGCAATTTCTTTATATTTTAGCCGTCCTAAAATCTCAAAATCTATTGATAAATTAGCTATTTGTGATTCTGTTCAATCACCCCAATACAAAAAATTAACAACAATAAACAAAGTACTTAGAGAAAAAAAAAAGGCTTATTTAGAAGCCATTTACACTACAATGCTGCATATTAAAGCCAGGAAAAGATTCACAGAAATCAAAAAATTGCCTAAAGCAATTCAAACATATATATTATTTTTTGTTCATTCTGAAAATATAATCTTGTTCATGACATTGGAAAAAAAAGAAAATTTCCTTCCATTCATTTTCAAAATATATACTTATATTCAACTAAAATAGTATTAAATTCATTCATTTAATAAAATGAATATCTGAAAGGCATAGAAGAATAAGACTGTTTTCATGACTTTTAGGGTGTTGTGTCATGACATTTCTTCAAAATGTCATTCCAATTAGATTTAAATATTTTTGAAGTGTTTCAAATGTCTAATTTTTGAGAAAGTTGCATAAAACAGAAAAACAATTTTGGACATCCATTAAAAGAAGACTGCTTAGTTTCACTCCCACATGAAATATTAATTTTATTGTCTTTTTTTATTATTATATTTTTTATCAATTTAATACATTTCTGCTATATGAAACAAAGATTGTGACTTTTTTTCATAATCAACCCTAGTGCATAACTAATAAATAATATTTCGAAGAGATTATATTTTTTAAACTGCATGCGTGTGATAGTAATTAGAAAGAATTAAATCAGGTTATAAATATTTGTACAAGTAAAATTATTGTAAAAAACTGGTTAAAAGCTCAAAAACTATTATGTTTGCATTAAAAAATCTTATAAAAAGAAATATTACAATATTAAATGAATAAAACTCACAATTATTTCACTTCTGGGACCTAAAGTTTTCTCCCATTTGGCTTTAATTTCTTCAATATTTATTGCACTCAAAGTATAATCTATAAATTAAAAAAATGCAATGTCTTTAAAATGTTTGTTACACTATTTTAGCGTTTATACTAAATATAATTCACAAAATAACTTCTAAATAATAGAAAAACAATTTTTTAAAAGCTAGGTAGCAAGATGATAAAAATCATTGATCAATTTACCAATTTGATTTAAATTTCTATTGAGCACTTATTTCAATTGATTAAATTTAAATTCCATCTTCAGAAAATTGTACCAAATCCTATTAATAAATATTTAAATTTCAAATAAGCTTGCAGTACAGTAGATTTTTAACTGTACATAAGTATTTATTTTATAAATTAAGAATAACTCAGAACAAAAAAATACTAAATCAGGTAATTTACCATGAACATGAAGAATAAACTACAATACTATATTCAAAACAATGAAAAAAAAAGCCCCATAAATATATTTTTACAATTTGCTAAAGCAGATTGGAATAGAACACAGTACATTTTCAATTTACTTTCTATTAATTTAATATCACATTTAAAATGATTTTTTTAAAGAACAGTAGTAGAAAAACGTTTACAACTTCAAAACTGCCATTGTCTAATGTTTGATCTTATGGTTAAAAATGTGTAATGAATATAAAAAACTATAAATATAAATGAGAAAAAATATAAATGAAAAATGAATAAATATAAATGAGAAATTATTTAGACAGTATGGAAGACTATATAACATCATTTGATCAACTTTATTTAAAGACAAAAATAAATAAATTATAGTTTCATTTTACCATCAATAACAATAAACATCTTGTACAATTTTATCAATATTAGTGATACTGCAGAACAACAACATGAAAACTTACGGTTGTCTGGAACAGATGGATTTGAAATGGATTTTCTGGAAGCACTGGTATACTCATATGAAGAATGAATTTTATCTGAACCTGTTAAAAAATAAAAGTGTATTATAAAAATAACAACAGCATAATTTATGTAACAAAAGATAAATATGAAATACTGGAAATGATAGTTTTCCTCCCTTGACTTGCTCTACACTTAGAGAACTGGCTTCCCCCCCCCCTCTTTCTTTCTTTTCTCCTTATATTCTCCTCCACATCCCTTGAACATTTAGCAGGTTTGATTAATTCAAGGAGGCAGATGGCAAACCCTTAAATATCATGATAGTTTGTAAATTTAAGTACCATGCTCCTCTTGATAAGGGTGACAGACATTTTACATGAAATTTACATGAGGATGATGCAGTAAGTCATGTTTTATACTTCATAGTATAATTTTTTTTTAACCGAGTAGACATTTTGGAATTTTTTTTCCAATCAATTGGACTGAAAATCTGAAACAGATCTACAATTTCACTCAAAATAACTGTATGCTAAATTTCATTTAAGTAAATCAAATTCTCGAATTACCAGCATCATATAAACATAAATATGCACACCAATGAATGATTCCCTCCTCCTCCTCCTATACCAGATTGTCGAAAATTTAACAAAAGCTACAATTCTGATTAAAAATTTATACATTAAATTTCATCCATATATCTTTTTATGTTTTTAAGTTGTCACATTCACATGTATTAAGAGAGGTGGATTTACCTTTGATGGAATTTGTTTAAATTTTGTTAGAAATACAAAAATTTAATAATAAGAGAACAAATTAAATTTCACTGCTTTAATTCAACATGTTTTTGATCCATCAGTTTCACAATATAGACAGATATATATATATATATATTTTAATTCAGGGAGGTTTGAAACATGCAGATTCATTAAAATATTATGGGCAAATATTTTGATAAATACAAAACTTTCTCTTTGTATATATATAAATAATAGTAAAAATATTGCTTATAAGTTATATGAATCAAATAACAAAATAATGCGTTTATAGCCAGTTATATAAATCCTTTATTAAGAAGAAAATTAAGTCACTCAATTATGAATAAAATTAAAATAACTAATAATTTAAATAAAGAATCAATGAACTTGTGTTAATTTACATGTATCACAATCCTATATAATTATAAGAACGGCAAGATAATACACAGTTGTGCATTATTCCTGAAACAAGTGAATGAATTTCAAATTCAACACACAAGGGAGATTTGTCAAATATCATACATGCATATCTTCATTTACAAAGATATTAAACATATAAATAAATAGAACAGACTTATAAAGCAATAATATTAACTGACTAGTTATCTAGCTTAAAACATACTTAAACAAGTTGAAAATTGATGGAGAGAAAATTTTAATAACTGAGAGAACTTAGCTTCATATCAAGACATAAGGGACATATTTTGACATGAACAACATAACAAAAATTAGAAAAGAATTTGATATGACAAAAATGTGAAAATAAAAAGTTCAACAGTAAAACTAATTTTGAATAGGCATAAAATATATCATTTCATAATAATATAAAATATTTTGGGTCTCTAATTGAAAATGCATTAAATGTTGCATTATATATATATATACAAAAAATTTTACCCATGGCTTCTTGCAAATGATCAAATTTTGAACCGTGATTATATCTTGCTAGTTGGAGTTTAACATATTTCCCTGTATTTCTCAAAATTTCTACAGCTTCACAATTTGAATAACCTTTCAGAGGATGGCCATCAACCTAAAACAAATTCACATATAACAGTTTTAAAAGCATTTTAATTGAAACACAAGATGAATGCTTTCACAAAAAATGTCAATATACACTTAATAGTAGTTTTGTACAGCCTTATTCAAAATCAATAAAAATTTCATTTAAAAATTATTTAAAATTAATTTTATTAAAAATTATTTTAAAATTAATTTTATTAATTTATTAAACATTATTTTAAAATTAATTTTATTAATTTATTAAAAATTATTTTAAAAGTAATTTTATTTTAAACATCACTCTATGCTTTTCAATTTACAAAAAATTAATAATACAGTGTTAAATATGTTTTAATCTATTTTACTTTATATTACTAAATTACAAAACAAGAAAACTAAAAAAAAATTACTCAAAAATATTGCATTTGTGTATGTAAGCTACAATTTTAAAAAACTCTAATTCAAATAATAAAAATATTTGAATTTAATAGAAAGGAAAATGTATGAGCAGCCGAATAAAAATATTTGGCATTTAAATCAATTTCATATATAATTTTCATTTTTCTAACAGCATTGATCATAAATAAATGCTATAAAATGCATATATAGGCATGTAATGAATAGAATTTATAAATGCATTTGAAGGGAATACTAAAAAAAGAACTTATTTCTTCTTTATATCAAATTTTTGAAATATGATTTAAAATATATAACAGGAAAATAAAACTTTCCACATCAGAATTTTTTTAATAAATTACATCACATCATACTGTACAAAATTCAATAAATATTTTCAAAACTAAGACTTAAAATTAAGTTTATATATTATAGAAGTAAACAATAAAATTTAATTTAATATGCTACAAAGAAACAAAACAATTCACCTCTACAACTTGATCATGCACTCTAATTTGACCACACAGATCTGCTACACTTCCTTTAGCAATGCTTTTCACAAAAATACCCGATATGTCCTCTGTTAAAAATAAAACATAACAAAATATTAAAATTCAATAGAATATATAGAAATTCCAGAAAGTTACATATTTCCAAAGCATTAAGAAATTTATCATCACAAATATCTAAAAAATATTGAAATGTTTGCTTAAATACAAATGTTTTAATGTAAATTATTAACAACAAAAATGGTAAAAACTGAAAAAAAATTAAATAAAAAGAAGCAAAATTAACTTGATTTCAGTATTCATGGAAACTATTCTCTACATACAAAAGATTTCAGTACTCACTATGCACATAAAAAAAATTTAAAAATTCCAATAATCAGAATGCATAAAAAGTATATAGTTCATAACAATGCAATATTATATAAAGCACAACATTCTACACACAGAGGGCAATTGTGAAATATTTTAGAACAAAAATCAATTCAGAGTATATGCACACGTATAAAAAAATTTGTAAAAATTTAAGTAGTATGATAAGTGGAATAATATCTGGTACAATGAGAGCTGTGACAATTTGAAGAGAATAATTGTTTTCAAATATACTTCCTCCCTTCTGTGTCATTTATAAAACAAACATTCACACAGACCCATTTTGACAAAAATGCTCAATTTTTTAATAAAATTAAAAATGATTTATGAAGTTACTAATTGCACTATTTAATTCATTGTTATATGATCCAATAATCATTGGCCTGCTTTAAAGCCTTTTAATGAAAAAAGTTGTAAAAATCATAGCACAAATTCAGTATAAAGCATTTGTGTAACAATGAAAAAAAACTTATCAATTAATATAGATTACTGTTATTTCTAAATTTTTCAAATGAAGCTTTTAAAAAAATTCTTTAAATTTAATAAACATTATGTTAATGTAATAAAAAAATTGTAAGAATTTTTAATGAAAAATGGTTTATAAATTTTTCTGTAAAAAGAAATTTTGAAATGCATGATCTTAATTAAGAGATGAGCATAAAATTAACAGTGATAAATAAATAATTTTATACATTCAATGTTCCCCCTCGCTCTCTTGTACTATACTAAAAAGTCACTTTATTGTTGAGAGCATATTTACAGTAGATAGTATCTCTTTACACAATATTTGATGTCGGAATGGAATTATCCTGAACTTTTTACTTTTATGTTCATGCTTGTCATAAAACTTAACTATATCATATCATGACAAATAACACCCATTAATCAATATATCATGAAAACATTATCCTTAACAATATTTACTAATAAAAAGAAATCCATTATACTTGCCTCTTTCACATACATAACCAGCAACAATTATTCCTAAGCCCTGATGATCCTTGACTAAATTTACTTCAAAACTCTCCATATCCATTCTTTCATTTCTTTTATACACAACTGATTCTTTTCGTACCTGTGCAAAATTTAAAACTGTAATATATTTGTTACTTACAATGAAAAAACAATTTTTTAAATGCAAACATCATTAAAAGAACTTTACTAAAAAAATTATTCCAAGCAAAAAAAAAATCATTTCAAATTAAAGCCAGAAAATTAATAAATCAGTAAATAGTTCTTTAAGCATTCTAATAATTTTAATCTAACACAAAATAAAAATCAAAGTTCTTGCATTTTCTAAATGCTACATAAATACTTCCGCCTTTGCTACATAATACACACACACACACACACACACAAAAAAAAAAAAAAAAACTTACCAAAGCATTAGGTTCAACAGAATACATATCTTGCATCATTGGATCTGAAAAACCATTAGGACCTGGTTGATAAACATTTAATTGTTGTTCCAGTTCTTCTGGTTCATTCAAAATTCTGGTTGGGACAATGGCTGAAGCACTCTGAATAAGATTTTCTTCAGGAGTAGTAGGTTCAATAGGTCTAGCAACTATCAGATGAACCTGAGGGCCACATTGTCGTAATACCATTGCCACTTGCTCTGAGCCCATACCACGAAGATTTATGTCACCAATTTGTATTATGTGATCACCTATTTGTAATCGACCATCCTAAATAAGAAACATATGTATAAAAAAATTATATTTAAACAAAACTAAGTAAAAGTTTCCATACAATATTTATTAATCTCAATGCTGTGTTTATATGCCACAGTTTGCATCTAAATTTTATTTTTAGTTTATATAATTATTAAACTTGCTGTACACTTCTCTATTGCAATTGCTGATAACATAATGATATTTATGCAGTGTTGAAGAAATTTCTATGAAGAAAATCATTAGCAAAAGTTTAATGAAGTTATGAGCTTTTATGATTTTAATAACAGTAGCAATTCGAAATCAAATGGAAAAAAATAGTTTCAAATGGCTATTTGATAGCTGTTTTCAAAGATACACATAGTACAAAATTTTTTACCTTCAGGTACTAATTTTAAAAATCTCACTGAAAAATTTAATCACAAATTGTAAATAATTCAGCAACTTAAAAACCTCAAGCATGTTTTGATCCAAGATTAATTTTGAGAATATAGTTATTATTTATTTTGAAAAAGGAGCCGATTTACAAACAGTTACAATTTATTATTGATAATGTGTTAAACGTGAAAACAAAACTCCACTTTAATAAGAATACTTAGAGCTTTTAACTTCTAATAATTTTAAAGTTCAACTGCAAGCAAATAGGAAATTAAAAACCTTCTAAATCTGCAAGAGAAAAAAAATTGAAATTTCTGTCAAAACACATCTTACTTTATCCGTGACACTTCCTGGAACAATAGTTTTCACAACTACTCCGGTGCTTCTACCACCTGTTATGCCAAATCCCCAAGCAGAACCATCACTGGTTAAATCTATTGCTTCAATCTGCACCCATTCGGTATTGAGCTGAAATAAACTGAATTTGTAAAATAAAACTAAATGTATTAAGTAGTGTGAGGAAGTCAAATTTATCGATGCATTCCATCATATGAAATTGGTTTCTTTATGAGATAAAATAAAGTTAGAAATAAATATTTATACAAAACAAAACAAAAATTTCTTGTGTAATGTTTAGACATACAATTATAATTAATACCACATGAATCAGTTATTTCAGGTGGAATTTTAAAGTCATAAAATCAATGACAATTTCAAACAAAATTATTTTCATTACAAATCACAATATAATTTATATAATTTAATATCAATAAAATATTTATTATTTCAATTTGATTAATGTAGGAAATAAAGAAATGAAATATGCAAAATTAATTTCTATGAGATAAAAGGTAATTTCTTTTATATTCTGGAGGCAAAATCTAGCAAAATCTTAGAGAAAACTACATAATTTAACAAAATAATAAAAATTATAATTTATATTTAAAATAAATCTGAATTTTAAAAACTAAATTATTTTGAATAAATAATTCTAACATTATCTGTAATATGATAAAGCAATAATTTTTTGAAAATGTTGCAATTTTGTAAAATAATTTTTTTTAAGATTTTAATAAGCACACATGATACTATTCAGTATTCTGATATTTTGACTTTATTACAAATAAAAGTATAATATGACTTATACAAAAGTATATATGACTTTATTACAAATAAATCATAAGTAGCATTCTGAAGTTATTCTAAAGTAAAATTATCTAGAGCTTTCCAATAATGGTATATTTCTGACTTTTAGAGAAACTTTATACCCAGTATCTTAACTGATTGACTTGCATTGTTTTCAGTTTTTATTCTTTAAATAATTTGTTAATTCTTTTAAATATAATTAATGTTGTAGAAATGAAAATGCATTTTCATATTATAAATTCAAAAGAAACAAAATTTTAGCTCAAGAGCATAAAAATGTTTTCAGAATATAATAAGCCCTTTTATTAAGCATTACATAAATAGAAGGAATTAAAAAAATGAAAAGATGGAGGATCTGTATAAAAGAAAAAGTACAATAAAAAAAATCAGCTGTTAGACTTACAACCATATCTACACAACAGACTAATACATCCAGAACTGAAGCTCTGACAGGTTCCACCTGAATGAACATAGAGACTGCTGATAAAACATGAAAGCCCCAGAGATGGACTGTAAAAGAAAGAAAAATAATTAGATCTAATGAAAAATAACAAAGAAAATATAATAAAATATATGTTGAATGTGAATTACAAAGTCATTAGATCTGAAGTTGTTAATTTTGGGATTTGATTATAACTATATATAATCAACACAATTACATTCTTATGGCAAATTCTTAACTACATGTGAAGTAGACTTAAGCTTTCATGAAACTAAACTATATACATAAAATATGAATTCATGTATATTTACACACTTCATAGTTCAAAACAAATAACTATATAACTAGCTCATATACTATACATTTTATTTCATTCCTTTTTTTATGAACTAAATATATATCCCCTCCCCATATATATATAACTTTATTTTAATTATTGTTTATGTGTATATGAATTCACTATAGATCTATGAATTCACTATAAAAAGATGGCTGTCAAATATATATAAGAATTTAATTAATATCTGAATACAATCCTAATAGAATAGAAACAAATATTTTGGACAAAATAAACATAAAATAAAACTATTGTCCACATATTTGTGTATTTTAATAAATCCTGATTTATGAAATTTCTTGATAATCCTTATACATTTGCAAATATCTAAAATTCAAAAATCAGCAGTGCTGAAAGCTTTAACTAAGAAATTTGTATAGTATATAATAATTCTAAGCAAAGGTATGATTATTAAAATTTTATATTAATTTACATTAATACAAAAAAAAATTTGCAAATTTGGAAAATGTTTATTTTTTAATTTTAGATGAACAAAATGGTTTGCTTCTATTAGAGTAATGACTAAAATATACTAAACCTTTTTAATGAAATGAAAAATTCAATGATAAAATGCCTATATGCAGAATTTCTTTTACATATATATGTGTATAAATGGACTAAAATGATTGAGCATTAATAACATAGCCTAATTTAAATAACAGTGTAATTTAATTATTAATATTTATTGAAAAATTATATCCATTTACTAATATAATAAATGGCAACTTAAGAAAAAACTATTGTTTTTAATGATTCAGTAGCGGTTAAGAAAACAGTACAGCTAATTGCAAAAAGCAATGATAAAATTTTATAAATTAAAAAATAATATATCAAATATGTACAGAATATATAAATATGTATATATATCAAATATGTATAGATTCAAGGTGTGTTAGACAATTTTAACATTTAATTGTTTAAAAAATCTATTCATTAAAATTAATAAATAATGTTTTCTCTACCTTAATATAAAATTGAATACTATACACAAATTGTCATAATTCATAAATGAATAAGTATTTTCTTTTTAAAGATAACATAACATTTTAAAACAAATAAATTAGAAAAGATTTAAAATAAAACAGTTTTCTTTCTTTTTTATAAGTAAAATAATATGCAAATTCATCGGTGGTAAATTTATAATAATACAAAAAAAAATTCAAAAATGTCCTACAAATTATCAATTAATAAAACAACGATCAATAATTCATAAAAATACAATTATCGACTTAAGAGATACAAAATTATGATTTTATTAAACAAAATCAATTAGGAATAATTTTAATATAAATACACTATCTGATTCTCATTAAAAAACAATAAATAAAATTCTTGAATATTAATCACGGAATCGCAAATCATCGAAAAAATGTAAAACTACCTGTTCCACAGAACCAGCACTTTTCTAATAATTCTTAATCTGTATATTTTAGAATTATCCAAAAAATAACGCTTTGCATGCAGCATATTCTTCACCCTTTCTAAATAGCATTTTGACCGGGAATTAATATAAATATTTTTGCACTAATACAAAAACTTTCAGAATTCATTTAATATATTGGATAAATTGGTCGCTACATTTGTATAGAAAAAAATTATTTGTAACTATTCTAAGAAAATGGAAATTATTAAAAGTAAAATATTTATATGTATGTATCGCATAGTTTTAATATCTTAATTTTATACCAATGCAAGCTTTCGAGAGAAAGCATATATATCATCAGTTACGATGTTTCAAGAACTATTTCGATTCTTTAAACAGAGATAAAGCACATATATGCACAACGACAAAACAAACAGAGATCATTCTTGTACGAAAACACATTTTGAAAATTCAAAAACTGAAGAATTAACCATCTTTTAACAATTTGACACTGTTTATATTTAGAAATCGAAAGAAAATTTTGAAGGTTACAGTTATTTTCAAAGTAGTTTCGGTTTCTCATCAAGAGACTTGTCTGCTTTCTATTTAATTTTTGCATTCTGAATTTTTTAAGAAGTGCTCAATTTAACCACAAATGCCGACTTCAAAAAAAAATAATTTAGTCGGAATTATTATATCATCTTATACCTTTTCTTTCATCATTCTAGTATACAGAGAGAAACGATATTTCTCTACCATGCTCTAGTATGTCGGCACGACCCTCAAAGAGATTTTAAATACCATCTATAGGATTGGAGTGTCTCGGGTTCGAATAGTTTTATTCCAAATTTATAAGGTCTGTGATCACAGAGGAAAGTTGTCCTGTTAACATGGTGCAGAAGTTTAGAAGTTAGAATAGTAATTCAGATATTACCCTGACTCTCTGCCCACGATGCGTGATCTGTCACGCCTTCATGCTGTTTCATAACAAGATATTGACGTTAACTTAGCTGAACTCAACTAAACTAAGTTCTTTGCCACTGATCCAAATTGGTTTCGCAAAACTGGCCAACTTCATGAGTCTACGAACGTCCCAAGCAAACTTTTAAAATAACCAGGCATTTGCCACTCTCTTGTCAACAGAAAAATCAGTATACTATTGTGATGACAGCCTTTGTAGCTAAAAATCCCTAAATCCCCCTCATTCAAACAAACAAACAAACAGTATACTATAATAAAAATGGTGACTATTAGATTTTATATTTCTTATAAATAATAAAGACCAGCGGTAAATTATATTTTCTTATTCATTGTTAAAATATTTGAAGCGTCCGCTATTCCAGCTTCAAAAAGAAAAAAAAAAGTGTTAACCCCTATAGCGAGTTATTTTTAAATTAAATTTCATATTTCGATGTTTTGTTTTAGTTAATTCAGGTCTGGGATAATCATTTTAACTGAAAACCAGATTATATTTGCGATTTCGAGCAGGATTATTTTTTCCTTATAGCTGCCCGCAAACAAGTGAATACATTAACTACAAAACGTAAAAAGTTAGATGGATAAAATGTCGCGCATAAATTTAATATTAGATCCTTTAGAAACTTTAAATTAAAGCTGTTAAAGAGTTCACCATCTTTCAGTCTTTACTTTCGCATGCATGTAAACGTGATTAGTCAAAAACTCCATGACTTATATTATTGAAATTGGGCATGTGAAGTTTTTACTAAAATTATAATTCTGTGTCAAAGTAGGGATGACGGATATTTTAAGAGCGGTTATTACGTAACCAATATCATAAATTCACAAATACCAGTGATCAATACTTTTCAAAGAGGGGTGTGATTCAAATCCTTGATACGATCTTACTGGTGATATTTCGATTTCAGGTTTTGGATCACGATGGAAAGTGACAATTGATACTATATCACTGAAATTTACCGGAGAGGTGATTTCACTGGGAAGTAACAATCGATACGATCTGTGCAATGGAAGCTCTCGAACGAAACAGAAAGGGAGAAATCTGTGAATGGCTTGCTCCGAATGGAGAACACGTGTGTGGAGAGAGCTCCGTCTCCGACGGAGCAGGAGCTGCTTTTGCGGGTGGTATCACCAAAGAAGACTATGGTACCCAGAGCACAGACCCCCCGGACTGGTCCTTTTCAGGACCATTGCGGAAAGGGGGATCAGGGCTCTTCTTGCGACGACGAAGTGATGGATATACAGAATTGCCAAGACCAAAAGAAATAAAATCAAGATCAAGGAATAAAAGTTACAAATCAGAGGCCAACATCACCGTCATCGATACTCATAACGATGACTACATAGCGGAGCATTCCCTTGAGATAACCCAAGCCATCTCACTCAAAGAAAATCTTGGGAACTGGGCACAGGCCCTCGCTGCAGCCAAGGACGAAAGAAGCCACAGCCAAGTCAAGAAAGAGATTGCACAGGTAAGCGGCTGTTTGAATAATCTCCTAATTAAGTTAGGGATCCCCCTGTTTAAGTTACCTAAGAATGTTAGAAAATTAAATTTAATATGTGAAAGGGTCAGAATTAAAAACACCCCTAGCACAACCTCAAATGCAACCAAAAATAATGAAAAGTTAAAAGCAGTTAGAACCTCACCCAAAAGGAAAATAGATGTGAGCGGGATAAATAAAAAGAACTTAACTATGCCGAAAGGCAGACCAGTAAAAGAAAGCAGAAAAAGAGTAGCTGATGAGGATGGCTTCATAGCCCCGGCTGCTCACCTCATCAGAAAAGTAAAAAATTTAAAAATAAATAACGATAAGAAATAATGAGGAAATTAAAACTAAAAAAATTCCAGAAGGAATAGAAGAGGTTGTGCTAGACGACGAGGTCGGTGCTGAAATGCCACCTGCACAACCAAAACAAAGAAGAGTACCACCCTTCTTTGTTACCCCCGAGCAGACTTTAGAACGATGCTCAATATTCTAAAACTTGAGGCTCCTTCCCTACGCTCAGTAATGAGCAACAAATTCTTAAAAATTACTGTCGAAACTGAGGAAGAGCACCGAAGCCTTTCCCATCTCCTCGAAGCTCAGGGTGCTGAGTTTAAAACCTTTATGTTAAAGACAGATAGGCCCATAAAGGTCGTACTTCGAGGACTTCCCTCCTGCACTCCTATTGAGGAAATTAAAGAGGAATTACAAAAGGAAGGGTTCACAGTTGTTAGCATCACTCAACTATCAAAATTTCAGACCAAGTCACCGATGCCGTTATTTTATGCACAGATTGCAAACGGCCCTCTGTCAGAAACGGTTTACACTCTCACTAAAATGTTTGGCACGAAAGTTTCAGTGGAGCGTTACAGAGGAAGGAAGGGGCCTTCTCAATGCTGGCGGTGTCAGGGCTTCTTCCACAGCTCTGAAGCTTGCAAATTACCTGTTAAATGTGTTAAATGTGCAGGACCTCACAGGGCTAAGGAATGCACGTTAGCCTACGAGGATAAACTTACTTGTGCAAATTGTGCAGGTGATCATGCGGCGAACTGGCGCCAATGCCCCCATTTCCCTAAACCAAGTGGTAGAAACAACACCACTACTAACTTCCAAAAAAACCACCCCTCCAAAAAATCCATATGGGATTTACCCAGGACGCATCGACCTCCAAAAAATTTCAGAAAAGTGGTAGAAAATGTGTCATATTCAAAAATTCTGACGAATTCAGAGTCAGAATTTCCTTCATTAGAGACGCCAGTGGAGAGCGAAACAATCTCACCAGCTGCCAAAACCCCTATTCCAAATCAGTCGGTCCCAGTGGATGCAATTAATACCAAAATTTTTACTGACATCTTTTCAGGTCAAGCTATGCTCATGAGAGAAGATTGGTGCGAAGCAACCTCTTCTACTCCAAGCTTATAAAAAAGCTTTACCAGCAATTCGTGCTGCATCCCACGGTGCTGATATGGCGTATTTTCTTTTCAACGAATACGTCAGTCTTAGTTACGGTCCCCAACGTTAACATTCAATCGTAACAACATAATAAACTTGCATAATCTTAAAGTTTACACCTGGAACGCAAATAGTCTGCGGCCCAGGATCGCTGAGGTGAGATACTTTGTATCAGAGCAAAAGCTTGATGTGTTATTGGTACAAGAGACCCTACTCCCCCCGGAGTGCACACCCCTAATCGCTAATTACCGGATTTATAAAAATAGTAAATCCTGAGATAGTTTTAATCGTCAGCGCATTTATGGAGGTACTTGTATTTATGTGAAATCAATAATTGAACATCACGTCATCCCCACTCCCGTTTTAAAGAGGATGGATGCGACAATTATTGAGATTAAATTTGGAAATCCACCCCCTCAAAATTGTGTCAGCATATGTGCGATCTGGGAGTTCGTACACGTTCCCTCTGGAGGATTTGAAAAAACTTTTAAATTTAGACCCAAACGTCATCATTGCGGGCGATATGAACGCAGGGCATATCGCTTGGAATAATTACAAGACAACGAGGTATGGAATGCAGTTGCATAATTATCTTGCAACGCAGGACGGAATCAATGTTTTGGCGCCTTACTCTCCAACCCACATTAATCAAGTTAGGTCTAATGACTCCGTCATAGACTTCGCAATATTAAAGCGAATTCCTTTCCACTCTCAAATTAAAGTGCTAAATTATTTAGATTCAGATCACCTTCCAGTAGTTTTGACTTTTAATACTGGAAACTTTTCTCTAAATTCACCAGCACAATTCTCCACCAACTGGGAGAACTTTCGGCATATCTTAAATTCAAAACCCCTACCCCCCCCCCTCAAAATTAATATCAACGATGACGCAGAATTTGCAGTTGGTAGTCTAGGAAAAATTCTAACAGAGGCACTCGCAGAAGTCTCAAAACCAAAATTTAATAAACCTCCAGAGAAGCTTCCTTTAGAAATCCAAAACAAAATTAAACTGCGAAACTACCTGCGAAGAGTTTGGTAACGTTCTCGCGACCCTCAAGTGAGAACGGAACTTCGCAGAACCCAGGATGAGATAAAAGGGTTAAAAGTAGGTCACTTCGAGCAACGGCGAGGCGAACAGTTCGAAAACCTAGACACACATGGCCTCTGGCGCCGTTCTTCCTTTCTTAGAAAACTATTCTCCCCGATTCCCCCCCCCCCCCTAAGAGGGGAAACGGGGGAACTCTCCCTTGCTCCCATTGAAAAGGCGGAATTGTTGACTGATAGCCTACGAACCAGTTCGCGCCACACGCAGACACGTGGCTGTTGAACCCCCCCCCCCCTGACGAACAACGTCACAGATCAGCTGTAGAGCTTTTTGACAAGTGAACACGTAAACAACCTTGAACCCGTTCGGCCAACGGAGATCATAGAATTTATGAAAAACGTTAAGCCGAATAAATCGCCAGGATTGGATTTAATTACAAATCGCATGATTAAAAACCTCCCCCTAGATTTATTTTATATTTAACTTTTATAATAAACAAATTAATGGAACTTTGTTATTTTCCCTATTGCTGGAAAACAGCTGTGGTTGTCCCTATTCCAAAACCAAACTCCGATTTGACCTTACCTCAAAATTTCCGACCCATCTCGCTACTTAGTAGCTTGAGCAAAGTGTACGAATCTGTGCTTCTCAAACGCCTGAATCAATTTCTCAGCTACAATAATATTTTAATTTCCGAACAATTCGGATTTCGTAAAAATCTGTCGACGAATCACCAACTAATTCGTGTTACAGAATTGATTCACAGTGGCTTTGTGAAGTCTCAAACCACAGGTGCACTTTTTCTGGACGTAGCCAAAGCCTTTGATAAAATTTGGCACGAAGGGCTTTTATTCAAGTGCATGCGACTTGGATTTTCGGCGCAATTTCTCAAAATTGTACGCTTGTACCTACTTTCTCGTAATTTCCAGGTGCGAGTTAATGATGTAATGTCTTCCCCCAGACCAATCCTGAGCGGTTGTGCGCAAGGGAGTTTACTCTCTCCAACTCTTTTTATGTTAACGATCTACCTAGAGCTAGTAATTGTCACTTAGAAATTTCACAGACGATACCGCCATCCTAACACAGCATAGGGATCCAAACATAGTCATAGGAAACATACAACAATACATGACCATTTTACAGTGCTGGCTCATCGGCTGGAAAATAAAAGTCAACCCAAGTAAATGCGCGTGCCTCCTGTTCACTAAAAAACTGGTAATGCCTGACTTAGCCCCAATCCAAATTTTCGGCCAACCCGTCCCCTTCGTAAATGAATATAAATACTTAGGGTTAGTTTTAGACGCAAAATTAAGCTTTAATAATCATATTAAAGCTTAATTAATATGACTATTAAAGCTACAAGCTACAAGAACGAGTGTTAAACTCAACAGCTTAATTTCTCCTAGGAGCAAGCTATCGATTAGGCTCAAGCTTCTGCTCTACAAAGCTATTTTAAGACCAATTTTAATGTATGGCTCCCAAATTTGGGGGGGCTACTTCCGCCACTAACATTAAGAGGTTGCAAGTTTTTCAAAATAGGCACCTGATGAAGATTGTAGACGCCCCCTGGTATATCAGGAGGAAAATTTTACATGACGATCTCAAAATTGAACCTGTTTCGGAATTTGTTAGAAGAATATCAATCAAATTCTTCGAAAAACTGCCCCAGATTCGTAACAAGTTACTTAACCTTCCTGCTTATGATCCAGCAGTATCCAGCTCGAGGAAACGTCCGAGAGCTGCGATTGATAACGTCTATATAAACTTTCCCTCAGTTAAAAAGCTGAGAACTAATTAACTCTGTTACCAATCTGGTTGATTAAACTTATCAAAATTATTTGTTTTGGCCTAAGATAGTTACAATGAGCTACACGCGTGAAATTTCTTAAAATTTTTTTCTTCAGAAAATTTATTTAAAAGTCCCCATAGTTTAGGCACGTGCAACGTAATTCCATTAAATTTCTCTGTATCTTATCCCATAAATAATATTATATTATTTCAATCAATTAATTATATCATAAATAATAATAATATAAATTAAATACCAAATTTCATGACGTTAGAGCTTTATTGCGCTCGTCCAAACTAGTTTCAATTAAATTTAACTTTTCCCTAAACTAACAAATTAAAGTAACTATTCCAAATTATGATGTGGAGGTGCTCGTGACCACTTTGTCACATCGCGGAACTCCGAAACATCACGACGTTGCCGTTGCCGTGAATGGCTTGAAAAGTGAACAGGACCGGTTATTCTTGAAATTATCGTATCATTGAATTGCATATCACTGAAATTTATAGGAGCGGTGACTTTACTGGAAAGTGTGAAGTCACCGCTCCACTTCATGAGAGTGATCTTGACTTTCAGATATTCGCATTTGATGATGCACTATTCCATACAAATCCTTTTTGCTTGACTTTGCTTCTGACTTGACTCTGCATATATTCCGTTTACTGCTGGCGCCATCTATTGGTAGAATATAGAACTAAAGTAAACAATTTAAAGAAATGGCATATATATTTAATTCAAATTTTTCCGAAAATGGTTTACTCCAATAAAGAAATTAAATAAATAGTTTTGAAAAAAATCAAATTTAACAAGTAAGCTGAAACAGATAAGTTAATTCAATCACACGTTATTTAAGTATTAAAGTGAATTATTAAGTAATATATTATTGTAATAGTAAGTAATTAAAGTAAATTAAGTATTAATTACAATTAATAAATTTTATATTTAATATTAAGTAATAATTTTTAATTTATAATATGATTGAAATAACAGGTATTTGGAACAAATATTTAAAAATAACAATAGCAAAATTATTTGTTATTCAAAAAATCGTGGATTATGCATCTCTAGCTCCCGGTAGGAAAAGTATCCAAATGGGTGACGAAGTTGTCCGTATCAATCATCCTGGAGGAGGCGTGGCTATTCTTGAGGGTTCGTATAATAAGTAAGAGTAACGAAGTTGTCCTCTTTTCAGCGCAAGCGTAAGGATTGAGGGTTCGTATGTATCTTTATAAAAAGTAAAAAAAGGTCACTTCTTAAGTAGACAATACTTATTTACAATACAAAAAAAAAAAAAAAAAAATCCCGGAGAGCGAGATGAAGTCAACAGTAGTTAAACCAAATGGATGAGTGATATTATTGTGAATTTAATGAGGACTTTTTTTCTTTTTAAAAAGAATAATTGAAAAGTCAGAATAAATTGAAATTTTACACGCCGGGCAGATTTCGATGATTTAATTCGAGATAGAAATTTTGATACTCAGTTTTTTTCCAATTTAATTTATAATCATGTGATTAATTCAAACAATAAAATAACTCATAGTCAATTAATTTTAACTATTTAATGAAACTAAAAATTAATTCCTTAAATGTATAATTTCTTTAAAAAAATTAATGAATAACACATGCAAAAAAAAAGGCATAGATCATCAAAGAAACAATTAAATGTCTACTTTTAATCAAAAATATCTAATATTTTTAACATCCACTTTGATAAAACTTTATCTATTAAATTACTTACAGAGAAGAAACAAAGCTTTTAAAACTAATTTCAGCAAACTCCATTAATATCTTTCGATGACAATAAATAAATATTTTTGATTATACTAATAATTATATGTGTTATTTCAATACTTGTTTTGTAACTGACTCTTTAAAAAGAAACATCAAACATTTTCATTTATTAATTACTGATTGTTACAATATATGAAGGTAAACATATGAAGGTGTAACCTGCAACATATTTTAAAACTCTCCAAATAAATAAATACTTCAAGATATTCTATTTTTTCAATAATTTTTTTAAACCAAGTTTTTGCTTTCAAAAATAAAAAATGTATTTCGGAATTATCCCAAAATTAGGACATTTACATTTGTGACTTTTTTGAGGACGGGGGGGAGGGTATTTACTAAGGAAACATTACAATGTCTCTCAGATAATCGGGTAAAAAGTAATTTTAAAGTAAAGGTAAAAGTATGGAAAGTTTGTAATACAATCTGAGTATTAATACAATCTGAGTATTGGACTTAAGAAAACTAGTAAACTATATGGACAGGGCCCTGTCTAATATAAAACATTCTTTTAAATTAAATCTTATTTTGAAATTAAATAAGCCAGCTGGAGTGATCTTCCCAAAACTTCATCGTTATGCTATAATAAGGACGTTATCTCTTTCCCTATTCCCACATAAAATTGAGGATCTAGGATAAAGGCTTGTATCTTTATTATAACTTTCGCAAAGAACGGTTAGGAAATATAAATCTTTGGCTTAAATTTAGTGTTTTTACTGAATCTATCGAGTGATTTTCGACGGCTTTTTTAGAAGGATTACTCTCTAGCATGCTGTTAATAGAAACCGAAAATTAAATATGTGTTTTAGACGAATTTTTTCCAAAATCCATTGAAAAGAAAATTTTATACAAAACTACGTGTCAAAAATTCATAGAGTACTTGTGAAAATTCTATTTTTAATATACGGAACAACAGACGGTCAACCCCTTGACTGATTTGGTTTCGAATGAGATAGATATCTATACATAAAATGTTAAATCTATGTACCAAATTTTATCCATCTAGCTCTATTCCTTTTATCATGTTAATTTATATTAGCGCAACTGGACAAATAGACTATATCTAAATTAATTTCAATCAAAATTCGGTAGAAAACAAATTTGGTGAAAATACCATGAACCAAATTTCATTTGTCGAGCTCAAAGTGCTATTGAGTTATCGCGTTCCAGGACGAACAAACAAACAGTGAAACTTTATACAATTTTTTTTTCTTTTTTACTCATTGAAGTTTAAAACGAAGACATTCGTCAAAATCTCAAGTCAAATTTTTTTAAAGATTATAATACTTACTCTTTATTTCGTTAATGAGAGAAAAAAATTTTAATTAAAAAATAAATAAAAATTTTATTATTGTTGTTTTAATGTTGGCTATTTGTTTATTGCTAGTGTTTAGTTTGCTAGTGATTTTGTTTATGTTTGTGATGTACAAAGAATTATATTTTAGGTGCTTTATATAAAACCTTATTATCTAACTCTTTACGCTTTTTTACTTATTGTGTTCACCTGTACTCAAGTAGCCCTACAGACTTCCTAAGAATGGATTTCGTTCAAAATTTTAATGAAATCTTCAAATTTAGCATAAAATCCATGCACCAAGTTTCGTCCAAGTAGTTCAAATCATTTTTCAGTTATCATGTTCTAAAAACACGTTTTCAAACTCGGGAAGATCTGAAACATACACAGTAATCAAAATCATGACTTTCAATTTACTTAAATTTTATTTTATTTATTTATGTATTTTTTCGAGAATTATAATTGTATGTACTATCTACATGTTCAAAATTTGGTGCATGGTTTTTATACCAAATTTGTAGACTTCTATCAAATTTTGAACGAAATCCATGCTCAGGAAGTCTGTATGGCTATTTGAGTACAGGTGAACACGATTAAGTACAAAATGTAGAGAGATAGATTATAAGATTTTATAGAAAGCACCTAAAATATAGTTCCAAATCATATTTTAAATAATATCTAACTGCGATAACTTAAATCAAAATAAATGAAATTTGGTAGGTAATTTTGTTACTAAAATTGCAATCCTGTTTTTCTGTAATATTTGGGATTCGGGATACAATCTGTAGAAGAAACCGTTCCTAAAATACATACGCAGTTTGCATAGCTATATTAAGAAGCACAATGCTCTGATTTTCGGGGCTCTGAAAATAAAAATTTGAATACCCGTGATGTATACGACCTTTATTAAGGTCCATTTTTGTGGTAGGAGGAGGGATGATAACATCATTATTAGAGAGTATACGAAAAAGTTCAGGGAGACAATTTCTATTAACATTAAGTTTAGCTGCGTTTTTATTTTTATTTTGAAGTTAAGATTGCAACTTAAAAAAATATTTTGATTAGTATGAATATTACAGTAAAAATCGACAAAATTCCTCGAATTACAATAAAATATCTCCATTGATATGATGTGGAAGTTTGAAGAAATCTTGAAAACCACTGATAAGCCTTTAAATTAATACTTTAAATTGACTTTCTTGCAAATATTTGTCTCTTCAGAAAAAAATTTCCCTTTCCATTTGACAGGTTATGAAGATAAAATTTGCAAAGATGAAAATTTTAATTTTCTCATCTTTGGTTTTTAAAAAATTCAGTCGATAAACTGGAAGACGTTGAAAAATTTTGCTAATTAAGCAATAAAGTAATAAAAAATACAGCTCTTCCGTTATTTTCCCATCAACTTTATAAAAATAGAGCTACGAAAATGAAAGAAGATGAGAGAGAATGTAAATAGCATGAGTATTATAAAAAATTGTCACAAGCAAGGCTTAGCAAATTTAAAGAATATTCATACTTCTAATTCAAAAACTGAGTGCATGACAATTTATTAAACTTGACTAGTTATTATTTCGAAAATTTTCTCCTAATTAAAATAAATAGCAATGAATATCTACGAAAATAAATGTATTTAGTATAGTCACTAAGTGCCTGAAAATAAATAAAATGACTGAAGTCATAAAAAGTATTACTATAACATTAAAATCTTGAAAAATTAAAGAATTGACTGGAAATAAAATTGATTTTATTGAAAGGTACAGGTGAACACGATAATTTCACAACATAAAAAGCTAGATAGATAAATTGTGATAGAAAGATTCAGTTCATAAAATATAGATACGTATCATATTTAGAACTGAGACCGTCAGGAAATTAACTATCTGTCTTTACTTTAACATACATATAAATGCAATAAGTTAAGTCGCAACAAATTAAATAAATTAAATTTGATAGATTATTTTATTACTAAAATTGTAATCCTTTCTTTTTTATGTTATAATTCGAATTCTGGTTTCAATCGTTAGAAGAAATTATCTCCAAAAAGGCATATACGGTTTCTCATTACTTTCATATACTGGCCTCTGAAAATAAAAATCTGAGTTTTCGTGATGTTTATGACTTTTCATGTTATGTTTGGTGTCGATGAAAATTATTCAAGAAAACAGGTTTATATAGGTCGAAAAAGTAATTAATAAATTAAATTTGATAGATTATCGTGTTAGTATCACGGAATTTTTCCATTGCAGAAACAGATTTTTCAAAATTTTGGGCCCAATATGCCTTTAAGTGAGTGTCAAATTCCATTCCGATATTTTCAGTAGTTCTTGCGGTATAAATTAATTTTGTTTGCTTAAATTATGTAATAATTAAGTAATAGTTATTCAGTAATAGTTAATATTACTATGTGTTCCCTGCTTTAAAATCTTATATAAAGATAATTTTTTAATTAAAGTTATTTTTCTGAAATTCTTATTCTATTGTAG
Organism: Argiope aurantia; assembly: GCA_026543865.1. Taxonomy (NCBI): domain Eukaryota; kingdom Metazoa; phylum Arthropoda; class Arachnida; order Araneae; family Araneidae; genus Argiope; species Argiope aurantia. Next base: position 419,501 of record JAPMOR010042457.1, read on the forward strand.
ACTTTATAAATAGTGTTACAAACCTGCAATTCGGCTTCCAGCATAGTTTGTTCCATCAATAGAAAGAAAGTTTTACAGTCATCTGAATGGGACTAGCGCGTCGGAGGTCCCAGAGCTTGGCTACAAAGTTGGCGACCATTTGGCGACTTGGCGAAAAATTTGGCGATTTTGGCGCCAAAATAGATAATACCCGAAACTTTGAGAATTTTTCCGATCCGTCCAGTAGGAACCGAGATACGCCTCGAACGTTCCTGATTGGTTGAGAGGCTTCTAGCCCCGCCTCCTGAGACCTATAAAACCAAGCGACCGCCGCTGCCAGGGGGACGACGAAGCCAGTAGTCCGAGTTCGAGAGCAGCGAAGTCAGTAATCCGAGTCAGAGCCGGAGAAGTAGAAGACGGAGTAGTCGGAAGCGACTGAGTCAAGCTCGTGCTGAACTGAGCTGTGCGCTACTGTCTGCAGAAGATTCTGGTTGTATGCTGCTGTGTATGCTGTTGTATGCTACACGTCTCGGGTGAAGATAATCGTCTTCTGTGCTGTATATATTTGTCGCTTTTGTGCTGTCCTGTGTGTGTCTTCGTGTAAATAAACGTCGTTATTTCTTTTTCCATTGCCGTCTGATTATTGAGCGTTCTCCACACCATATAACTTCCACTATCCAAACGAACCCCGGTAAAGAAAATTTCGTAACAATAGGAAATTTTATTTTGCATAAAAAAAGTATTTTTACACTACCCTATTGTTTTATCCTTTCACAACTATCTTAGCCATAACTTCAGGGTTAAATTTATTAAAATATTTGATGCGTTTAAATTATATGCTTATATTTTACAATACACATATGCACATATGATATTTTCCATTACCAGTTTTACCTACAATCTGCTTTAATCCTATGAGTCCTGACATCCCCATTCGATAGGCGCCTGAAGCAGAATGGGGCGATATCGGGCAGTCAGGGCTCATAGGGTGAAATATTTCTTTGGAATCAACATTCAAAAATTTTAACTTGTACATAATAAAAAACAATGAAATATGTAATTAGCTGACATCAAATTATCAGTATCAATTAGATGACATCAAATTGTCAGTATCAGTTAGGTGACATCAAATTATAGGTATCATCAAACCAACATTTATTTAATTAAAAGGATTCTTGATTCATGGATTCAATAATTTATTTGAAATATTTATACAAAATCTTGTTCCAATTGCGTTGTAAAGTGATTAACTCTATCATAAATTCCACTCATTCTTTATAGAAAATATCTCAAACTCATATTAAACAAGGTTTATGTAGAAGACAAAAAAGAAAATCTTTCTGGAATTGTTGGCTTATTTCAAAAATGTCATATAAAAGAAGAAAGACAAACTGATATCAATACTTCCTTCTTTGCACGAGACATCTTCAACTACCCTCGTTCCTATTTCAGAAAATAAGTTGAGAATAGTATTAATTTCAAAATGAAACAAGGTGAATATCAGTAATTCTCTATCTGACAGTGAACTTATTTCATGTCAAGTGAAAATAATTGCTCATATCTATAATTACTTCAGAAAAGGGAAATAATTTTATATTTCAAGTTTCAAATCTGTCTGCGAAATATACATTCTATGTCTATGGAAAAAATTTCAAGAAATGAATAAAACTATAATTCCAAAGATTTTAAATCCTGAAACTTGTTCCATGTACAACTCTCAGCCTTAAAATGCTTTTTACCCCTGTGTATTTTTGATACCATGCAGTTTCTACTCAACTTGGTCTGTTAAAAGAGTTGAATTATGAATTTTAAAAATTACAGTAAAAATGTATTATTTACAATTTTATTATATAGTGTTATGGCCACTGGACCATTAACATATTTACTGTGGCTCAGACTGTTGTTTAAAGGAATAAAATATGTGATAGCTTAAAAATGAATAATTTTTTTCACATTTTCTTCCCTCAAATTTCTAAAAGCATTCAGTAATAGAATTACAAACCTGTATGATAAATGTATGCTTGCATACTTCTAAAAATTCTCATCAAAATGGTATTCAAAGCAAATAAGATTATTCTAATGATTATCACTACCACTGCTTTTGCCATACACAAAAATTGTTATTAATAATAATGTTCTATATTATTTAATGTGGTTTCTCATCCTGAGTGTTGAAAGAAATTAAAAAGTAATGAACATATTTATATATATATATGTAGTCTCTTTCTTAGTGATTTTATTAAAATTTTATGTTATTAATATAAACATTTTTAAGAGACAATTATTGATAGATGTGTTTATGAGAAGATATTTTCTAAAATTAAATCCCATTTCTGTTATTTGTTAGCAGGCGTGCAGAAGTTTTCTCTTAATATTTCACCTTTCTTATTTCATGCCATACCATTTAGAATAGTACAGCACATATAAACCTAATTACATTATACAGAAATAAAAGAGGAGTAAGGATTTTTTGCCAAGCTTCCTTGTACATTTCAGGTAACAAAACATATACTGATATAAATTTTTAAATAAAGTATTTTTTAGATTTTAAATTAAAAAAAGACACTTCACATAATCATAAAAATACATTTCTTTCTTTTTTTATTGGTTCTTTTATAATATATAACTAAGTATCGTTTGATGTCAAGTAAACATTTTTTTCATTTAATATATTATATATTTACATACTATTAAAATTATTTTACTGTCAGATAAGGAGGAAGCACAAAATTTATCACTTTTTATCCATTTTTTAAAAAAATAATATCTATTATAATAATAATAAAGATGAATGAATGTGTGTTAACTCTCTACAGCCCACATCATTTGACCTACCGTGTCAAATATGGGATATAATTGAAATTAAGTACAACCAATATCCTAACAAATCAGCCATGTTGGCAAAGACATCTAATAAATAATAAAGTTGATAATTTTAAATTCCAACATGATTTTTTTATTGGCTATTTTTCTATACTAAATTTAGATGAATAAAATCACAGCTTTTGGCATCTATACTCTATTTACATGTACTTGATTTTACAATGATCAAATTCTGATTATACATTAATATTTAGAGTTCTAAAACATTATAAAATCTTAGGATTTACGAATTCTTCAGCAAATAAAAATATTAAAAAGTATTTGTATTAATAAAAACTAACATCTTCATTTCTAATTATAAAATCTCAGTTTATATATATTGTTAAGAAATTTCTACCGGGGTTCGTTTGGATAGTGGAAGTTATATGGTGTGGAGAACGCTCAATCAGCAGGCGGCAGTAGAAAAAGAAACAACGACGTTTATTTACACGAAAACACACAGGACAGCACAAAAGCGACAGCTATATACAGCACAGAGACGACTATCTTCAGCCGAGACGTGTAGCATACAACCAGAATCTACTGCAGACAGTAGCGCACAGCTCAGTTCAGCACTAGCTTGACTCCGTTGCTTCCGAATACTCCGCTCCGTCGATTCCCACTACTCTTCACGGTCGCTTCCGACTACTCCGTTCTGACTATATCTCCGACTCGAACTACTCTGTCTAGAGATGAGGGTAGACTTTTGAAGCTCCCGCCTTGCGTAGCAAGGCTATCTCCAAGGTCCTGGTAAAGTACAAGCCTGGCGTCATCTAATACCCTGAACTTTGAGCATAACTGGCGAAATGCACACAAGCACTAGTCGAGGAGAGCGGTGAGCATGGGCGTAGGAGAAGGGGAGAGTTGTCAGAGCCAACCAGAGGTCTATTTCTCGGGGAAAGGGTGAGGGTAGCAGTCTAAACTATTGTTCGTGGGTGTCCAATCAGGATGCCGGGATATTGCAGTGGGCTGTCTAGGATTTGAGTAGAACTTAGCCGATCAGTGCGTTGAGGATTATCATCTTTTTCTCTTCTTTATTATCAGTTTTTCTTGCTAGCTTTGCTGCTTCTATTAATTTAGGAAATTCCTTGAGTATTTCTCTTAGTTCTTTCAGCGTTTCCAAGGTTTCTAGGAGAGAGGGTAATTCTTCATAGCCTGTCGAAGTGGGCTCCGCGTTCTGTTTTCGAGGTGGAGAGATGGGTAATGGGACTTGATTTCTTTGACTCTTTCGGGCTATTTCTGCGTAGGAGGGTCTCCCGTTGATTGTTGTAAGATTGGGAAATTTACTACATCCTTTCCAGGCAGCTGTGTGACCAGTTTCTTGACAATTTACACAAACTGGGTCTGGGATTTTCTCTGTTATGTTGCAGCTCCTGGTAGCGTGGAATGGACTACTCTGTCTGGCAGCTGCAGCCCCTTTTATAGGTCTCAGAAGGCGGGGCTAGAAGCCTCTCAACCAATCAGGAACGTTCGAGGCGTATCTCGGTTCCTACTGGACGGATCGGGAAAATTCTCGATGTTTCGTGTATTATCTATTTTGGTGCCAAAGTCACCAAAATCGTCGCCAAATGGTCGCCAAGTTTGTCGCCAAGCTCTGGGACCTCCGACGCGCCCCCCGGACTCCGTGGACTTTAAAACAGTCTTTCTGTTGATGGAACAAACTATGCTGGGAAGCCGAATTGCAGGTTTGTAACA
>JAPMOR010042457.1:424136-476672 GCA_026543865.1 Argiope aurantia
TATATATATTGCAATCATAAACATTAATAGGTCAAAGAAAACTCCAAAGGCATTGAGCTGACTATAAATATCAAATTAATAAAAGGTATTTTAAGTTACAGAAATCTTTTTCTTGCATTTGTTCTTCTAAAAAATATGTTTCATATTTTATTTAATAGATATATGTTAAGAATTACATTTTCCTAGATTTAGTTTTTTTCTGAGAGTTAATCTATTAATTTCAGCTTTTGTTAACATAATAGCAAAACATTGAAAGATCATTTTTTTTCATGCAAGCATAATGCATTTTTGCATGTTATATGGCTTGGATGCGTGTGTATGTATGTACACAAACATATTGTTGAAACGTATGTTTAAATTATTAAAAACTGACTGAAGATTGAAAACAATTATTTTATGTTGTAGTAATATTCAAAGATTATTGCCAAAAACAAAGACAACAACAACAACAAAATATCTAGAAATAAGATTAAAAAAGTGAATAAGGCTTTTAAGTTGGCTGTTAATTAATAAGTTTATAAATAACAGAAAAAAATTTAATAAAAAATTATTACATTTTCAATTCCTATAAGAGGATTATTTCAGATGAAAATAAAACACTTTAATTGAATTTTCATTTCCTATTACTCAAAAAAATTTACAGTACATTTCAGCTTACATTAAATAAAGCTTCCCATATTTAAAAAGGTTCTTGAACATCCGTGAAAATTAGTTCTCCATGCCAATTTCAATGCAGAATTGATTACTTCAGCTGAATCTAAAATACTTAAAAGGAACTTTCCTAAAAGTTAAAAGTTTAAAAGAAAGCCAGAAAATATCTAGACAATCCCTTAAACCCAACCATTGGGAATGTTATTCCTTTATTAGAAGACAAAATAAATAAAATGGGATTTTTATTAATACAAGCAACAACATGAATACTTAACAATTTTTTCAATGCTTCAAAGCACACACTTCAATATCTAGAATTCACATCATAATCTTTTAATTTATATTACAGATTAAATTCCACATACATACTAGTAAGTCGGGCTCTCCATTCTTACATCAATGCAACATTGATAATTCGCATTTGATTGTTACTGAAACTGAAATAAACAAGGAATTTTCCTAAAAGTTAAGAGCTTAAGTGAAAGCCAGAAAATGTCTAGACAATCACCTAAACCCAACCATTAGGAATTTTATTAATTTAAAGTTTAAAATATTAATGGTGTACAGTCCAATCCCCATTTTTAAAAAATTACTTAAAGAAATGTAGTGAGCATACAATGCTGATTCAAAACAAAACTGTATTCAAATGTGTATTCAAAACAAAACTAGCATTTTAAAAATTTAAGACTGATGTTATTTGTACAAACATTAATGCTCTAAAAGCAAATATATCGAAATTTTCAGTCAATGATAAATTGTTTAATTTTTGAGTAGTAAGTAACTAATATAAACACCACAATTAAAATCATCTATTTGTTTTACATGAGGTGGAAAAACAATCTGCCAGTGGCTATTTGAATTGAGCGAATTATTTAACACTGTACACCAACGGTTTATTAATGTTGAGGTATCCTTATCTGGCTTTTAACAAAGTGGGTCAAAATATTCAAATATTTTATTTTTCAAATCTGCTATAATTAAAGTCTAATGGAAATTTAAATTTACAGGAATTATAAGAAAATCAAAATTTGATATTTCTCGAATCCAAGGAAATTGAAGAATGTTTTTTTGATTAAAAATCAAAAGAGAGTGTAAAGATTCTACAGCTTTGAAATGTGTGAATCTTCTAGTTAATACAAAATTAAATGCATCAATGACTGAATCGTATAGCCAACCTTTTTTGAAATTTGACTATATTTATTTAAGATATTTTTCTTCTTTGACAGTAACAAATGGATCTAAAGATTTTTACATATAAAATGAAAGATCAATATTATTAATAGTTAATATTGTGGCAGTAGGATTTGTGACATTAAACTTATTAAATCTATGAAACACACCAATATTAACACATTCAGAATTTTTAAAATTAAAGGATTTAAAATCTGCCTCTTGCTCAGAAAGATTATTAGGTTCATCAATAAGTTCTTCATTTATTTTTTGCTTCTTATTGCAATTTTCATGGATCTAGCAGTTCCTTTTTTTCTATGAGAAGTTTTAAAAATCTTAATCTGCGGATTAATTTTTTGATTAGGTGCAACATATAATTTAGGTGTAACAGAAGCCAGATTATTTTTAAGATTCAAAACCTCACGCATACCAGCTACTAAATTATTCAAACAACTAACTACATTATTTAACAGGATTTTTTTAATCTGTGGAATTTCTATTAATTCTAATATTTCCGAACATAACTTTTTGCACTCTGCCTTCTTTGATCTGCACTTCTCATTAGTAGATAACATGTTGGGATTTAATTTTTCACTCAAAATATCAGAATTAATTGTAATACTATTTTCTTCGTCAAATTTATGAAAATATTCAGTTGTGTACATATTAGGTTTGGAAGACATTAAATGAATTTTATGTATGTGCTTGCACAAATTGCTACAGTCTTCACAAGAGCAATGATACAAATAACTGCACAATGCCGTACAATTAAAATTTGTACATTTAAAGCTGCAATGATTCAATAAGACACAAGCATCTGCAATTTTTCTTACTACATATATCTTTCCTTTTACAGATTGAGATTTAACCTCCCAATGATTGTCATATTCAATGACATCTGTATTCTGAATCTTTACAGCCCTGTCATGTTTATCTTTAACAGTTTTAGTGAACTTGGAATGAGTAGGAATATTATTAATAAAATTACAAGAATATTTTAAAAATCAATCCCTTTCCATTTTCAAAAGAGTTGAAACAAGATCATCTATTCGCCTATTATACTTACGCTCAAGATATATTGTTTTTAACTGATTGTGAAAAGATTCGCAATAATTGTTAGTATTGGTATTACCATGTGGAAATCGTTTGAAACAGGTTGCCCATAATTCTTTTCTCCCAGAATAATTTCTAACAAAATAATCAATAAAATTTTGGCATTCATTTGAATTGCAGTCGATAAACATTAAAAGTTTATTTTCAAAATTTATTTCAGATACTTCCTTCATTATTTTTAATAACTCGTGTAACATTTTTTGAAGGCGAAACTTATCACATACTTTTGAAGTTAACTCCTTTTCCAAGCACGAAAAATGTGCCATTGGCATAGTAGATGCTTTATATTTGGGCCAAATACAGAATTAAATGCTTTAAAAGAATAACCATCATCATCGGTCATTACAGTATTTACATTGAGGTCAGGAATTCTACAATGTAAACTTGAAAATAAAGCAATTAAGGTATGGTAATCTAAATCATTAGTGATAAAATGTGCAACTGGATAACCTTGACCATACTCATCCTGAACATGCAGAGAAAGAAGATAAAAGTCATAAAAGTTTGTGCCATGAGTTGCATCAATACAAAGAATTTTATCTGAATGCTTAACTAACATATCCTTTTGTGCTTTAGTCTGTAAACCTAATGCAAAAGAACTCTCATAGTTTGGCAAATTATCTAAATGTGCAGGGCCTAAAATTGTTTTCGACTTCTGTAATTTGAAAATTAAAATAGGATTGTATGGCTCTTTCCTTAATTCCTCTACTATACAAGAAACAGACATGGCATCATTGACTGGCTGAATTGAATTGCGTAAGTGCCTTAAATAATTCTGTATAGTTTTACGAGATATGAAGGCTTCCTTTGTAGGAAAAAAATTTCTATTATCTCGACATCCTACATCGCCACGTAATAAATTTACAATTTTTGAAACGGGAAAGGAAAGTAATAAGTAAGATTTAATTAAATCACATCAATTTTCCACAAGGCTTTCATATTTAGTGTTCTAGTAACTGACTTGATAGTTATGAATGGAATAATATATAACCGATATCAAATTCTTCTGTTCACATATGCAGATCTCAACAGGACAACTTATATTGAAAGGAATTACTCCCTTTTTATTTTTATGTTTACCGTTTCGCTCTGCCCTTAAATTAATCCTCGATTGATATGACGGATGAAAAAATTGACAAGAATAATAATAGAATGTCTTCTCATCACATATTTTTTTACCAGTTGATTTTTAAAAATAAGTATGAGTACCAATAGTTTCAGATTCTAACCAAATTTAAAAACTTGCCATAGAATTGAAAGAATAAGTTTTGATGTTTTTAATGTCATGCACAACATTAAGATGCTTATTTAAATTCCATACACTAACATAAGCTTTATCACATTCTGTACAAAAATACGATTCGTGCTTCTTGTCACCAGTACATTTTTTTTGTGTGTTCATTAAAATATTCATTACCACTATAAAATCTACCACCAAACATAATTTGGGCTTTTTTACAATTTCTGCTTGAGAACTAACACTAGCCTCCAATAAATTATTACAATTGCTTTTTGGTAAAACATCACAAACCTTTGGCTTACAGAGTTTTAAATGATTTGCAAAAGAGGGTCTTGAGGAATAAAATTTTAAGCATAGCTCACATTTTTTGGATAAGTACTCTTAACGCGTTCTACACATTTATATTTTCTTAAATGCTTTGAAAATGATGACTTGGACAAATAAGTTTTCCCATAATAATCACAAGTCTTTGAATACGAGAAATTCTGGGCACCTCCTCCAGTGATATTCATTTTTTTTAAATTTCGAGCCAAAACTATATTTGTCCTAATTTCTTCTTTGCAATCATCTAGTAGCACTGCAAATTTATTTGTTGTAGGAATACTGCAAATAACATTTTCATAGATATTTTTGTCACATTTTGAACAAATATTTTTACTTATCTTAGTAATTCTTGCCTTTCCAAGTTTGTTGGAAGCACATGCTGGCCGACACTAGGCTGGGGAAATGCGAGGAACTTCTGGTTCAGAGTGGACTGGGGATGTGCGAGCAGGTTATGGTTAAGAGTAGGTTGGCAGAGGGCATGCAATAACTCACTGATTGCAAGTTGGAAGAGGTGGTGGAACAACAGGTACATAAAATGGAGGATAGGACACAGAAACAGAATGGAATTGCAAGAACTGAACCATAGGCATATAGGAAACAATAGGTACAAGAAATTGAACATGACCAGTAAGAGGCACAGGCAGAGAGACTGGAAGAGTAGGAGACGCAGGCGGGGAGACCGGAAGAGTAGGAGGCACCGGCGGAGAGGGTGGAAGAGAGCAAGAAGCGGTTGAGACTGCACAAGCTGAAACAGATGGCCGTGCTAAAGGCCAAGTAGCAGGATGTTTAGACCAAGATGGTGAAAGTGAAGATTGCCTTGAGGAAAACAATGCAGGAAACTCAGTAGAATCCAAAACGAATTTAGGAGCAATTGATTGACATTTTTGATCCTGTAAAAATTATATAAGAAAAATGAATAACAGATCTTTTAAAACACTCTGGACATTAAAAATATCAATATAAATTATTTATAATCAGATAACAAATACATTTATATATATACCTTTTGAGAAGCTGATGGAAAAGAAGAAACATATGAAGGAACTGGGTCAACAGAAGTTGGTACCTTGCTACAAGGCAAAGCAGAACCAGAATGCTGTGGCGATGATGACAAAAATGAAGGCTGATCACAGGAAGGCAATGGTGGAAACTCCAATGAATCCAAAATATATCCTGGGATGATCAACTGGCAATTTTTCCTCTACAAAATTTAAACAAAAACCAAAATAAATACGAATATTTTTCCAACTTTCATCAGTACTTAAAAAATATATATTATTATAAATTGCATATAAACAATAATATTCATACATACCTTTCGAGATGCATTATCTGAAGAAATGCATTTCTTTAAAAACCTACAGAAATAATTGGCCAAGCGAAGATCACCACATTTATTAGGATGTAAACCATCCTTTCCCAGGAAACCAGACCAGGATGGCTTGTTAGAACTGCAAAAGATAAAAGCATCTTCATTATGGCACAATTTTTCTAATGCTTTATTTACAGCTTCAATCTTATGGTTTAAGATTTTTATATGTTTAACAGTTTTCCAGTAATTGTTTTCAAAGTAATTAAAATCTCTAGGAATGATACTGGAGAAAATAATTCTTGCCTTTGGATTGACTCGTAAAATCTCATTAGTCAGTGACCTATACTTTTGAATTATTATTTCTACGCTATCAACCGATATGTTATTGGTGCCAACATGCACTAAAATCCAATCATAGTTTTTCTTTATTTTAGAAATTCTACTGGTTAACCTCTCAATGGTTGTTCTTCGGTAAAAAATAGCATCCAAATCCTCAGATAAATGCGCTTTCAAGCGTTTAATCATCGAATCTCCAATCAAAAGAATATTTATTGTGACACAGTTAAATATTCTAAACAGATTTCCTTATAACAAAAGATTAATAGCAATAAATATCTGAATAATATGCACACAGATAAGCTAATCCAAGATCAAATAGAGCAAAGTCAATACAATACTGAGATATTTCCAAATTCTACTAGTTACCACATGAATGATACACTTTCTACTGTAAGACAATAAATAACTAGTCACTAAAAAACATTTCTATACAATGTAATCAAAGAAATTTATTTCTTAATTATTTTTTATACAATTGAATGTAAAATTTACTGCAAATAAATAAAATGGCAAAAGCACTAGTAAAATTCCTCTCACTATTTAACCCTAATTAACACTATAATTAAACAGAAAATTATGGCAAACAATCAATGAAAAATAAATATTTAAGGCTATGCAATTAAATTTAGATACACTTATTACATGAAAAAACAAAATATCAAATAACACTAATCAAACTCCTCCCTTACATTTAACTCTAATTAGTACGCTTACTATTAACCCTAATTAGTACTATCTTAAAAACAATAGTTTTAAGTAAACGAAAAAAATTATAACAAATTTTCTTAAAGTGATTAAATAAGAAAATAAATAACAATAAAGCCTGTAAGAGTTTTCTTCAAAGTGAATCACTCGCTGACAATTGTTAATCCTTCTTTCCTCGTGAAACAAAGAATGAATACTAATGAAACGGCGCGATCAGTAACAGAATGAATAACACGTTATGATGACGATAATAAAATGCGAGTTCCTTTTATAACCTCGGTAGGACAACTTCGTCACTTTTGGCAGCGTGCCAAATTTCGACTTACTACCGGGAGTAAGTTCCCGATCTTACTGGTGATATTTCGATTACAGGTTTTGTATCAGGGTAGATAGTAACAATCGACACGATATCACTGAAATTTACCGGAGCGCTGACTTCACTGGAAAGTAACAATCGATAAGATCTGTCCAATGGAAACTCTCGAACAAAACAGAAAAGGAGAAATCTGTGAATGGATTGAAAAGTGAACGGACCGGGTATTGAAATTATCGTATCATTAAATTGCATATCACTGAAATTTATCGGAGCGGTGACTTCACTGGAAAGTGTGAAGTCGCCGCTCCACTTCATGAGATTAACTTTGACTTTCCGATATTCGCATTTGAAGACTTATCTGACGTTGCATATATTCCGTTTACTGCTGTCGTCATCTATTGGAAGAATATAGAACTAAAGTAAAAAAATTAAAGAAATTACATATATATTTAATTCAAATTTTTCAGAAAATGGTTTACTCCAATAAAGAAATTAAATAAATAATTTTAAAAAAATCAAATTTAAGAAGTAAGCTCAAATAGATAAATTAATTCAATCACATGTTACTTAAATTAGTAAATTAAGCATTAATTACAATTAATAAATTTTATATTTAATATTAAATAATAACTTTTAATTAATAATATGATTGAAATAACAGATATTTGGAACACATATTTAAAAATAGCAATAGCAAAATTATTTGTTATTCAAAAAATCGTCGATTATGCATCTCTACGTCAAAGTTTGCTTTTAAAAACTCTTCTTTGGTCAGAAAATAAATCTAAAATTCTGTTTTCTTACTATACAACAAAGTACAAAATACTCATTGCGAACTCTGAAAATAAAAATTGAAGTGTTGATTGAATACATTGAAGATAGATATTTTTCTCATTCCAATACATGGATAAACTAAAAAAAACACTATTATTTTCTTATCCAGATTTTTAAAATAAGGTTTCAATAATTTGAGAACGTCATTATAAAGACGTGTAGTTATGTAAAAGTGTCTGCAATCGCAATGGTGCATATAATCCAATATTATTATGTGAACATCAGGACTTTCATAAATCTCTTGGGAGATGCAGGATTCCAAAATTAAATTGATTCTACATATTCGCCGCGTATCACATAAAAAAGTGATTTCATTAAATTCCTTTCTTTATTGAACATACCCTAATTTTAAAATTATAGTTTTGTAGTTAATTTGATCCCACGAAATGCACTATTCTGCATTTCAAGCTGTGCTATTCACACAAAAATATTTCTGTGTGTAATTTTAGTGCCGAACAATCTGAAAATCTATCTCAATATAGTAGCAAAAGGATTTTTGATATTTCATGATGAAAGGAGTTTGTCTTCCATGCTGAATAGCATATGATAAATTGAAAATATCCATATTTCTGAAATGATCTATATTATTTGTGAGTAGCCGCCTTTGGCGATCAGCTGAATTCGCCGATACTATTGACAACCTGATACTCAGAAAAATTTCACTTAAAACTTTTATACATTGCTTGTTTTAAAGGAATATTCCAGCAAAGTATTTTTAAATTTTGATACAATTGTACTGTATTATTTGAGAAATCTTTCACCTATTCTGCTTTTTGTGCTGTTACGCACTACCATATTCTCTTTTCCATCTCAACTAAAATGTCAGATTTAAGCATTGAATAAACTTTAATTCAATAATTTGATTTTAAATCCGAAAAATGCTCATCAGAGATTATAAAAATATTAAATTGAATCGTTCTCCATTAATTTTGTGTGCCTGTGTACCCCTTAATAGGCCGTAAAATTTATGAAATATTTTAGAGAATTTTTGTTTGTAGATGTAAAAATCAAATTTTTAAAGAGAATAATGTATTTTTACATAACAAATTATCAGGTAGATATAGGTCATAATGTTAAAAAATTGATGAACTATAAATATTTTTCATCATTACATACTGTTGATGTTAAGCTTAAAATTTAAAAAAAAAATGGTATTCCGCAACTTTTTGCACACATTCTAATAAAGATATTATCCTCTTACCATCTCGCAAATTAATAAAGTGTGAAGTAACGCCACGAATGCCCAGATTTTTATTTTCAGAATGTCGCATGTTAGTATTTTGTACTTAGTACAACGAAGGAAACCGAATATGCATTTTACATACCTTTTTTCAGTCAATTAATCTGCAATGTTAGTAAAAAAATCGCGCATTAACTTTCATTTATCTGTGTGGTTTACAGGCATGAGAATTTTCAGACAGGCAGATGGTCAACTCTTTAACAGATTTGATCAAAATTTGATGTCAATCTACACTGCAGATATTAGAAATATATACCAAATTTTATCCATTTACTTCATATCGTATCATGGTTTTCGGGCTCTCGAACAAAAGGACAAATTTCTTAAAGTTGGATTTTGTTCAAAATTTGATAGAAATATAAATATTTGAACAAAGATCACACACCAAATTTCATTCATTAAACTGAAAGCGTTTATTAATTAACGCGTTCACATACATAATTCCAAAAATTCCATAATTCCAAAAATCCTCCTCGCATAAACTTGTGAACCTTGAGTAAAGCCTTGGTAGTTAGACCTCTATATTCAGAGTTCACTAATGAGAGTTTTATGCTACGTAATATTCATTGAATAGAAGATTCGAATATGTATTTTGGAGGAATTTTTCCAAGCAATTGCAGCCGAAATTCAACCCAAAATTACAATTTTTGCCGCAAGATCGCAAACCAAATTTCATTTATTCGAATCGTTATGTGTTTAAGTAATTCCATTTACTTGCATACGGAGGTACTGATCGACATACAGTCAAACATTTGAAAAATTCGATATAGACATACACTTTAGATGATAAATCTAAAAACCAAATTTTATTCATCCAGCTCGTATGTTATAGTAATCAGTTACATTCGGACAGATAGACAAATTTCTTGGGAATGGGCTTCATTCAAATTTGGTAGAAATTCGCACATTAAATTTCATCCGTTTCGCACAAAGCGTTATTGAGTTATCATATTCATAGACAGACATTTCCAAAAATGTGTTTTATGGACTCGAAGTCTGAACATGGATTAGTTTTGTTATACTAACGTCCCATTTTAAAGTAACACTAGGGCTATTTTGGGGTGGAATTCGTAATTTTGACTCGTGGTCAGATGACAAGAACGAAACCTGAGCTGGTACACCTTCTCCACCACATCAGCACCTTTGGCCCCAATGGATTTAACATGCACCAGATCCGCTTACACGACGGTTCTTCAGTGGAATCGTGTTTCGAACCTGAAACCCTCCAATTCCGAAGGTGGGACCTTACCACCAAGTCACCGCGGCCTGTCTGAACATGGAGATTCGCAGAGAGATCTCGAGTTCGAATTTTCTGACAGTTACAATACTTTCTCTTCGTATACTTCGTTTTCTAATATGTAAAATTAGTTTGAGATATACATTCTCATAGCCCCCACCCCTACCGAAATCAGCATCGTTCCAAAAACAAGTTAAAATTTGAATGTTTCTGAAAAGGAAAGGAACTCCTAGTTAACAAATGTCTTTGATCAATCCGGAATTCTTTACCTTTAATGAAAACTCATTTTCTATTTAAAATGATTTCTTAATTTATATAACTTCATCTTTTTACTTCAATTTTGTGCTGAGGATGTTTAGGCTACGAAAATAGTCAAAAACATAATCATGCACTCATATTGGAACTATGCCCTTTTTTACTTTTATTAATCGCTTTTTAAGAACAGCTCAGATTTCGAGGATAAGGTTATTTTTAATTTCCATTAAATTTCACATGGGAGATAATATAAATTTCAAAACTTTATATCATTTCACAATATGACGCTGAAAAACTATTTTTAAACGTTCGGAATGAATTATTTGAAGAACTTTCGAAAATAGTATTTTAAATATATTTATAATTAATATATTTAATATAATTAATTATATGAAATATATTTTTAAATATTTGAATAAGAAAGGTTAAAAAGACATTCATGGAACCAAAATATATTAGTAAAATAGTAAAAGCTTAAAAAAAATAGATTTTTTTTTTTTTTTTTTTTTTTTTTTTGCTAAAAAAGGGTATAAAGCAAAAATTTTTTAATTTAGAAGTTTATCAAATGATTTGCTTAAAGTTTTGCAGATAGCTTAATAAATATATTTTCTAGTCTAATCCTGAAGTAAAAAATAAGCTGTATTTCTTTAAATATTGGAACTCGATTGATAAATAGCACTATATTTTCCATTTTTTTGTTTTTTTTAGCATTGTGAAGCTTTATAACAACTATAAAATATTTCTAAATATATAGATTATTTATTCTCTATTTCCGGAACTGCAGAGCATATTAAGAAATTATTATGCCAAATTTGAACAAAAATATGCATTAGATTTTAATTTATGAGATTTTCTATAAGAAAATTCTGACACAATCTATGTTTGAGAAAACAGCATCTAAAGATGTAAAATAACATTAAAACGCATGCAAATGCAAATATAAACTGTAGTTTAACTTCCCGAAAAATACACTTAGAAGCAAAATTCTAATCGTTTTATAAAGAAACCTGTTCAAACATTAAGAAAATTAAATTAAAAAAATTCATAATTCCGCAAAAACTTGATTTTTTAATGAAGTCACCTACTTTAAGCTTTATGTTTGGGTCGGCATTAGAGTCAAATAATTTTAATAATCTTGCACTTGTTTCGTTTATAGCGTAAATGAATATTCCTTATGGAAATGAGTTCATAGCATCATCATCCGACCAATGAAAGCTTAATTATCCAAGCAATCGATCTTCCAATTACACAGTGCCTTTTCCAGAACCTTTCTTTATTTTTCAGCGAAAATAAAAGAAAACTATGAGTTTTAATAATTGATGAAACAATAAATATTGGCTAAATTTCCCTGTATCAATCAAAATAAATAAATAAATAATTTTATGCAAGAAAATATCAAAAAAAAAATGCCAAAATTCAGATGAAAAAACTGCACAGCAAATAAATTGATATCATTAATTTTTTTTAAACAGAATAAAAATACTTTTCGTGCACTAATATTTTTGGAAATTATTGTGGGTAGAGATATAAACTTTATTGCTTTCTCTTTCAAAGAACCCGTATGAAAAAAAAATAATAAACACGCTTTGAGTTGCACATTCTTACTTTGCAAAGTATATTTGCGTCAAATTGGAAAACTAAGTAAAACAGTCTCATCTATAGGGGAGGAGGGGGGAGGCTTTTTTCTTTTCCCCAGTTACAAAAATATATATTTTTCGTTCTTTATTTTAATTTAATCTCAATATTAACAATTTTGAAGTAATAAACTGACGTAGCAAATTATTTAATCGCGGATTATTTTCAAGATAATTGATTGCAGTATTTATGAAAGAATTTAAAATTTATGATTAATTAAAAATAATTCTAAGCAGGATGAGACAAAAATTATAGAACTTTTTAAAACGCGATCTAAATACTTTGTGGTTGTTGATATTAAATACTTTCTAATAATAATTTCCAGTCAATTAAAAAAAGAGAAATAAAATAAATTGAACCACACTCATAAAGGAGCACATCTGAAAACATTAAAACACACACACCTTAGAATACGTTCTGAAATTTCAATGATCCTTGTGCTTTTATTAGAATAAATCTGTAAATGCAGTTTTTTAAATCAAATAAAACACAAACACACAAAGTAATCTTAAGTCTTAAAACACATTCAAAAAATCTAGAGGCTTAAGCCGTTAGTCGATTGATTACTTGCTTATTCGATATTCTGAATCTTCGTAAGTTCTTAAAAAATGTATTAAATAAATACTTATTTAAGAACGGCACGTTAAAATTCATGCAGATAAATTAATAACAAATACCCTATTATATTGACATTATGTGTAATTTAGAATGATTATTGTTTGATGGACTCATTTTTAATTTCTCGTATAAGTATAAAGAACTGTAATCGTAAGAAAATTAGAACTCATTTTTGAGGAATCTCCACGTTTCAGACCTTCATGAGTTTAAAAAGCAGTTTTGGCATTATGTCAGTCTATCTGTCTGTCAATTTTTTTCGCATGAATTGAAACATAATTCATGAAAATAATAACAAATCAATGAAATTCAGTATGTTATCTTATGGTAACAACAGTAGTTTTGTGTCAAATTGTAGAGTCAATAATCTGGCAAAAGGGCTTCCAGAATACATATTCTCGCGATAAATGCAGCAAAAATACTAGATTCACACTAAAGATCTATATTTCATAACTATCGTTCACCAATGCCATGAAACGTATTCACGGCCTTACCCAAAGTTCACAATTTTATGTGGAGAAAAAGAGGTAAGATCTTTCTTTATAGGAGATTATGCGGGAAAGTTACGGGGAGACTACTCACAATGGTTTTGGTAGTTCTTACATTCTAGAAATGGAATGGAACATTAAATTGGATAACACTGCTGCTTTCTTGAAATTTACCATATGAAATATTGTAGACAATCTCAAAATCGAATTAATTCAGCAATGATGTAAAGGAGGGAATACTACTCTGTCTCGATTAGGACTAACAGCTGAAAAAGAAAAAGAAAAAAAAAATGCTTAACCTATTTAATTTACTTATTCTTTTGTTTATGGTAATATTTTGATTGCTTTATACAGAATAAATGGTGTTTTAAGGTATATGACTTTCTTTCACATACCAGTCATCAATTATAAATGACTATTAAAACATGGTAACATTTTCCCCCTCTTTCACATTTGGCTTTCAAAAATAAAATAAAGACAATGTTTTGGCTACAAGGTACCTATGTTATCTATATCGTCAACCCTGTTGCTACATCACCGGAATAATTGCAGTTACTTTAAAAACTGGTGTTCAATAGAGTCATAATTCCATAGAAATTATCTTGTTATTTCCTTAGCTCAGTCATATTGATGACCCAATGCTGCAACATATGATTGTTTTTCAGACAGATGTATTACAATTCCATTTATTTCATTGGCTTTTTTAGTTTCATAGGGTTTAAGAAAAAATGCAATGCAATTATTTTTGCAAAATAAAAAAAAAATCAGGGAAAAGAAAGTGGCACATTCTAACTTAATAGTAACATACACTTTCGTCAGAAATGTGCAAAGTGCAAAATTTTCTTTCACGCTAACTTCTCATCTGTGTTAAAAAGATAGTTTTTCTAAATCTTGACACTTGATGATGACAAAAGAATAATAATTCTACATGTATCAAGAAATTAAACCTCAAAATCAACATAATTATCTTTACTTATATTTATACTTAATTAATTGCTATTAGTTCAACATTGATTTCAGTAAAGATACTCCTTCTGTCTAGTGCACATAATGCAAAAGTGATGAATGTTTTATGTGTACTTAGTGGTCCTACATCTATGAAACCTAACAGTTATTTTATTTAAGCACATTTAAAAATATTGATTAAAATTTGGATATTATTGGTGCTTTTATTTATCTTTTTATCTAGAAGGGAAACGCAAGTTAATAACATAGAATAATTCATTCATACATTCTTTCACTAAACATTCATATACACTCATACATTCCAATAATAATAGTAATAGTTGATGAATTTAATTTGTCCTGTAATAAAAATAGCAAAAAAAAATTAATATAACATTTATTACCAAAAAATAAATTATTAATAAACTTAAAATATTACTCCTAACTTTCAATTTAGGAATCCAATTACTTTCTGGATTTTTCAATAATTTTGTTATTACATTTTAAACTCGCAGGTAGTCAAAGTTTCGGTTGCCAAGCTTTGCTTTCTTATTCTTTTTATAAGAAATGGTTTGATGTTCCTTGTTCGTTTATGGATTTGTTTTTCGGATTTTCCCTTTCACAAAATTTGGAATAATGTAGCTTTGAAAAATTCAATGATATAAACTGCTAATCATATTGTGTCTCTTTTGCTAAGAGGAATATGTCTAAGCTTTTTGCCTTTTTCTTCACAATTTTTGTCCAAAGTCTTCCCCCCCCCAAAAAAAAATAAGATCCATCTTGACAACTATTTATTTGGACAATTATTTCACTCAGTTGGACTTAATTTGTTTTGCAGCTAACATAACTGCAATTTTTTTTTACAACTTTTCATCTTTATTTTGATGCATCAAGAACTGGAAAATCACAACTTGATCTTTGATTAAAACTCTCTCTCTCTCTCTTTTTTTTTTCATTTTATTTTTACAATGGGTTGATATTCAAATGAAATAAAACATTTTCGATCAGCAGATGAAATGAGAAAATTAGTCATATAATTTCATAATTTATAATTAAGTACTTTATAATTTCCAATTAAACTAACCAAAAAAATTAAAGATGTGCCAAAAAAAATGATGTCATAGAGCATTGACTTTGACTGAAGGTTTCAGAGTTTTGAGCTACAACATAATTTGCATCTGGATTGGCTGGATTTAGATATTCACTTGCTATTATTATTAAGGAACAGAGGGAACAATTATTATTTATCAAACATAATAATTGTAAATAATAACTGAAAATAATTACCTTTTTTTACATTATCAATCATCAATTCTTTAGTTTGAGTTCAAGGATCTGATGCAAAATGAATAAAAGAAATTGTAACCCCTTTTTGTAAAAGCAATGTCAATGTCAAAATTTTAAAAAGCAACATTCATGAAAGTAAGAGCTAAAAGCATAGACAGCAGTCTCGCTAATTCTGAAATAGACTCAAAATTACCAGAGTGCAGTGCTATGACTTAATAAAGTAATATATGCTATATGACATATATATGTTTATAAGGAGGTAGTAATATCTGCATCCTACTATATGGTCTAACTATTCATATTACAGAAACTTTTCTTATTAAACATGTTTTAGTTAAATTGTTATTGTTTTGTTAAAAATTAATTAAAACATAATTTTTATAATAAAAATAATAATAAAGATAAATTGTGATTTTTTAATATTAGATCGAAATGATGAAAAATATATGTTGAATAGTAATATGTACTTAGCAACACATAATAGTGTTAATATTGCTACAAAATTATAAATATAAATTTATGATGAAATGCAAAATTTTAATACTTGTGAGTGAATCTAAAAATTTTATTTAATAATATTTGAAAAGCATTTAGTGTGTTTATATGTTTTAATCACTTAGAAATATCTTCTGTTGCTACTAAAAAATTGTTTGCCTTTTGAGTTCATGAATTGCTGTTATACTAACTATTACTTTTATTCAAAAATGTTTAAACAAAACAGTCAAATAAAGTTGAAAATGTTTTTCAGCTAAAAAGAATAGAAATTACAATCACCCTTTAAATGTATATAAATTAGCACTATTGATAAAAAAAAAGCAAATATATATTGCAATTTCACATTTATTTACCAAAATCTTTCATGTTCCACCATAGTAATTCGTTATGGACAGATAATTTGCGAATATCAGAAAAAAATATAATGCAATAATAATAAAATAAGAAATAATGAAGAAAAATATGAATACATTGTTCAGATTAAAAAACTAATAAATATAAAGGCAATTTATAATTTTACAATGTAAAATCATAGCATTTGCTAATAATAATACATCTTAATTGGAATATACATGTTATTTTACATACAGAATAAATGTTTAAGTCTTGAGTGCTAATATGAACTTTCATAAAATAGAACATTCAATATTTCAACAGAGGATATATATTTTACTTTTGTAGAAAGCATGAATGTTGTATCCAAACAGCAGGACCCTGTCCCATTAATGCTTTTAATGTTGACATTAAGACAATGCTATCATTCAAAAAATTAATAGCCTTTCTATAACAGTTTCAAGGAATTGTCACAGAAATTTATATATTATAATGAAAACATGTTCTATCCTTTATTGAATTTTAAGGAAAAACACTTCTGTATAATATGTAATACAGTAAAATATGTTAAGGAAAAACTTTGATGTAACAGTTGCCATAGACTAAATTTTATTATTAATGGCTTTAAATGTATCTAAAGATAATAACAAATTATGTTGTAATTAATTTATTTTCTGGCAAATGTAAAATGCAACAAAGACCTGAAGAAACACATAAAATCAAAGTTCCCCAGTATATGTGTCAACATGCAATATTAGAATATAAACAATTTATTAAATGTTTTATATATTTATAATAAAAAGACAACCATGATTACAAAAAGAGATATATACCAATTTATATCATCAGGTCATTAAAAGAAAAATGTTCAGAAGAGGAAATATGTGACATTAGAAAATTAACACTAGTATAAATGAAAACAAAAAAGATGACTTCCTTGCACAGTAATGTTAAAAAAATGAAATAAATAATTTGAATGAAAGTTTATACAATAGTTGCTCTATAGAATAAACTAAGTTGATAAATACCAGACAGACCAAAATTTATTTTTCAATGAATGATTAAATAAATTTGAATGGCATCAACATTCTGAATAATTTGTGTTACCTTGATAAAAATTATTTTTACAATGATCACTCATATATCTGGTCTCTGTAACAAAGGGTTTTAAGCATCATTTATAGGTAACTTTTATTTATATTGAGTGGTAATAGGGAGGGGGGGATTCAGTCTTTACAAAGCCATAAAAAGGTCAAGTAGTATTTAAGAAGGTAAGAAAAGTTTCTTCAAAGTAAACTTTTAAAAAATATTAATTGCTATAACACATGAATAATATATAGGTGAATACTATAAATAAATTCAGAAAATTATTTAGGAATATTTTATGTTTTCATAATAAAAATAGGGAACAGAAAAATTAACATTTTATCTCATCTGTCTTTTCAATCTTTCAAATGCACGAAGAAATTTACTTTTCTTTTTAAAAATAAAGGCAATTGAAATTAATATATAATACCATTAAAATAAATAAAGCTGATGGAGCCATTGGTTACCTGATGCTAAAAGCAATTTTTTTTTTTCCTAATATAACATCAAAACATGGCCATTTGACAAAGAAATAAAGCTCTTGAAAAAGTGGTTTCAGGCAGTTTTCTACAATTACTGAAAATGTTAAGGTTATTTATGTGGTGGTATATCATTAACCACACATATATATAATACTAAATCTTCCTAATTTACTATTCCAAAATATGCTTCAAAAATCCTTTTCTTGATTATTTATATATTTCATAAAATAATTACAGTGTGCAGATATACTTTATTTTAGTGATATTTATCTTCCAAGTTTTTTTCACTTGAGATATTCTAATCCGGGAATAACGTCCCAAAATGTAACAAGCTAAAAGCAAGTCTACTTGCATACTGCGTGGACAGAATGTAGTTGATTATCATTATATATTAATTTTAATCATGTTTGAAAACATTAACTGCTTGGACATAGCAAGAAAAACTTCCAGAAAAGTGTTTTGTTTGTTATTAAATCTACTCAAAACAACTTTTTCATCATTTTGAAAAGTGCAATTACTGATTAAATATTTAAATACGAGAAAAACAACATAAATTAATTCTAACTGCTCAATGAATAGAAAAATTTATGATTTTATATATGTTTGATCAATTTAATATAAATTTAATTATATTGAAAATTAAGTATGCAATATTTTTCCACACCAAAAAGAGAAAATTGACATAAAATAATTAGTATAAATAAAATCGTCTTTGAGTGTAATTTTCAAAGGTCCCTGAAATCAATTGTAATAAATCTTCATAAAATAAGTAAAAGAAAAGTACAAAAAAATCAATTGAAATTAGACATCTTCAGTAAATTCAAAAATTAATTAAATATCACAGACATTATTCAAGATAGAAAAGAACATAAGAGCTATGAGTCTCAACTTTGAGGAATACGACTCCGTAAGAATTCTAACAAGGCTGGTGTTCCCTTTGAAAGAATAGCAGGCCTGGGATTGCGAAACAAGTTTCCATCAAGCAAAAGGGATCTGTAAAATATAATTTGTATTTCTCAATTGCAAATAAAACTATCTAACATTTTAAAGCAATTAAGACTCTCATAAAAGGAAGCATTAGAAATATTATTCAAAGTACAGGAAGCAAAAGGTGTATAGAGCAATTATCTCTCACTATATTATGCTACACAAAGACTACTTGCAATAGCATTAAAATCAATACTATAATAAAATTTTTAAACCACTTGACGACATTTCAAGAGGGTCAAAACATATAGGAAAACTTTCACAGAAAACCTGTTGAAAATTCATAATATGAGTTAAAATAAAAATTAAATACCCTCACAAAATAAACAAGCATAATGCTGAAAGGTATAAGCATTATGTAAAAAAAAATCATCTGCATTTAATTCAGAACAAAACCAAATTAATGTTTGGTTTTCAAATTGAAAATGAATTTTTTATGAGCATGCTATGATAAAAAAATAAAGATATTTCAATTCTTTCAAAAAAAAATTATATTGCAACTCTTCCATTTGGAAGATGCATATCATTGAGGCAAATACCCAATAAAACAAATTGATAAATATATTTGTACTAAGATCAATATTTAAGAAACTATTAACAAATAAATGAAAAAGATAACATTAAGATTTAATTTCCCAATTATTTCTGATATAATTTCAATCCATTATATACCTTAACTGCCTTAGATTCCCAAGTTCTGGTGGAACAACCTTAATACTGTTATTATGTAGATCAAGTACAGCAAGAGTTGGTATCTGAGATAATCCATTTGCATCAATGTCTTCTATTTGATTGTCTGATGCTAAAATTATTTCCAATTTTTTCAAACCATACAAAGCACTGGGTAGTGAGTGGAACCTATAAAAAAGAAAATTTAAAGAAGAATTATTTTTTTATCCTTTTTTGTTCTGTTTTAATAACATGTGAAGAAAGCATACTAAATAATTGCATGAGACATGTTCTTTGGTTTTTAATCTAAGAATAAGTATCTTATTTTTAAATAAAGCTACAAGCGAAATAATTTTTTTTATGAAAATGTACAAAGATTACCGAGATATTATTATTATTTCAGAGTAAAGTAAATAACCCACAATGTTATCTAATTTTTTTTATACTATGTTTCATATCAAGATACAAGGAAATGCACGAACAGCACTCATCAACTAGTTATAATGGAGTATAGTTTTAAGGAGTGGAAAAAGCAAGGAAAAGAAGTTATAATTTAACATTATTTGAAATAGCATATTAAAAGAAAGTTTATATTTACATACAGAAAGAAATTTAATCTTTATTTAGAGTTTAGAATTTAGCAAGACAAAATTTATATATTAAGGGCGGGGAGATACATTACTTCTCATGCTCTTTATTTGTAAGTCACACAAAATTAATCACTTGGAAGAAATAAAACAAAAAGCATTTTTGTTATCATGGTACATATAATTTAATGCTTAACATAAAACATTACAAAGCAAGATCACTTTTTTTTATTTATTCTTTTTTGCAATTCAAGTATTTCAGCATCAATTTCTGTAGATTTTACAGCCATTGTTTCATGGAACCAATCCATAATAAATAAGCCATGACATTTTTATAGGACTAAACGTATATTTTTTCCCCAGCTATTTCCCTTTCAGTGAACATATGTGAAAATATATCCAATATATAAGTATATGTATCAAAGAAGAAATGTGTCAGAACACATTTTAATGCCCATAAAAATTCAGCTTTAAATGATTGTTCTTGAATAGTTCGAAATCGATTTATTTTAGGACATTAAATTTGGCGTTTTTGGATTTGATGTGTCATCTTTCCGTGTATTCCTTTTCCATACTAAGTTCAACATCAATGATGACTCTTTTAATCTGGAAGCAAGCAATATTGTATGTTTTCCTCTTTTGGCATAACTAACTAATGCCTGTTTCCCAATATTATTTAGGTTTATTAATTTCTTACAAAGTGAGCAGTACACCATAAATGGATTTTGCAGAACTTCTCGAACCCTTCAGCAAAATCAGGATTCAACTTTTTATTCATCCAATTCATAACAAATACGGATTTTGAGCATAATGTTGCTAATCCTGCCAGAGAAATGTATTCTATTCTTTCACACAGTTACAGAAGTCTCTCAGATGCTCATTAACTCCAATTCTGGAATCTCATGGAAAAAGAACAACTATCTCTCAAATCAGAACTGAACTAATCTATACAGAAAAATGGGGGAAAGAGTAGAAAAGGGGGCGAGGTTTTGTATTATACAATCGCAAATGGTATTGTTTCGTTTTCGGAAGCTATGACTACAATCTTTTATTCTTACAATCTCTAGAGATCGGCATTTTCTGGAAGGGGGAAAAAAACCCCTTAAAATTCCCTGCATTTATGAAAATTTTCAAATTCTTCACTTTTTCCCAATTTATTCAGATGATTCTTAAATTTCCGGAGTTTTTCCCATTTTCCCTGTGGAGTGGTAACGCTATTCATACCAGATTTCACAAGTCTATCTCAAAGCAGTTTTGAGCTATGGCATTCCCTAATACACAAATAGAGTGACAGACATAATTTTTTTAAAAAATCGTGTTTCTAAGATCCAGGAAGGTGTCCAATGTAGAAATCCATCAAAATTTAGAGCCCCCCCCCAATATTTTTTGATGATAACAGTATTTTCTGTTTGTATATTTTGTTCAAGAGAAAATAAAAATTGAAGTTAACTGGCAATATAATGAACCCAAAATGCTTCAAGTAACCATAACATCATTAATGGTAAGGGGATAATTATGACAACATATAAAGGCCATAAGGAAAAAGATACAATCAGAAATCCATTTTGAATCATATATTTTAGCAAAAAGCAATAGTTATGTGTTTCATATGAGACAAATTTCCACTAAAATTATAAACACATAACTAGTAAATTTTAATTGTTTTGTGCAAAAAAAGCATATTTATCATATTATAAATAATTCCACACCCAATTTATAAAAGTTGAAAAAATTAAAAGAATATATTATACAATATTTTAATTATCTTTCTCTATGTGGATTACACAAATACAAAACCATAATAGTATCAAACATTTATTTACATTGAATACTTATTCAATAATATTAATAATAAGCATTTATATAAATGCAAGCATTTTCAGTGATTTATACTTTCTCACTATTTATACCACACATTCTCTGGTCCCTTGAAAAATATAAAAGAGGTGTAATAGCTTCATATTTTCTCTTTTTTGTATGATACTGTCTTGCAAAGAGAAAACATATAAATAAAATATATGTCTCAACAATTTTTTAGATAATAATAGCAATAAATCATACCTATTGTAACAAATGTTGACTTCTCTAAGTGAAGATAAGTTAGCAATTTCGGCAGGTAAGGTCTGTAACTGATTATTTCTGTGAAGAAAAAGAGAAGAAAAAAGTATTAAGATGCTTTCAAATAATTAGAATGTTTTCAAGTGTCAAAATTAGGAAAATAAAACAATTTTATTATTCTTAATGTAAAATATAGGTTAAATAATATATATTAATATTAACTTTTAAAAACTTTGAAAATGACAATTATGAAATTCACAGCATTTAGTCCAAATTTTAATAAAATAAAACCATTCTATTTAAAAATAATATTTAAAATTTTCCCTAAAAATTTTTTAAATGTGATACATTTCAATCCTTAAAATATTTTCAGAAATTTGCACATGAAATATATTTATTTTCAAATCTTAATTAGTTTTAAATCAAATAAAAAAGTTTTAAACAATAAATTTAATTCCTGATTTCTTAAAATAATGGTACAGACAACATAAGAGTTTGTTGGTTTGGTTCAAGATTTATATAACACTAAAATGATCAAGTAGTAATTATAACTTAATATCATTCATAATGACTTAAGTATTATTCTAAAAATTTGAATGTCTTTTTAACTCTAATTGCCTTTTAAAAGTGCTTTTTTGTTATATTAAATGAATTTACAAATTAAAATATAACAACAAAAATTTGCTGACTGCATCTTTGAAAAAAATATATAATTAATACCTACAGAAAATTATATTAGATAAATTCCCATATTATTAGATTCAAGAAAACTGATTAACATACCTTAAATCTAAGTACTGCAAATGCTGTCCAATCCCAATAAATGAAGGAATGCTATTCAATTTGTTATAACCAAGGTTAAGTTCTGTTAACTTAGATAGAACCATTTCAAATCTAAGTGAGAGAAAAAAGTATGAGAAAAACGTTTGAGCAAAAGATTCAGAGATATAAATTCATATAAATGCAAAATAAACTGCAGAAAATTTTAAGCTAATACAATTAATTTAGACTTGGATGCATAATACTATCAGAACAATAAATGAATACAGTTATCCATTCTTACTTTTCATATAATAAAATTACCCTTCATACTACATAACAGAAGTAATTTTGAATTAATTTTACTGTAAAATGAGCACAATAAATAAATAAAATATCATTAAAAAACCTCTGAAACTAGAATTCAGCATGTATTAAATAGAAGTATTAAAAAGATTTTATATAAGATAAAAACAATTAAATATAAATAAATATAAAAGAAAACATTTAATAGCTTAAAATATTTTAATACATTTTTAATTTAATGTTTTAATATTAATTCCATTCAATTTATTTTGTTCTAACTGATTCTATTGAAAAATTAATTCAGTATTTAGTTTGAAACATCATGGAAAATCAGATAAAAATTTATATGTGATGAAGCTATGACAAGACAATTTCTTGTATTATATATATATATATATATATATATATATATATATATATATATATATATATATATCAAAGAATAATTTTTTGACGATTATTGATCAACAGAATTTATCATATTTTTGATCGGCATAATCAATATAATTTATTTATTTATTACAAAATAAAAATATATCATTTCTTGTATAATTATGGTTATTATAAATATTTGTTTGTGCATACTTATAATTTTTTATACATTTTATGATGAAAAAATACGTTTATTATTTTGTTAGGTAAGATCTGAACACATTTAAAGAGGATTTATAATATAAACATAAATATTACTTTTATTTATTTAATGTTTTTAAAGACCAAGTTTAATATTTGAGTAATAACACAATATATAACACAAGTGAGTAATAACACAACAAAGTGTCCATGCTAATTGAATTCAACTTCAAAATATTTAGAGATAGACATATACTTCCAGTTGGGAAAGTCTTAATGATGAAAATAATAATATTTTATATTGTTTAAATCAATAAAATGATACAGAAAAAATATGAGGCCAAAATTTTCATATAGTCCTCTGATCCAATTAGTCATATTTAGTAAAAAAATAATTGGTGCACTAATATTTTACAAGTTTCACCCTTTTGCAAATAGAACTGACGAGTTATAAAGCTCTAAATACACTTATTTTGGATCATTTTTATACAGCTTTAATAGTCAATTCAAGGAAGATACACTAATAACCATAAGTTAACATGAGACAGTACTTATTAGCCTACAATGATTAAATGTGAAGCTTCATGATTTAATAAATTTTGGTCACAGAAGAGAGGAATAATTTTTTTAATGTTAGTGCGACAAGAATACTTTATTTAAATATGCCTAACTGGGTAAGAGAACTGTGTCAGAATTCAGAATTTGCAATTTTTTCAGCAGTGCATCCAAACAACATCATTTAAAACATTTTTTTTTTCATTTGGAAGAAGTAAATATCTACCTTTAATGGATTAGAATTCAACTATTAGGGTTATATATTTAACTATTATCAGTGGAGCTTCATTGTTGGCTTGTATGTTTGATATGAATATGTGATTAGTGGTTAAGTATAAAGAGATACAAATATTTTCTTATTATTATAAACACAAATAATACAAATAAAAAAAACTTACAAATTAGTGTGGAAGGAAGAGAAATTAAAAATTTCATAAATAACTCTCTACTTACTCGCCAGGAATACTGGTAATACTGTTCTTACTGAGATCTACGGTAGTAACCTCAGCATCTCTGGCTGTTTCTATCACATCTTTTGGGATGGATGTCATATTTTTATTGCTAAAAATAATGAAAATATTCATGCATAAGAAAGCATTTTCCTTTAAGAACTTATTTGCTAAAAAAATATTTCAAAATTGTTTCTCTTTAGGTGCATAAAAAAGCTATCTAAATTTGTCATTTCTTTTTAAACTTTGTACTAAAACACAAATGCTTTAAATGTTAAGTTTTAAAATGTGGTACTAATAAAATATGATTTGCTATTCACATGGATGTGATTGTACTTGTAGGCATTAGACACTCTCACACCTTGCAGAAATATATTATAATATTAAGAATTAACATTAAGTATTAATTTTTAGTATTGATTCCTAAGTTACACAGATCAGATTTTTACTATGCATAGAATATGAGACAAATTTTATATGCATAAAATATCAGACAAATAAAATAAAACATATATATTATACAATACATTTAAACATGTTATACACAAAAATAATATGATTGAAACTTAAAATTTGGTTACATTTTTTTAACATAAAAATGCACAGAAAAAAAAACTATAAAAAATGTAAATCTCTGAAGTAAATATTTTAAGAATTAAAATTAATTATTACAGAAATGGGTCCAAATAAAAAAAATTTAGATACAACATTAATGGAAATCTGCACAATATACATTTGATAACAAATGATATGAAATTGAGATATATTAAAAAGATTAACTATAAAATTTTCAAAATTCATTTATTTAAAGTAAATTGAGTTACCGTTCATGAAATCTAAAATTCTATGAAACTCTAAAATTCTAGAAATGGATCTTCCTTAATTTATATTTCAGGAAAAATGATAAACATCCCACTCCCAACTGCATTTTCCATGGATCTTTATTTAAATTATTATTTTTGTTAGCTTTCTTTGTTGTTTTAACTTTACTTTGCCATTATTTAATGTGGAATAATTATTATCTGGTATTATTATACAGATAATAATATGTATTATCTGTATAATAATACCAGATAATACATTTTCTTTTTCAATTTAGGATGAACCCTTTTTGTAGTCACAGAAAGCTCATAATTTTAATCAAAATATATCTGCCACTTTTGAAGGATAACCCTATTAAACTTTTCACTTTGTTTTTATTATAGTATAGTGTGCATTCGCCTAATTGGACTTTTTTGGCTAATCTGCTTCATTGTTTATAACTTCTTTAATTCAGTGCTAGGGGTGCCGTAACATGTCTCAATAAATTGAGTATAAAAAAATATGTGCTAGTTTGTATGCATGTTTTATATATATAATTATTACTACATGATGTAATTCTGAATTATAAATTTTGTTACAATGACCTTAGTTATCAATATTTTAAAATTAGTTTAAATAATTATTTTACGGAAATTATACAATGTTACAATAATTTCTAAAAAATTAGTCATATTTTCGTCAATAATACAATTAAATTTAAAAAATTAATTTCAAAGCATGATAGGAGATAATTCATAAGCTTTAAAATACATTAAATTCCAAGTCAGCATATCTAATTTTTAATATCCCCCCTTGTCATAACATGCAACAGTATACATATTTTATAAAAATAAGGAATAACACAAGATTCCTATACCTTAAAGGCAATGATCTGGTAGACTTCACTGCATACTTGTCAACATCACAATTTGAAGTATTATTCTGATCACCATCTACTTCACAAGACATACAAGACATATTTCTCACAAGCGATGGATCTTCAATTCGACTACGAAGCCATCTTAAAAGTTGAACAGTTCCTCTCTAAAATATATGTATAGTTAATAAAAAAATATTTGCAACAAATTTTATAAGATAATGCCAACAGTGTAACAATTGTTACACTGGATTGTAGCGATTGGAAAAATGCTTTCAGTAATGTAAAGAATTATGCTATTTAAACCATTAAATGGATTGTAAAATAAAATTCTTAAAGAATTTTGATACAATTTCTTATTATTGATAATATTTAACAAAATATTCTTGATTTAATTTTGCTCAATGATTCAAACTTATCGACTTAAACATCATAAAATATAATTCGATAAACCACTCAAAACATTTTTTAATTGAAAATATTTGCATATAACTTAAAAATTATCTACTTGGCCACAAATACAGTGGACTCTCTGTATTCCACTATTCTTATTATTATTTAGCAGAAGGATTTTTGTTTGTATACTGTAAATGGCGAATTAAGGAAATTATATTAATTATTATTTAATTTAAACTATAAAATGATGAATAGAAAAAGCAAAGTTAAAGTTTTAAAAGTTTTTATTTAAAAACTTATGTAATTTTAAGAGTACCAATGTGTCATAAAATTAAAATACTAAAATTTATCCATTACTTAATATATATATTTGTTAAGAAAAGTTTATCAAATGACACAAAACGAATAAACTAACTTAGTCTTCTCAAACTTACTTGAATAATATCTCTTCTAATAGTTCTCATTGGATTACCATCAATTGATAGAAATTTTAAATGAGGTAAAGTACCCAATGTAAATGGCAAGCTACGAAATAAGATTTTAATACATTAAAATCATAAATATTGCCATACATGCACAATTATGTATTGCCATATATGCACAAACTTTATTTTATATATTGCACAATATGGCAATAAATAAAATATTGTCAATTTGATAAATCATTTGTTATTAAAAATTAAAAACAAACATTCAACAAAATTTTAACACGCTTTCATTAATTATTTCGTCATAGAAGAACCACAAAAGAACATTTCAGTTAATCTTGTGCATTGATTTAAAAGAGCAAAGCAATGTTTTGAATATTCTAGAAAATAGATATTAGCAAATTACAGAAAGAGAATGTAGCAAAAAGTAAAATATACACACCTAGAAAGAGCATTATTTGAGATATCAAGTCTCTCCAAAGCTTGCAAAGAACAAATAGTATCTGGAATTTCAGATATTTTATTGTCTCTTAGATCCAAAAGTTTAATATTTGATATTGCTTCTAAGAATTCTGTTGATAATGTTTTAATAGAATTAAAACCAGCATGAATTTCCTAAAGCAGAAAAATATCTTTAATAATTTAATTTAGATATTACCAAGTTAAAATATAATTTTTTGTTAATTCGGAATTAAAAAATTCTCATAAACAACTGCATAAAAACTTTATAATATTAAATGGCCTTATAATATTAAACCAATATCAATGAAAATAATTTCTTAAAAATTGTAAAATAATTTTATATCATCATGATATGAAAGTAAGTTTTTAAAAAAATAAGTTTAAAAGTAAAGTTCTTTTCACTATAATAGCTAATTTATAATTTAAAAACACAGATTTTTACTAATGCCTTTATCAAGATTTGCAAGTTTTCACACATACATTTAAAATGTTACAAAATATAATGCAATAATATTTATAGCTATTTTCTGAAACTATCCATAATTTAGCTACTCATATAATTCAAACTAAGCTCAAATGTTAGAAATTGTTGAGTAGGGAAAAAAAACATAGTTCACAATTATAACAAATAAATGATTGATGATAGATGATTAGAATTTTGTTTTTTTGATTATATATAACACAAAAATATGGAAGATTTAAAAATCCAAAGAAACAATTACTGAAATAAAAAAAGAGTAAAAAAATAAAGAAAACTTATTATATACATATACATGTAGCATTAATGAGTATGTAGACACTGTTGATGCAAATTAAATTCATTCTGAGGCATGAAAAGTGCTTTTAATTACAGGCTTAAAATAATTTTTAAAATCAACTGAGAGATAAAAAGATTATATTGATATTTTAAAAAGATATTTTAGGTAATTCAATTCCACAACCATTTTGGGAATGTGTCATATGGTGTTAGTATATATTAATGTCAAACACAACTAGAAAATAACAAGATTTATTAGAGCAACCAATTAAAGGTAAAACAATAAAAATTGAAGTAATTGCATCTTACATATACACACAGCAGATACATTAGATTTATTATATAAATGTTGTATCTGAACCATTAGAAATAGATATATATTTCTAAGTGGAAAATGACTTAAATGAAGTGTGTGTGTGTATATATATATAATAAATTAATAAATACACAACTGAAAAAATTATAAAGTTTAAATTTCTTTTGAAGTCTTCCAATTCTTTCAGTTATATTTAGTAAAATATTTTTGACATATTAACATTTTTAATTAAAAGGAAAATTCAACTTTTATGCAACAATAATAGAAGGAATTTTGAAACTTCAACTACCATTTTAGACAATATCAATAAAGAAAGAAAAAGAAGAAAAATTCCCCAAACAATACATGACATTTCTTCAATGTGGTCATCAAAAATTGTGAAATTAATAGTTCTAAAGTTCAAGTTAGTTTTAGTCATAGAAGAGTGAAATTTTGTTTGTTTAAAATTAGATAGCCAAGAATATTTCATTGAATATGAATATGACTAACAGGACTAAGAGACTGCATAGAAATTTAAATTTTTAGCAGTGTAATTATATGAATGAAACAACACAAAATATAATTATTTACATTATTTTGATTGGATTTATATATTTTTCCAATTGGGCTTATATATTTATTTCTAAAAATTTTGAAATAAGTTATTGAGCAATTTAGAGTGTATAGCTTGCATATATTATTTTGAGCATTATTTGAACATTTAGTCTTATAAAAATGATTTAAGTGCTAAAAATATTAATTTAGTATGTTAGTTCTTTTGCAAAGATTAACCTTGCACTTATTAGTAAGAACATGTTTAATTCTCATAAAATTTTTGAACTTGCTCTTCCAAACAATCAAAGTTAATAATATAATAGAACATTTAGTAATTACCAACCTTTTCTTCTAAATATATTTCTTTTGTTGTCATGTTTAAATGTTAAGTTTTTAATATCTGTAAATTTTCAAAATATGTCATTTAGTTACAAACAGCTTTTTAATCCCCCCCCACAAGTTTTAAGTTATTTAAAAAACATACACAAATGGCACTTTCATTACAAATGCACACTTTAAAAATTGGAAGACATTTTTTTAAAACTGGAAGTAGAACAGATAATAATTTTTTTTTAAATAATACATTTACTTACCTTTAGTGATTTGCAATTAGTTAATATGGGTAGTTCTGTGATATTATTATGCTGAATATAAAGCTGTTCTAAATGATGTAACATTTCCATTAAAGATGGCAAAGATTTTAGCTTATTCTTTGAAAGATCAAGATGTTTTAAAGCTGCAAAATATCATAGAAAATATTTCGTTGAATATTAAATACACTACATCACTAAAATATTAATATTTTAAAGCAAAAAAATGTTAATATAAAATCAAGATTATTAAAATCTATAAAGATTAAATTTATCAAAGAATGGTAGAATGTGAATGAAGAAAAAAATTACCCATAATATCACCCATTTCTACGGGCAATTGTGCGAATTCGTTATTTGATAGGTTTAAGAAGGTAACTCTTGAAAGAAAACCAATGCAGTGAGGAAGTTTTTTCAAGTTATTGTATGACAAATCCTAAAAGATGATAAATTTGGAATTTAGTACTAACAGATACATCCATTACTGACAGAAAGAAAATCATTTTAGAAAATTCATAGCAATTAGAAAGTGTTGCAATTAAAATAGAACATAATTACTGTAAAATTGAAAAAATATATAATATTTGCCTAAAATATAAGGTATTTTATAACATTATATTTAATATGTGATTCAATATCATTCCATGTTATACAATCATACTTTTAGAATCAGCAATTAACAAATAATATATTATGAAATAAGTATTTAAAAACATCTATTTTAACTAACAAACTTATGCTATTTGAAAAATTGTTTGAAAACTAATAACATATCTAAGAAAATTATTTAGTTTTTTTAGATTGATGATTAGATGTGATTTTTTTTTTATTATTATTTATAGAAATTTAAATCCCCAAAGCCTTTTTTTTTTTTTTTAAATTTTCTGGTCCTGACTCATTTTAGGCTTGAAAAATTTGCTTCATGTATCAACATTATTAGACAAAATTTTGATATTTATCTCTCATCTTCTTGGTTCTCACCAATACTGGTTCTTTTATAATGTTACAGTTAATATGATTAATCTCTTATTATTAATAATATCCAGGAAAAATAATTAATCAGATTAACACATAGCATATAAATTTTTCATTCAGAATCTTTTAATTTCTTAACATTGTTCTAGAATATCTACCTTCTTTCTTGATATTCAAGTAAATGCTTTCTGGTCTTCACAAAAAAATATCATAACAAAAAGGTAAAAACTGATAATGGCACACTAAACAAAATAAGGTACTTGTCATTTGTAATGATAAACAAAAAGTGCCAAGAAAAAATGACACCAATTTGGCAGCATGTAATTTGATCTACATTTATGCTCATATTTATTATATATATATTTATGCAATTGACTATCTTTTTATAATTTGGAAAAAGGTTTTCTTGGTGCTTTTTGGTCACCATTCAAACTGACAAGCACCCAAATAAGAATGTTAAAAATAAAACCAAGTTCTCATAAGGATGGAAACATAAAACTATGGTTATATTTGTAAGTTACTCAAGAATCTTCAATCCTCGATTGGACAAGCATACAAACATGTGCCTCTGACATCAAATAGCAAATCTATTGCTGGTATATTTCTGGATAATGTTAAGTAAAGTCAATGACATCTATCCCACAAATATTTCATTAATTCTTATAATAAATTCTAAGTAATAGCATTTTTTATATCATTAAATTAAAATGAATATCTTTAATAGGTTATTCTATAATAAAGAAGTCGGTCTCTCCATAAAATAAAACTACATAAATTCAAGATTGGCATATTACATATTTTAATATACTTACCAATTCCTCTAAAAATGATAAATTTCCAATATCATCATTTAAATGATGAAGCTTGTTATGCTGGGCCTGAAGAAACTTCAAAGATTTTAGAGAAAAAATACAGTCTGGTAAAACTTCAAACTGATTTCGGCTAAAATTAAAAAATGAATTTTATAAGAAAATTATTAATCGAAATAAATGTTTAGAATACAAAATTTAATGCTTTTTTTAATTTGAAATCTAAAAATTAAATTTTCAAATGAGATATAGAATAACTAGTCAACCTTTTCAGATTCTCATTTGCATGTTTTGTTCCCCATATTTAGAAAGATATAAGAATAATAATAATAATAATTGGAAAAAAATGAATAAGAAACAGAAAAGAAATTAAAGTTGCAATATTGAATTTTCTGATTCTGGGCAATTAACTTAGAAATACTTTATATCTTCTATATTATTATAATGCTATGATTTTATAATTTAGTCTATTAAACATTAAAAATTCAAATCTATGTAATGAATAACCTTCTTCTTAATAAAAATGTACACTTCAAAACAGCCCATTACATTATTTATTTAGCGGATTATATTTCAACATAATATTAGTTGGCATATATGAAAAATAATGAAATATACAGGGTGAGTTTTAATTTATTTGAAATGAGATAATTTTTGTGTCATTACAGATAACATTGCACACTTATATGCATATATCCTTTTCAAAAAATTATTTTGAGTATAATTAAAGTTTTCCTGTTCTTTTTTATATGATCTTTTATCATTATTAGGATAGTCTTATGCCAGTAGGATAGCTTCTGCAGGAATAATGTCACATTTTCACCACATAAACATCAATTTTGAGCAATAAAAATGTAATATTCTAGAAGGTCTGAAATGTAAAAATTCATCAAAATCTCAACTTTGAATTTTTTTTTTTATAATTTCGATACTTTTTCAATATTTCATACATGAGAAGGAGAAAGTGTCATTATAGGGGGGGGGGGGGGACATTCCAATTATAAAGAAAACTATTTGTTTAAATTTTAATATTCACATTAGTAAAAGAGAATGTAATTTGATCTAACTTTTTGTATAAAGGAATAAAATTAAAATAAACAAAATTAAAAAAAAGTAAGAAAATTACTATTTGCAACAGATGAACTGACACAGTAAAATAAATGCAATATTCTAACACTTATATTATCTAAATAATTTTTAAATTCAGTGACACATATAATTTTATTTATTAAATAGTTAAGTTAAAAATTATTCAGCTGTCTAGTAATTCATGTGTATTTATCTGAATAATACAATAATTCAAGACATATTATAATATTTAAAAAAAGTTTCTGGAATAAACAAAAGAATGCAATATTCTAATATATAAATGTCAGCATGTTTTAAAATACTAAATGATACTATTCAGATTTCAGAAAATAGTAAAATAAAGATTTACAAGTAAAATATTTAGATCATTATAAAAAAGTTGTAAACATACAAGTAAGTGTTAGAGAGAGGGACTACAGATATAAATAAGAAGAATTACTGTTTTCTATTTAAAGTCTAAATTAAGTGGCAGCAAAAGAAAAAGTAAATTAGAGAATAAAACATAACAAAAATAATATCAGCATACCTAATATTCAGTTTAGTAAGGCAAGTAAGTTCTCCAACACTGGAAGGTAAGTCAGACAAGCAGTTATCATGCAACTACAAAATAAATCAAACAAAAATAAAAATAATTAAACCATGAATTCAACAAATGATATTATTTATTAAGACACAAATTATATAAAAGAAGAAAAACGAGAGAACAGGAAATTTATTCACATTTATTGTTGTTTTTTTCCTCCTTAAAAAATTAGTTATATGAAGTGGAAATCAACAGCTTCACATTGCAACTTGAATTGAATTAAAGAAAAACAATAATTCATATCATAAATTTTTAATTTTTCCTGATTTTAACTTTTGGA
The DNA here is from genome assembly GCA_026543865.1 of Argiope aurantia. Classification (NCBI taxonomy): domain Eukaryota; kingdom Metazoa; phylum Arthropoda; class Arachnida; order Araneae; family Araneidae; genus Argiope; species Argiope aurantia. Next base: position 458,079 of record JAPMOR010042457.1, read on the forward strand.
TTTTTACAACAAAATATTTTAAATATGAATAAAATTTTACAAATTCAAAATCAGAATGTTGAATACAACTATTTTTCTTTGAATAATATCAATTTTGCTTTAAATTCATTTGATCCAATTAAATGGGGAAAATGATATTCCTTTTGTACAATAAATTTGAAACTTTTGAAGCAAAACAATCATTTTTACATATTTTCCCTATACAAAGCATTAATAATGAAATTAAAATAGGGGGGGGGGTTCTACAATTTTTCCACTTAATCTCTTATACTTCACCATTAATAAAAAAATTGTGAACTTTAAGTAAGGCAAAGAACACCTTGCCTTGCATAAACAGGGGGGAGGGGGAAGAGAGAGATAATTCTGAAATATTAAGCTTTGGCATGAATTTGGCATATTTATTGAATCTATCGTGAGTTGTTTTAGGTTATTCATTGGAATGTTTTTTGGCAATAAATAACTGGCATACAGTTAATAATATCTGAAAATCAAATTTGCATTTCAGTCATGTTTTTCCCAACTGACTGACACCAAAATTTGTCACAGAACTACAGTTGTGATTACAAAATCGATATAATAAAAGTCAAATACCAAATTCGATATAATAAAAGTCATGGTATTTTTGAGTTATTGTGCTTAAATGCTTGTGAAAATACAGATTGCCAGACAGTTAACCATTACTTGAATTCATATCAAAATTTGACAGGTGTCTATACTATAGATGATAAATCTGTGTACTAAATTTATCCATCTAGCTCTATTTGTTTTGTAATTATCACGTTAATTTATATTTGAATAAGAGGATTGACAGACTGCCTCCAGATGGATTTTGCTCAAAATTAGATAGAAGTATGCAAATTTGGTGAAAAAGTGTTATATTAAATTTCATGTCTAGCTCAAAGTGTTTTTGAATTATCTTTGTACAGAGACTGACATACTATCTGGAAATTGCACAGTGCAAAATGCACAGTTAACCAGTGGGAGTGGTCCTCTGAAAACTTTCTTGCATACTTTCTAATAAAGGTATCATGCTAGAGAACGTCTCAAATGGCACTGATGTATAATAATTACAAAATATTAACTTTTGGTGTGAATTTAACATTTTTACTGAATCTGCCATCATCTTGGATTTTTTTTTATTATAATTAATTCCTTAATTCCTGACATGCAGTTCATAGTATCCAAAAATCAAATTTGTCTTTTACATGCATTTTCCCTAACTAAATGAAACAAAAATTTGGCACAAAACTAAACTTGTAGCCACAATATCCCGTATTAAAACTAATATTTAAGTCATTATGTTTTATCGCATTAAATGATTTGGAGAATACGGATTGACAAATGGTCAACCTATTAGATTTGGTTCAAAATTTTCCAAATGTTGTAATGGCAAATACACAGATTTAACACTACAAATATCAAATTTTATTTCTCAAGCTTTCTTTATTTTGTAATTATTATGTTAACCTATACTGAAACAGCAAGACAGACAGACTTCCTCCAACTGGATTTTGTTCAAAATTTAATAGAAATATACTAAATTGGCATAAAAATAATATAACAGATTTTATATGTATTTGCATATAAAAGCATTTTGTTATATTTGTCACAGACAGACAGATATTTTACAAAAATATGTTCTACAAATTCAAGGAGGTCTAAAACATGAACATCCGTCAAAATCTCGAGTTCAGATTTTCTGATGATAACAATACTTCTCCCTACTTTGTACATGAGAAAGTAAAAATATATGTTTTTAACTTGGGGGATAAAATTTTCAGATTCATGAAAATTGTGTCTTCAAATAATTTGACAATTTCAATATTTTCTATATTTTGTATATGAGAAAGTAAAAATATAAATTTTCCTCCCTTATTTTCATTTGAATTAAAGTGCGTAAAAAATAAATAAATCAGGGAGAATTTTTTTCCTAATTGCACAATGGTCATTCAGAAAGCAAAAATCGTTCTTACCATAATAATTTTCAACTTCTTAATATTTTATAAATATGTTAACACTTCACTCAGTTCTTCATAAATATGAATGATTCCATATTTATTCCCATAACAGTCCAATTTAAAATATATTATTTATCACAAATATGATTTTACATTTTTTAAATAGTAACTATGTAAAAAGCAAGAAGATAGTAACTATTTAAAAAAAGTATATAAAAATGAAACTTCCTCTACTGAGAATGTATAAATTATATTTAATCTTACATAATACACTTTGCTTTCTTTAATAATTCAACAAATCATTATTATTTCGAATTAATATAAGTATATTAGAGTTTTCATTTTTTAAATAGAACAATAATATTTTGACAACATATATTTTTAGTATAATATTTGCATGTAAAATTCTAAGTTAATTTTCATGCTTCTTGTCCTTAATTCTAGAATTCATTTATGCAAAAAAAAAAAAAACCCTTCAATTAAATTTTTAATTATTTAATGAGAAATACCTTTTTACAAATTCTATGATATCTAATGGATTATTTTATTGATAAAATAAATAATATATCTGACATTTCTTTGCAGAGGCATTCCATACTTAAAATAAAATTAAGAAAAGACTATCATAAAAAGTTTTTTATAGGATTTATGATAAGCAATTCCCTTCTCAAAATTATTAATAATTGCTTTTAGAGATTTCACTTTTTTAACAGGAAAATTTTTCTGCATTAACATCAAATAATAATAATAATTTTAAAGAAATAAACTTTTTTAAACATATATTATTAGAAAAAATACTTACATCAAGGACATTCAGACGTTTATAATTAGAAATATCTGGTGAAACATATCTTAAAGTATTTGATGCAAGGACTAACTTTGTTAGATCAACATAATCCCACCACTTGTCATCTTCACTTGAATCAATCGACACTGACAATTCTTTTGTTTCTTCAGCTGTTAAACTTGTTATATTCCATACAATATCAGGCACTAAAAATAATATCACCCAGTTAATTTCTTAAATTAGAAGCAAATGCAACTTAATTAAAAATAAATTCATTTAAAGTCATCTTGATTTTAGATATATAATAGCTAATGAAATTATGTAGATATATATGTTTCAAAATGCTATTTTAATATTCAGAATTAAGAATAAATTAAGATCAATCTTTCTTGCTCTCACATATTCATAATATTTATAGATTATTAATTACTCTTAAAAAATAATTAGCAACTTATTTCATGTTAATTATATATAAATGTGGGGTACTTATTACATGAATACTATACAGCCTAATTTTGGAAACTGTCTACTTCAATATTAATATAAAAAATGAATATATTAGAAAATTAAGTAACCATAACATAGTTATATAAGTGTCAATTTAATGACTAGTTGTTAAATGCCCAATTGTGCAAGTGTCATGGACCCCACATTCAATGTCATATCAGATATTAAAAGTAAATTTAATAAAACCAAATACATCAAATTCAAACAGTTACGGCATAATAATTACTTTCAGCAATACCACGATTTGACAAATTCAGAACTCCACTTTTACGAGCTTGTTTGATGATTCTTGGATGAAGTGATGCTTCCTTCAGTTGACGGAAGAAGCAAGATTCAGCATTACCTTTGGCTGAACTTACTTGCTTTTTTTTCTCAGCTAAAGCCTTTGCTTTGATTTCTTGCAGTTTTGAAGACATTATTCTAACCTCACAGAATAAAAGGCAAAGATGAAATTATTTTTCAAAAAATGATGCATATATAAACAAAATGCAATAATTTAGAAAATTTACCTAAAAATAAGGAAAATAAATATGCTAATTTTTCATTTAAATACTATCTCAAGATTATAATTAAAAATCCTCCTTAGGCTAAGGCTAGCCATTTGTCATCTGGGTCATTGGACACACATGCCAAAATGCTATTTATTCTATTTGCAGTTCAAGAACATAAATAGAATCGGTATAGGCATGGCATGTGCACAATTATAGAAGAGTAGAAATTTGAGAGTTTGATTCTTTTTTCCTTACTTTTATACAAAAAACAATGCACAAAAAAGTAATTGTTTGGAATCATTAAAAAATCTGACCTCAAGATTTCAATGAATGCTTTCATTGCACACAGAAATTTTACTTTTTCTTTCAAAAAATAGAATAATGTTTATTTATAGACAAACTAAATGGATGAAATTTAGTATGTCCTTATAGCAGAATTTCTATAACATTTTGTACAAAATCTGTTAATATGTGTGCAAGTGAAAAAAAAAAAGACTTAAATGGATAAAATTTAACAAATGATTTTATCATCAGAATGTATCAAAACTGACATTCAATATTATCAAAATTGACAATCAGAAGCACATTCAAATTTGGGCAAAGTAGATTATTAGGTTCAATATCTGCCAGTCTGTATATTCATGTGCTTACAAGTATGATAACTCAAAATTGTAACAAGAGAAGAGTATAAAAGCAATTTAGTATATGAATAAAAGTGCAAATGCATATGAAATTTTATATCCAAAAAATAAAAAGGAAAGTGACCAACACACTTAATTTACTTTATTATATTGAAAAGTACAAAATAAGCCATAAGTTAATGTAGGAAAAAAATTGAAGGTAATGACCATGAATTTTCAAAATTCAATGAAGAAATATGGTTAAATACAATTGAAGATTTCATAAATGAAATTAGGTAATTGAATGTACTAAAATAATAAAAAAGTTGGTAATGAAAAGGAAACTCTAATATTCAAATAGAATGGTAATAAATCCATCTCGTTAGCAATAATTAAAAAAATAAATCTTGTGGTATAAAGTTAAGAAAGATTATATTTCTGTTTTTCATCCAAAATTATTACAAGAATACAACCCTTTCAAGAGAAGTGTTGTTCATTAAATCACTGGCAGATTCTCAACTAGGCAGTTGTCTAGAACCATGAGCTAAGAGGGAAGCAACAAGTAGCTTGATTGACAAAACTTTTATTTCTTAGTAGTGAAATAAATACATTAACAAAAAATATAAATTCTGTAATTAAATATAGTATAATATTAATACTTTATCAAAGAAAATTGGTCCAGTTCATATGCGTTTCATTACATTTAATTAGTTATAAACAAATTTACAAAAATGAAAATAAAGCACAATATCTAAATCTGCTACTGTATTCAATATTCTTAAGGAATAAAAGTACGCTTTATTTTTATTTACTAAAATGATTGGAATGTCTTTATAAAAAGGTTTTTTTTTTTTTTTTTTTGAAGATTATTTATCGAAATGAGGGCAATAATAAGATTTTCACCATGAAATAAGAGTAACCTACTTACTTAAACCTACAAAGAGTAACATACTTGTTTAAATTAATTACTCAAAAATATAGAGTGTGGTATGAAAAAATTCTTCTCTGATATAGTTTTTAATGGTATTAGATGTGATTTTATAAGGTATATAATTTCAAAGAGAGATGAAAAAATTTAGTTAACTGACAAATATATATACTAAAATCATGAATATTCAAACTAAGATGTAATATGATATACAGTTCTTGGTTTTGCAAATACCATAATGAATCTAACAACCAGTTTCATAATTAAAATATATTTCTTATATAAATCTATTTTTATTGTTATTAATTTATCAATATTTTATGCATGTATTTTTTTTATTTTGTTCTATTATTTTAATAGCATCTATCTTTTGTATCAGTCAAAATTTTTTGCAAAACAAAGTCTAAATTTAAACTTTGTGTTTTTTTAGTCTTAAAATAAATTTTGTCATATTCAATAAAATACTGCAGATCTTTATTATACTGTTTGAATGTTGTTATAAATTCTACCAACAAAAAATATAATTTTTTTCTAGACTACATAACTTAGCATCCTCAAATGATAATAAGTTATACTTTTAAAACTATCATGACAATTGCCTGAATTTTATATTAGTTAATTTTTTGGCAACCAGTTGATTTTCTAATATTAGTCTATTAAAATCTTTCATTAAATATTTTATATAACTTGTTCTTAATGATTTCTTCAGCAAAATATTAAGCTTCAATTTTTGACAGATATAAAATTCATACTACTTTAGAAGCCTTGCAATATTCTGTTCATTTATTATACATTAACCTTATTCTCTATCTTTACAGATTTATTAATATTTTAGCAATATAACTTAATTTTCAGCTAAAACAATGTAAAATTTGCCCCTTTTCTGATTTTAATAGTACCTTAAAAATAAATTTAAATATTTCATAAATTCTTCTCAAAATTAAATATATAACTCACTTAATTAAAATTCTCTATATCAATAATGATTTGTATTTAATTTCACTATTTTGCACATTTCATTTTCTATTGTATTTAAATAAAGAAATGTCAGCAAACTTAACAGCGAACATTATCAATAATACAGTGCATCTTCCAGAATTCTAAACTTTTTATATTCATTTATGTTTCACTTAATATTGGCACAGCATTCTTATGTATCTTCATATTTTTGTTGGAAAATACACTTAAATTTTTTTTTAATTAATTCAACCGATTCATGGGGAGGGAAGTGCAGCTTCTGTGAGTCAAAAGACTGGAGCACCAAGAGGTAGAAGATTGTCTTAGCTCCTTCGCCTGCAGATTTTAGCTGGGCATAGTGGAATGGCCTTCACGCTTTGGGTGACCCTACCAGGAGCAAGCTCCCAAAGTATTTCACCCATTCCGCCCAGGGATACCCTCCCACTACGATGACCATATTAAATGTCTTTTCTTTTTTCAGGACGAAAAATTTTACCCTCTTTGCTTGAAATGCTGCCAACATCAGGTCTCTGCTGAACATATTCTAGACTGTTTAGGACTTCACTGGGGAGAAATTTATTCTTCTCCCTTCCTCGTTTTTGACTTTCTTCTTGTCAACGGATTTTTGGATTTGGTCTGACTAAATCAGACCATGGAGATTAGCAACAACAACAACAATAAAAGTTAATTAAATAATATAAAAAATAATAATTTTTTGAAATTTAAGATGACGTAAAAAGTACTTTTATGTGGGAATATTTTTAGAAGTCATTGCAAAAAAAAAAAAAAAAAAAAAAAAAAATGCTAACATTTTGTTGCATTTTTAATTAATTAAAAAAAATGTTGCGAGATATACATTTCTACCATCGCAAATATATATGTAACAATTATATCAAATGGCCTAGCCAGTATAGTGCTGGTAGAAATACACATACATTTTTACTATAATTAAGGAGTATATAATATGCATTAATGATAATGGATAAATACACATACATGTTATTGTTTTCAATCAAACTGTGATTCATTTTTATTATGATAAAATAAATTTTTACAAATTCTAGAACACACGTTAGTTCCACAAAGTAATACATAATACACCTTAATGCAAAGGATACTTATGAACACAAAAATTTAAAAACTTTAGATTACTGTATAAATCTTAGAATTATTCTCCAAACAAGAAAATAATCAGAAACTTTACTTTGTCATTAAATACTTTTTGTAAATATAATAATTAAATTTTAATTAATAAATTAAAATTCTTATAGAATTTTATAAGTGATATGGGAAATAACTGCATGCTTCACATCTTTAAATCATTACAGAATAACATTTTAAGAAAAAATGATTAAATAATGGAAATAATATTTTACATTATGTCTGCACTTTCAATAAAAGTTTGATGAAACACAAGATTTTTTCATAAACTTTAGGAAATATAAGGAATGCATGATTTAAAATAGATTGAAATTAGCCTTGTCTGCAAGCCATATTTTTACATTTGAAAACTAATTTTTAATATTAATATGATTACTATTACAATAATTCATTAATAGCTAGAAACCAAATAAATAATTAGTAGTTGATAATGAAAAGAAGATGGTAGGAGAATGCTTCAAAACCCATAATGAAGCACTGAAACTCTGCACAGTCCATGATTTATGCCGCAAGAGGCATTAAATTGAATAAGCATTAGAATTATATTTATAAGGATGAAAATGGTGGATAATATTTTGGTCATAACAAGGTAAAATTCTTGTAGGTAAAATAGTAGATCTTATGTAAGGTTAATTGCATGAATAATGATACAATCCTGTTTTTCAGATGGTTTTGAGTGCATGTGCATCTTGAAGTATTTGAATAATTAATTTGACATCATTAACAAATTTTAGATAGCAGTGTAATAGACTTTATGTAAACTTTAAAAGAAATTTTATAAGATGTCAATGAAAAAAATAATAAAGGATTGGTTCAATTTATGATTAAAGCCATCAACTAATTGCCAAGCAAGCTTGAATTAACCAAATTAAAAAATATGTGAAACACAACAATTAAAAAAATTATGGATCTAGTAAGGATTACTTTATAATAATATAATATTCTATTAAAATAATAGGATATAATACTTAATTACATTAAAAACAAAATTCTGCATAATTAATTAGTGCACTAATTTATTACAATGTAGTAAGAAGCAATAACAAATATCCCTATCATACTTCCATATATCTTTTACATTAAAAAAATTAAAGTTTTTACTCTAAATTTTATTAGGAAATATATATTTTTATAAGAATGTAATACTGTAATCAGTTATTTCCCCCAAATTATTAAATGATATACTCGACAATTTTTCCCACTTGAAGCAATTACAGCAAAAAGATCGATTACATTATTAAATTGGTAGACAATAGCTATCAACAACTTGATTACAACAATTAAGCAACGACGTCAAATTTCTAATTCAAGATAATAGAAAGAATACTTTTCCAGAAATATAAAATATTAGAACTAACTTTCTAGAAAAGCAATTTAAGTATTAAGATAGAAATGAACTTCAACGAGTTAATCAGGAGCATTAATCAATCAGTTATACAATTCAGTGTTTTGCTCATTCACAATGCAACACAATATTTACTTTCTTGCGGATGTGTTCTGTTTTGAAAAAAAAAAGTGACGTAAGATTTGGGAAATACTTTATTTGGATTAGCGAAAAAAATTCTCCAAAATATGACGTAGCCATTTTTAGTCCACCAATCCTCGTGGCGTATTCTTCCTGCGACATCTAGCGACAAATGTAAGAACGAAAAATAAGAGCAAGTAAGTCTGACAATCGAAATTCCAACTATAGCTTACATTCAGTTATCAATGAGGATAGCAGATTTTGTAGCCTCTATTATTTTCATATGTTTTCTCTGAAAAAACAATGTTTACAATGATCGAAGTGAAGTGCTGTTTGTAGTCGTGAAACGAAGCAGTAGTTGAAAATTTTAGTAAAATATTCTTTTATCTAGAGTTAATTATTAACACATTTTGGATACAAATCTGCGTAAGTGTGTGTTTGCATTTGGTAAACATATACTGTGCTTAATGGCGAAGTAAAAATTATTTCCTGTGCTTTACCCTTATGTAATTGAACTAAAATATTGTACGATAATTGATATATTTTTAATCATTTTACTTTTATATGCCACTTAGCAAAATCTAATTCCTTGAGAATGAATATAATGTTTCTTTTTTAACATTTGGAACAGAGCTTAGAAATATGTACTCTAATGATGGCCTAGTGGGCAAAACCGCCATGTCTACTTGACCTCGCCATGAATTATCCAATTCAAATTATGGATCTGATTTTATTTTTTTCTTTGTTTTCATATCGTTTCTTTGTTTATTCGAGATCCTTTTCTTTCTGCTTTTCATAATTAATACAATTTTCATTGATTTAAAAACGTTTGAAGTTATATTTACTTCTGTGTTCTAGAAAGTACTACTAAACCTTATAAATACGTTTATTTGATCCTATTTTAATTATATTAACTGCTAACGATATAAAAAAAAAGCTTACTCTTTAAAAAATTAATTTTTTGTGGCAAAGATATTTAGTTGAATAATTTCTTACAACTGATAAATTATTAAAGTAAAGAAAGATTTAGATATAGGTATATCATTCACATATTTGTAGTGCGTGATTAGCCATAATTAAAAGGTTTAAGCTTGCAACAATTAAATATTTAAGCCTATTATATTCCATTCGGTGATCAGCAATATATTTTCGTATTATTTTTCAGAATTTTTATGTTAATAGAAATGACCTATAAATGATCGTAATATAAGCAGTAGTAAACAATAACAAAATCAATAAAATTTTGATCTTTCTGTTCTACATTTCTTATGTTAAAAAAAATTATTTTTAGTTTTTGATACGTATTTCTGTATAAATGCTATTTATATAAATCTTTTTTAATGGGATAAGTTACATCAATGGTATGATGAATTCATAGTAAGTTGCTCTTAATTTTTTTTCATATGAACTTTAGAAAATATATATTTCCCCCCTTTGATATTAAAATTTTATGTTTTGTATTTAATTAATTTCAGGGGGGTTTCGTTTTTTCCCCCCAAAGGTAGAATTTAAAGTAATATCTTGTTTAAAACGGGCTCTTGAATAACTGAATAAAGTTGCATTTTAAGATGTATTTTCCATAAGATTAAAGAAATTTAATTAGTGTTATATATAATTCATCTGATAATTGTAAATCAACTCGGTGAGAATAACTGCTTACTTAAATTAAAATTGTTGGTTAATGCAACACAATACTGAATCTTTTCTAATGCATCTGACTCTTCTGTATTATCATACTATTTCTTGGGTGTTGTTTTTTAAGCTTTTCATGTAATATATATTGCAATAAACAAAATTTATTACAAATAAATCTGTTATTAAAAAAATGTTGCAGATTTATTATTATTTAAATAGTAAATGCTAGTGCATGTTATCAAAAATCTGACTCAATTTCTTTATTTTTAAACTTGTAAGAATAATTAAATATTTGTAACTAAGTTTTCTGCCTGTAATTATGTATAATTTATTTAGTTATATTCATCTACTTATATTATGTTTTCCTGAATTTTGGTGGTCTAAATAATTTATTTTTATTTTATCAAGAGAATATTGGATTCCTTAAATTGTTTCTTCTTTACTTTGATTTGCTTTTACTTTCTTTTTCATCAGCCTGAAAATTCTACCTGTCAGTTTTAAACATATTGCTCTTAAATGGATAATATCTTTTCCTCTTCTATTTTTTAATTCTGATTACTACTATATAGTGTGCAAACAAAGAACTGAGTGCAAATAAATTTTGCAAACTTTCTATTTCTTTTATACATTTTTTATATAAAAGCTGAGAACAAAATTTCAGAATTGTGATGTTTATTATAACAAAGAGAAATGATTCAAAAGTATAATCCAGAGACCAAAAACCATAAGCAATGGGATTTCAGATTTTTATTGTATGTAAAATTGCATATTGAATAATTCTCTGTAGTTAAAATGTTTTCAGTATGATCCTGATATATTGTATTTCAAAATGAAGTAGCAGAATAAAGAATTTATTTCATAAAACTGCACTATAAAAGAAATGCACACTATTCTATTAACATTGGGAACATGCAAAATTTGGAACTACCAATTTTAAGTACCATTATTGTCTGCTATAAAATGTTGAAATCAAGTAGGATGTATATGCTAACTTAAAAGCACTGCTTGATAAAGCTACCACTTCTGTTGTGTATTTGAATGGAGCTTGTAAAAACCAATGCAGTGGGCGAGCATGGGATTTCTAAAACAATGGTCTGTCTTATACTTAAATTTCTGCTTTTGAAATTTTACACGTTACTGGTATTTCATCCTGATCTCTTGCAGAAAGTATGAATTTAAATTTGCAATTTTAGAAAATGATTTTTTTTAATGAACATTAACTTTTTTATCTCACTGGTATGGTTAATAATGCAATTGTATAATTTGGCGACATCAGAATCTTTGCAGATTAATTGAAAATCAGAGAAACTTTTTGAAGATAAGCATGTGATGTCTGTAGGCAAAAGCTGTTTGTGAATATTTAAGAATTTTCAAGAAAACATTTCAAAGAAATTTCTGAATACTTAAACAAAATCATTGGAAGTGGTGGATAACTAGATTATATTCATTTTATGCAGTCCTTAAAGTCTTTAGATCTATTTGTTGACCCCCTCCTCTTAGAATTTTATCTGTAAAGTGTGGAATGTATGATATACATTTATTAATCTTTAAGATTTGGAAAGCTGTATTATAAAAGTAGTGAATGCAGTAACAAATGATCATTTAATTTATAAGACAAAAAAATTGAATCTTTGCAGACGTATTTTAATGACTGCTGTTCTCAAAGAATGCTTATGTTGAGCTATTATAAATTATGTATCGTAGATTAATCTTTTTTTCCCCCCTACTTAGATTTTCTTACATCCACTGATATGAGAATGTATTCATTTTATGTAATTTATATTTCATATGTGTTTCAAATCTGATCTTTCTATTTCAAGTATTCTATGTTTAAACATAATTGATTTAGATAGACAAAATTTAGTTTGATTTTACGTAGTAAAAATCGGTATATAAAAATTTTTTGTCTTCTTTCATATCTCTTTCCAAACACATGTATGCATCATTTCTTTGAGTAAAAATGATATTAAATTTCCCCTCGGATTCTTTTAGAGAAACCTATTTCTTTTGGTTGCTTGCCTTAAAAGTTTGTATTCGGCTACTTGCCTATTAATTGTGATTAGTTTTGAAAAATATATAGAATTTAAAGTACTTATTTTTATTTTATTCTCTTATAGTTCTTGTCATCAATAACTTTTCTAAATAAGATTATTTTTTAAATTTAGATTTATTACCCATTCTGTAACCTTTTATTTCCTTAATAGTTTAATACAAGATTTATCACTTGACTGGGCTGTTCTGCTTAATGAACTTTTTCATCTATAAAAGATCAGCTTCCTTCTTTAAAATGTATCGAGATTATGCAGTATTTAGAATTAAAATGACAGATTTCAGAAACTAGAGATCAGGGAGACATAAGTAATTTGCATTTTTACAAATGCATCTCTGAACAGGAAGAAATGACCTTCAAGAACTTTAAATTCTTGACATTTTATATGCTGAAATAAAATTAATATTTCAGTAATTATGAAAATTTTTAATGCCTGCAGCATTTCTATTTTTCTATCGTTGTTGTTCATTTCATCAGGGCAGTGCTTATTTTTAAATTATGAAAATATCTTCTTACTGTCTCATTTAGTTTCTTTATATGAAGAAAAAAAAATTGAAGCTAAATATTCCCACATTTAAATATTATTTAGATGTAGCTCAACAGTAGCGAGATTTCAAACATATAGCTGATTTTTTATTTTTTGAAAAGCCAAGTGTGCCAAACATTCCGTTATTTTATAAATAAAATTATTTTATCTTCATATATTTTCCAATCCCAATGCAAGATAAATCAAACTGTCAATTAAAGCTTGAAATGTTCCTTAAAGAATGACAACTTGTAAAGAAAAAAAAAAAGTCAAAACTTACTTTGTCAACTCTGCAAACTAATATCATCTTTTGTTTCTTAACTGGTAATCTTTTTGTTGTTGCTCAGGCTGAATCTTAAACCATAAATCAGTGTTGCATAAAGATAAAAAAAAAATTAACAGCAAAAGAAAGGTATATAGTCATGAATGAAAAATAGGAATTGATAAAACACTTGTTACAAAAGAGGAAAAGATTCTTGATAGGAAAATACATGCAAATTGTGAAAAGCAACTACAGAAAATTTGAATTAGAAAATTTTGTAGTTGAACATTTACTGATGTTGGAGCTGACAACAACTCGTGCTCAGCACAAGAAAATATACAAAAAGTGGGAACTGAGGTACAAAATGCAAAACAGGGATGAGAAACATTAATGATACCACAGCTTGCAATAATTTTGGATTGAACAAAAATGTCAAAAAGCTGTTTACATTATACTGAAAACAACCAAAAACTTTGGATACAATATTGATTAATTTGCTATAAGTAAAGGCTCATTGTTCTCGGAAATAGAGCAAAGAACTCAAAAATAAACCAACCAAAAAAATTAAGTTTGCTCTTGTTATCTAATGGAACAACAAATTAATTCCTCAGAAGATAAAAGGATTTCTGGATAAGGAATTTCTCAGCTACTTTCAATTGTTAATCTTTCATCTGGAATAGGAGAGGCTGCAGTACAATATATGAACATGTTTTCTTAGAACAAGAGCTTGAAAGGAATCATTAACATGTTGGCGTTAGGCATGTAAATGGGAGCTGCATCTTTTTCAAAATATTCCTTTATTCATATACTCTAAGGAATATTGGAGATTCATTGATACTGACAAATGTAAAACTGGAATTTCAATTGACACAATTGGTAAGCTTATAAAGTAGTTAAAAGAAGGTACTATTATCGACACAAAAAAAGTACGTTGATAATCTTAGTCAAATAAAAGGTATTATAAAGAATTTTAAACTTTTTATTATTTTTCTTTGAGCTACCGTTGTCAAATGATGTGAAATTTATGATACATATTAACTCTAAATGTTAGACTTCTGGTTAATCTAGCATTATGGGTGGAAAGAGAAGATTGAAACAATTTAATTTAAACGTACAGAACAACCATGCTAAACATTTAGTGGCAATCATTCACAAGTACAGTGGGCTGATAACTAATGATGAAATGCAGCCAAAAATTTTGTTACAGGAATCGCAACAGAATGTACCTTGACAACAGAAAAATGACAGTGCCTTAGACTCTTTAAAACTATTTTTTCCTGGAATGGTAACAAATCTATTAAATCTATTAATTATTCAATTGCTAATTATCAAGTATCAGTAAATTTATATATGCTGTACAAATAAATGTACAAATAAATAACTCATTATTACTATTTTGATGAAATTTCCTTATTGTAATGAACTTTGAATCACTTGGACTACCTTTTAAATATCAAAATTTTCATTTCAAATTTTATATTTGGAGTTTAATTTTTTAAAATCAAAATTAGAACTTTATATTTTTTGTGAAATAAGCTCTACCCTAATATACATCACATTTAAGTAAACTACTATTCGATAAAAAAATTTTATACTCAAAACAATTTACCCTCTTTTTATTATCATTGATTTATAGAATTTATTTCATTTCTTTTGTTTTCCATGTATGGGCATATATATTACATTTTTTTAGCCAAATTATTTTTCTTTACAGTGTTTTAATAACAATACTTTAAATTCTAATCATTTTATCTACTGGCTCATTGTTTTTATGGTGTTTATAATTAGTGTCATGAGAACACAAAAATATTTTGAGTTGTTGCATATTCATTTCATAAACATATTTGAATGTTTAAAAAAAATTTTTTTAATCTAAAATTAAACATTAATATAATATTTTGTAACAAACTGCTAGCATTTAATAATAAATGAAATGGTTTAATTTGAAATGTATTATTACTGACTGCTATTGAAGAATTTAAAAGGTGTTATTATTTGTATGGAAAAATTAATATATTGTCTGAATTATAATTACTATGATTTAAATGCATATTATTCTAAGTATGATATTTGTTAATTTTTTATATTTTTTTATAGGTTGATTGTTATATAAGGCTTTGTAGAAAACAAAAGGGCAGAATTTCTAAAACTCTTCAACTCAGAGCATTAGTGTTTTCTGAAAATTATGTTTTAATACTTAGCAACCATGACTATTTTACCAAAGAAAAAAACTACTCAGCAGAAAGGTGAAGCTGAAAAACCTGCTGATTCAGCTAATCATAATTATTCAAGCGATAATCATGGACACACTTCACATCCCCCTGAAGGCAGAGAACGGTTCAATTTTTCATCCAGAACATCCCCTCCAACTTGGCCCTTACACACTTCTCGTGAAGAGAAAAGGCCTGCACATTCATCTAGCCTAGGATTTGATGAATATGTAAATGGTGAGTCTGGACCAAGCCATTCAAAGAGACGACATCAGACATCTCCACATCGTAATGTGAGAAAAGCTCGCACTCATTCTAATCATTCTCATAGGAGTGGAAATTCATCCATTCCTTATTCCATTCCTGGGCCTTCACAAGTGCAAGGTTTAAGTACAGTTCCAGAAAGGCAAAATAATAATAGCAAAGGAGAAGTGGCTGAGGGTCAAGAAGAGGATCCTTCTGGATATAACAGTGGAGATGAATATGATCGTTCATTCGACCAAATGACAGAAGAAGAACTCCGGGAGAAAGAATTAATGTTTGAAGCTAAGTTGAGGAAAAAGGGATATTCCATTAAAAAAATGGGTGAAGATGGGGCTTGTATGTTCAGAGCTGTTGCTGACCAAGTTTATGGAGACCAAGAAATGCATTCTGCTATTAGGAAATTATGCATGGATTACATGGCTAAAAATTCTGATTATTATTCCCAATATGTTACTGAAGATTTTGACAAGTATCTACAAAGGAAGCGAAGTGATCATATCCATGGAAATCATATTGAGATGCAAGCTATGTCCGAAATGTTTAATAGGCACATTGAAGTATACCACTACAGCTCTGAGCCCATCAATATATTTCATGGCTCCCAGAAAACAGATAATGAGCCAATACGCTTAAGCTACCACAGAAATGTGCACTACAATTCTATCGTTGATCCATATAAGGCCACTATAGGAGTTGGTCTGGGCTTGCCTTCTTTTAAACCTGACCTTATGAATAAAACATTGGTTAATGATGCCATAAGAGCTTCAGAAAATCTGGAACTGGAACAAGCAATGCTTGAAGATAAACTACGAGCCACAGATTGGGAAGCCACTAATGAAGCAATTGAAGAACAAATTGCAAGAGAATCTTACCTGGAATGGTTGAGAGAGAATGAAGCTAAAAGTCGTTCCAAGAATGTTGCACCATCTGCAACAGCCACCAGTTGTTCCAGCTTGATGGACGGATATTCTGGTAGTATGTCACCACAGTCAAGCAGAATGTTGTCCAGATCAAGATGTTCTAATTCTGCCTCATCAAGTCCAAAGATTAGTGACAGTCACATAAGTGAAAAAGAATCAAAATCTCCTTTGGCTGGCACCTCTTCATATAATGATGACATGTATAGTGTATATAAAAAACAAGAAGAGAATGTTGGTGCCAGTGGCTCATCTATAGGAAATTCTGGGTTTGAACTGGTTGAAACTGCATCTTTTCTCAATCAGCTCCCACCATCTGTGTTTGGATTAAGCGACTGGGAAGATTCTGGCATCTTGGCTAAAGTTTTAGCTGAATCCCAGCAGGAATATATTGATTCTTTAAAACGTAACAATGCTAGTTAATTTAAACTTCATTATCTCAGTAAGTTCATAAGCTTTCTTGATAATTCTCTTATTAATTTACATTCATTGCTCACTGTAGTTCAATCAAACTATTTGCATTCAAATGTGTTTTTCTGTTTCTGTGATGCTGTGGGAAGTATGGATCAATATGCATTAAAAAAAACTACATCTGAGAAATATTTTCTTCAATTTATGCCTTTGTTTATGAAATTTTCCTTCTTCCCCTAAAACTTTTACCCAGTGAAAAACAGAACTATCAAATAGTTAGAGGTCGGGATGAGATATACCTTATCTCCCCCCTTAGAGTTGCCTTCTCTGTTTCAGAATAATACAGACCGAAGACTTTGTCTACAGATTGTATTCCGAGAAAAATTCAACTTGGAATGAAATGCTCTAGCTAATTATCAAAATATTTGTTAATGCACTTTTAGTTTTTATCATTACTTATCAAATACTATTTTTTTAAATGCTGCAGTTATTTTAAAGGAATAAAAATGGTTAGTTTTGTTATGCTCATTTGGTATTGAAATATTTTCATTTTCTTTAAATGAATTTTTATGTAGTTATGTATTAATATCTAGATATGACAGTATGCTTTACAGGTTTAAAATGAAATTTTAATTTTCCCTCCTTCCTACATTAGCTATTAAATGGTTAAAAATTTATTTAAGGACTTTAAGCAATGGGTGGATTGTTTTAAAATGTGTATGAATTATATTAATTTAAAATATTTAAAAAAAATTATAAACGATCCAATCAGATGAATTTTTTTTATTAAAATAAGAAAATTAGAAGTAATATTTTCGTAGCCTTAATTCTACTTAATACATATATATATATTTGAATACTATATTTTAAAACAGCTTGAAAATTATATGCCTTTTAGAATGTGAAATAGTTTGTTGAGTCTTTGAATTAGTTGTTAAAAAGAAAACTAGGAAATTTTATTTAGATTTATATGTATCAGCAAAAATAATTACTGTTCTTGTATTTAGTATTTTTGTAATGACGTTTTATTATACAAAATATGTCATGCACAAATTTTTTTTCTACAGCTTTATTTTAAGACAGTGCTGTTGCAATTTTTTAAATATTAATTCAAAATGTATATTCTTTCTTGAATATAATTATTTTATTAATGTCTCTTCATTGACTGTTGGTATTATGTGTTTACATGTATTATTTTAATGTATAATTGATTGATAATCAAAGCATTTTTATGTATGCTTTTCTTAAATATACGCAATGGGTATGAAGCAGTGACAAAATTTTGATTCGAAATTGTTTTGCAGATCTTGAGAGTTTTTGTAGATCTTTTTTATTTGTTCAATAGTTTTAAGTTTTTATGAAACAGAAATTTTTAAAATTCATTACTAAAATTATTTTATAGTAATGTATTTTTTTCTTCTCCTGGCTGAAATTACTTCTTAATT
>JAPMOR010042457.1:490999-616567 GCA_026543865.1 Argiope aurantia
TCACAACAATAATCATAATAAATAAAAATAATCTTGTTTTAGATAACGGCCTTTATTTCCAAAAATCCCATTTCAATCAATCAATCTTATTTTATGAGCTTTTAAAATAAGCTTGTCATGTGATTTAATGGAATAGTCGATTTTTTTTTTTTTCATTTTCACGCGTTTTATAGCAAATAATACGGTATATTGAAAATAATACCGTAGCTTAGTGTTTTTGTCTATATCGGATTCTTTAGATAAAGGATCCGAATGAAGCAGATGTTCATGCTAGATCTGAAGTATTTTTTATTTTTTTATTTCCCATCTTGTAGTAAGATACAAATAATTTACCTCAAATTAGTAATGATGCACTCGAATATCCACAAACCGCGTGATAATATTCAAATGTATGTATATTCGGAATAAAACAGAAAATAAAAACGGACATTTAAATTTTCTTTTAATTAATCTTTTTTGAGCGTTGCCCTGCACAGTTCTCTTATACTGTGCTGTATGTTATACAGCACTGTTCACAAACTCGTATAGGAGGTCCCGATTTAAATTTATTATATATATATTCTTTAAAACATGTAATATTAAATACGGCGACATGTATTTCATGAAAAAATAGCAGCTTGTGAAAAATTTGGATAGGTTTTATTTAGCTGTTTCTTTTATTAGAAAAGATGGCAATTAAAAAGATAGGATTCATATATTTTTAAAATTTTATCTCATATTTAAAAATAATACTAAATAAATATCAATTCAATATAAAATACTTTGATAAATTACTTATTTTATTTTAATCATTACTTTTGCATAGTTAATCATATTTTCATAACTACTACTTTTTCGTATGCGAAATATACAAAGAGATATTATCATAATCATAAAAAAAAAAAAAATGAGATTTTGACGAATATTCACGTTTTCAACCCTCTCTGGATCCGAAAAACACATTGTTGGAATTTGTCTGTCCACGTATGAAATAACTCAAAAACTCCGTGAGCTTAACATATAAAATTTGGCATCAGATATTGGCAACATATTTAGATTTTTGTCACATTTTGAACGAAATTCATTTACAGGAAGTCTATCCTGTCCAGCTTCTGAGTACAAGCGTACACAATAAATACAAAACGAAAGAAAGCAGGTTGTATACATATTTATTTACATCTAAAATAAAGATAATTAACAAATTTGGAACTAACTATTTGCGGTCAGATGACGAGGACGACACCTGAGCTGGCACCCCACTCTCCACACCACGGAAGGAAATCCTTAAAGATTTAAACCATCTGAATGTAAATCTTTGCATGTAAACATGATAATTAAAAAAACAAAATTGCAGTTGCTCAAATAAATGAAATTAGGTGTATGATTATGAGACTACAGCTGTAATACTTTGCAAATTTTAGTTTTAATCGGTCAAAAAACAGGCGTTTAAAATATATATTTGGTTTTCCATATTGAATCTTTTTTTCTAAATTTCTTGTGAATTAGCTTTGTTAGATATTAATAGCACCCAAAAAAAAAAGTCGAAGAAGGTCGTTCTTTAATGAACTCTTTCCACCAGTGATATGTGGTTAATGGGCAAAAACCGTTTTTTTTTAATACTATGAAGTATACAAATTTCGCGTGAGACACTGAAAATAAAAATGTGAGTACTCATTGTATTCATGGCCGTCTCTAAAGTCCACAATTTTATGTGGGAGGAAGGGAGTTGTTAAATGGTCTGCAAGAAAATTTTGGCGAGACCACTCCTGTTTAATACATGGATCTGTAAACCTGGCAAACTCTTTAATTCATGAATCTCCTGTGTAAGCCATAATTCATGAATTTAATAGAAAAATAATAATAAAATGAATTAAAAATCATCTTAAATTTTTATTTGCAAACAAATTATATATATATTTCTGCATTACACAGTGTCTGATCATGACCCACCAATTAATTTCGAAATTGGTAGCAATTGGCATGTATTTCTACTGAGGGAAAAAATGCTCTAAATAAAATAAAATAATATTTTATGATTATAATTCAATGAGTGCAGTGCTGTAAAAAATTGCAAAACCTAAATTTGTATGCTGTCACTTTGTCATATTTAGTAAAATATTCTCCTGACACTTTTAACAATATGGAAGTAGGCGAAGAGAAATCACAAAAGGACCCTGAAGCACAATATATATTTATATGTATTATGGTTTAAAGTGTTATAAGAATTTGAAAATATTTTTATAAGGAGCAATATGAATATATTAAGTAATAATACAGTAAAGTTATTAATTTTTTAATAATATTATCAGGTCTGATTTTTAACGTTAAAATCCGATATAAATTTTGAAATGCACAATGAATAAGGTTACATACACTTCTAATGACTTCAAAGGATTAAATGTTTTTGGAACATATCACACAAAGATCAAGAAAAGTAATTGATCTGCTTCCCTGAAATAAAAAAAAAGGATGGATTTTAATTTTAATTAAATATTAATGAATTGTATACAATTATGCTTTGTTGTTTTCACCCTAAAATTTCTGCAAATAATAACTGCAAAACTCATTTTCTGACATATGTATTTATTTTAAATGGTATGATCTTTTTTGTTGCAGACTGTTCTTGAATTTTTTTACCACCATATAATAGAGAATAAGTAATACAAGAAAAATATCTCAGAAAGTTAATTAAAAAAAAATAATAGGAAAATCCATCTACTTCAAAATATTAAATTACTCAAAACCAATGTAAAAAATAAAAGTATAAATACTGTGGAGGATTTAAAGTTAAAGTATCTCTACAATTACTATGCAAAACTTTCATTAATTAAAAACATAATAAACATTATTTAACATTACTAAAGGTTTCTTACTCCATTATTTTATTAAAACAGCAATTAAGAAACAAAGATATTAAAACATTTATGCATTAGATTTTTCTATGCCTTATAAAAAAAATTCTTTTTCTCATTACTTAAATTCAAACATAAAAATGCATTAACTTCTAACTTGTAAGGATTTTGATTTTTTTCCTATCAAAATCTAATTATCGTAATTTTAACAGTCTAATATCGATCTAGCCATGTGAAATACAATATAGAACCCACAGAATAGGGGGAAAATTCAAAAATTTCCTTATGTTCATCTCTAATTTGGAAAAAAAATCATATCATCATTACCAAATAACCATCATATCAAAAACTTACCATCGTAACAGAGAATAAGTAATACAAGAAATATATCTCAGAAAGTTAATTTATTCCAAAGACGTTGGAAAATTCACTTACTAATCATTAAACATTTTTTTAATTAAATACATATTAAATTACTCAAAACCAATGTAAAAAGTAAAAAAAGAAGAAAAACTGTGTGGGATTTAAAGTTAAAGCATCTCTACAATTACTATGCAGAACTTTTATTGGTTAATAGCATAATTAATGATACTGAAGATTCCTCACTCCATCATTTTATTAAAACAGCAATAAAAAACAAAGATATCAAAGCATTTATGTATTAGATTTCTCCATGCTTTATAAAATAATTCTTTTTCTCGTCATTTAAATTCAAACAAAAATACATTAACTTTAGATTTACATGAACTGTTTTTTTCCCTCTCAAAATCTAATCGTAATTTTAAGTCTTAATATTGTTTAGCCAAGTGAAATACATCATTTAACCTACAGAATAGGGGGGGGGGATGAAATATTTCCTTACGTTTGTTTCTAAATTGGAATATTTAAAAACTTTATTTCAAATACCTAAATAACCAGAACATATTCCTATGTTCCCTTTCTCTTACTTATTCAATAGAAAAGATATTTCAGTTATAAGTTCAAAAAATAATATACATTCCAAAACATGTGCTAAAATAAAAACTTCTGCCTAATTACTAAGAACAACAATAAATATTTTAATTCACTGGAAAATTTTCCTCCTTGTTTATGTAATACAACAATAGACTACAGTTTATAAGATCATTTTCCTGACACAAAAGGGGCGAGGCAAAGTGCTCATAATGATTTACATGAAATGCCAGTAGCAGAATTTTGGTACCATCTGAGAGAATGAAAAAATCTAATTGGATTTTAGAATTCTCAGGAGGTCTAATGATTTCATGTATCCTTTAATTAGAAAAGTATTTGAATGTTTGCTGTGTTTAGCATAGTAATAAATAAATGATACACAACAGCTCACTCGATACAAAAAAGTAAGTTTTATTGATAGCTGCAAAACATAAATTTAGCTTCCCTTGATAACAGTAAGAAAGTAATTTTGAGGAGAGGATAACAAAGTTGATTTTGTGATATGTAAATATTTGCAAGAAACACATCTTAAAATGGTAATCACAACAAATATAAATTTTAATGGATTTTTCTAAATTTACATTTCTATCTCTATCAAGATTTGATCATTGTTCAAAAATTAAATTTAATTTATAAATTTCAAACAAGCAACTTAGAAGTAGCAAACAAATAACATAAATAAAAATATTAGAAGCTTTAAATTCTAATTTTCTATTCTAAAGAGCACAAGTTAAAAACTTAAAAGAGGCGATTTCATTGAGTATTCAAATGTTTAAGTTCAACGAAACAAATATAGAAGGCACTATTAAAAAGTGAAACTGTTTTTTGAGCTTGTGTTTAATTATAGATGACTTGAATCCATACTGCCAGTTATGGTAAGTAAATGCTGATTATTCAAGCCCAAAATACAGTATATGAATAAGCTCTAGATGTTATGTGTGATATAAATGTATAATAAGGAACAATATTAATACTGCACTAATAAAATAAAAACAATTAATACCAAAATAAGTAAAATTAAATTTACTACATTGCAGAATGAAAATTAATATTATAATAAGTAGATTCACTTGAAAAAAATTAATTTATGTTATGTTAGTATTAAAATATATAACTGCATGATATAAGTAATAAAAACGCTTTAATAGAAATAAAAAGAAAGTAATATAAATGAGTAAGTAAGAGTATTAAAGTAAATAACAGAATAGAAATAAATGCATAAATTTAATTCTTTTTAATGCTATTTTAAATAAAAATAATATGATTAGAGTATCTTTTTGTAAAATAACTTTATAATAAAAATATTGCTATTCCATTTATAATATATGTACGTGAAAACTTTTAGAATTGTTGGAATCAAATGCAGCATAGCTTCAAATGTAGTATGGTAAATTCAATATGGTGTTTTGTTCGAGTATGCAAAATTTTATAAATGCATTTTTCTTCAAAACCATTCAAGAAAGATATAAGGGAAAAATATTATATATTATTTTCAGAATAAAGTTTGTTTTTTTGTATTTCATTCAAAATAAAAGCAACAATTTTTTCCTCACAAAGAAATAGGATCGTGAAAAGAGAAACATAAGCAGAAATGCACTTCTATGAACATGAAGTAATTTTATAAATATGTTCTTAGAAAACATTCTTGAAAAGGAGTAAGTTGCTTTTAAAATGATAATATAAAATAAGAGCAACATATTTTTTTTCTTCCTAGAATTGGAGTTGTGAAAAAGGAACACAAACAGAAAGGCTAATTATTTTATATCACTCTAATGAGTAATGATTCTGGTAGTGATAATCCTAATACTAAAAACAACGAATACTAAATTCTCATATCATATATCAATTATCAAAAGCGACAAAATTAAAATACCATATAATTCCAAGATGACAGTAAGTAATTGCATATTGACAACTAGACAAACAATAAAAGTCAATACATTTAACAAATTTGAAATAGAAAAGATAAAATGGAAGACCATGCTCTTAACATAAAATATTAAATAAAATATGTCACTTTTAAAAGCGTTATAATACTTTTTATACAACCTTTCTTAAATGAAAACAAATTTTAATTTCTTTGTACTTAAAAAAATTATTAATATAACAATAAACTAAACTGAAAATCTTTTGTTACATCTATATGAAGAGAGAAGATAAAAGAGTTACATCTATATGAGAAAACAACAACCAATCAATAAAATTCTTTTATATATGATAAAAATAATGGCACCAAGTGTGATGCGAACATCTGAAACTATAAATAAATATTTTTTAATCTAGTAATCAACATAAAATGGCACAAAAGCAAACTAAAACAGAAAGAACATAAATATCAAGATAAACAAAGCAGCAAAATTAAAGCTTTTTAAGGGTCAATATAATGCTTGTAGCATATATTTCAGTATTTCATGACCATTTTTTAAAAAATAATTTGGCACAAGTAAAACTTTACAAAGATCACACACATTCAATATATTATGAATACGATAAAAATTTACAACAATGTTTAAAAGTCTTTCTAGTAAAATCTCAAATAAAATAACAAAATAAAAGCTAGAAGAACTCCGAGTATGATTAGAGAATATAATTAATCTGGTTACATAGTACTTGAAGAAGAATTTAGTCATTTTCACGTAATCCACATGGTCGTCGAAATTCTTGTCCACGTTCATGAAACCATTTATTTGAAACTAAAAACAAGCAAATAAATAATGCAAATAAATTTTTTTTCCATAAAATTTCAGTTACTAAATAAAAGATAGAGAAAAATTCTTAAGGTATTTGTTTCGTCATTAATGATATTTAACTATTACAGTTTAAAAGAATTTTTAATAATGCATTCAGTTTCTTGTATTATATTTAAATCCCTAAGATAGCCTCAAAATAAATGCAAATATGGATAACTTGTCTTAAACATTAAATATGAAGTAAATTAATTTCATGCATTCATAAATTTTATTCAAACTTCTTATCTTGTTTTTAAGTGAATTCAATTTCTACAAAAGTTTTCATTTTTGCTTTTAGGAAGGGAAAAAAAATGTTTCTACAATAGTGTAAAATTTAATGACAAAAACAAATATATTCTAATTTATGTCTAGGAGAAGAATTTATTTTCAAAAGTGAGTAACATTCATTAATTGTCTTAACTAATATACATAATTTTTTAAAAATTCATATGTACATCCTTTTAATTTATGTTTTCTATAGATGTTTATAGTTTCTTTTTTAGAATAAAGTCCATTTTTTAAATGCTTAAATTGATATTCAAAAATAAATTCTTTATTTTTGAAAGTTAAACTATTTTAAAAGATTTAAAGTATAAATAAAATTTTCATTTTAATTACACTTTTAATATTTTGGGCATTTTTTTATTAGTACCTTTGACACTTTTAACATTAGATATCAATACAATACTTATTTTTAAAAAATTCTATTGTATCTTTGCAAAGGAATAGAATGTAATGATGATGATAATAGTTAAAAAGAATTTTTTAAAAGCTGTGGAGTTTAATTTACCCCATTTTGAGCCTGCTAGGACAGGGCATGCTGCATGTCTAGTTAACATATCTCCCTCTCCACTTTTATGAAGATTATACCAAAATGCAGCAGCTCCCTGAAAAAGAATGTTCTCATTACACTCAAGCAATCAATGAAATAAAAGTAACCAATTTAAAACTGATTCCAAATAGTGTAAATTTCAACAAAAGACAACACAAAATATTAAACGTTTCATGAACTTACAAAACTACATAAAAAAATTCATTTAAGAGAATGAAAATTCCAACAGGAAGAAGGAAATGTTCAGTTATTAATTATTATGAATTCTAGAAGATAATACCTAGGTTATAAAATCATTTACCCTATAATGAAATTTTGACGGATAATTTTGATAATCCTCTATGATGTGAAATTTCTGACCAAACGATGATCACCAAATTGGAAGTATTTTTATAATTGACCTACTTATCTATTGACCTACATCTAAATATCATCAAATGGTATTTCCTGCTAAATTTTGAAGAGTTTCCAATTTCTCTATATAGAATTAGATTTTGCAAGGAAAACAAAAGCTTTCAATTATATTTTTAATATTTCATTTTTGTAAATTGTAGTATCAATTAAACAACCTACAAGTGCAAATGGTAAAAATAAACAATAAAATAATTTTTTTAAAAATAATTTGCAAATAGATCAATGAATATGCTAAAATATTATTATTCAAATTAAATTAATTAGAAATAAAAGTTGGTTTTCTTTGCTCTCTCCAAAATGTTTAAAAAAAAACATTCTAATGGACGGCTGCCTTGTTACCAACACATTTTTGTAGATGTCATCAATTATCTATCCTACGAAAAATAACGTTGACAAATGGTACAATATGAATTTCAGTAACGAAAATTAATCTGTTATCTTAAGTTGTGGTATCCTATTGTTACAAACCTGCAATTCGGCTTCCCAGCATAGTTTGTTCCATCAACAGAAAGACTGTTTTAAAGTCATCTGTATTGGACGGAGTCTGGTAGCGTCAGGAGTACCAGAGCTTGGCGACGTTGGTGCCAAAATAGATTATACACGAAATATCGAGAATTTTCCCGGTCCGTCCAGTAGGAATCGAGATACACCTCGAACGTTCCTGATTGGTTGAGGGGCTTCTAGCCCCGCCTCATGAGACCTATAAAAAGGGTCTGCAGCTGCCAGTCGAAAATTTTACCACATGACGACTTTAATCTTTAAATTTAAATACTCCCCCACAGCATGGAAAACAGCAGTTGTGATCCCAATTCTCAAACCTGGTAAAGAAATTACTATCCTCTCCAATTACAGGCCAATTTCTCTCCTTCCAAACTTTAGCAAAATTACTGAACATTTTATACTAGAAAAATTAAACGACTACCTTAATGAAAATAATATTTTAATCCCCTTCCAATTTGGTTTTAAACCCAAACTCTCAACTACACATCAGCTACTCAGAGCGGTTGAATACATCTCCTCAGGTTTTGAGAAAAGAGAACACACAGGTGCTGTTTTCCTAGATATCCAAAAAGCATTCGACAGAGTGTGGCTAGAAGGACTAATTTATAAGCTAATTAAATACAATATACCCCCCAACTAATCCTGATAATTTCTTCGTTCCTTTTTAACAGGAAATTCACAGTTAGAGTAAATGCCACACTCTCCAAACTTCGCTCCATACAAGCAGGCGTACCACAAGGGGCAAAACTGTCCCCCACCCTCTACTCTATATACATTAATGACATTCCACAAAATTTAAACCCTGCATTTTTGCAGATGACACCGCGATACTGGCCAAAAACAAAATCGTAAGATACATACATAAAAGCATAACTTGGAAATCCCATATTAACTACATTAAAACTAAATTCCGAGATAACTCGCGAGAACTCTACCCCCTAATTGCTCGGAATTCTGAAATGAGTAGGCACAATAAAGTGCTTATTTATATTGCAATGCTCAGACCTGTCTTAACTTATGCATGCCCAGTCTGGGCATGCATAAGTCTGGGCATGCTTATGCAGCTCCAACAAATTTCTATCAAATAGACAGGTGCCAAAACATTATTCTCAGACAAATTACAAAAGCGAGATGGTAATTAAAAAGCGAGAAAAACGAAGATATCCGACATGCCCTAAACATGCCATCAATCAAAGACTTTATTAAAAAGATAGCAACAAAATTTTTCTCAGACCTTGATAATATAGACAACCCAGCAATCAAAGAAATTGAATCCTACACCCAAAACCCAAATTCCAGAAGACCCAGATTCATCCTACTTTAATCAGATCCAACTAGAAAACGTCACAAATAAAAAAAACCTTAACCCCTTCTAACCCTTTTAATCCATAAATCAATCCCATTAAATCCTATAAATCTGAGATTTGCATGATCCATCTCACCCCTCCTATTGGCAGCCACTA
Source organism: Argiope aurantia (assembly GCA_026543865.1). Taxonomy (NCBI): domain Eukaryota; kingdom Metazoa; phylum Arthropoda; class Arachnida; order Araneae; family Araneidae; genus Argiope; species Argiope aurantia. The sequence continues at coordinate 500,721 of JAPMOR010042457.1, forward strand.
GCAAAAATCTTACCCCATCCACCTCACAACCACTCTACCAGGCTCTTGGAATTTTTTCTCTCACCAAGCATCCCAGAATGCACCTCTACCATAGCCCAACCCTCCAGTCAACCCAAGACGACCTCGCTGACAGCAGCAAGCCTCCCATTGGACGAGAGCAGTTTGAAAGCAAGACTACATAAGCCGAAGATCCCCACCACCAAATTACTCCAGCTACAGAACGGACCGACTCACCCATAAAGGTGGTGGCACTGCTATCCTAATTAAGAACTCTATTCCTTATCACCCTACCCCCATTTCTTCTACTAGCTTCGAAAACACGTCAATATCAATAGATCTACCTAATGGTTTCCATATCACCATGGCCAGCATTTATCGTCCGCCTCATGGCAAAATTAACACCGCAGAGCTTCAACGGATCCTCAATCAAACTTCTAAAAGCATTGCCGTGGGTGACTTTAATGCCAAGCACCCGGCTTGGAGCACTGGTCGCTCAAACAGCAACGGCGCCATCATCCACAACTTCATTGCTTCAAACAATCTTATCCTTATAGCTCCTCTGGAACCCACCCACTTTCCAATAAATGCCCCGTCCTCGAACATATTGAACTTTGGGATAATGTACAATATTGCTTCCGGCACCGCTACCTCTCTTAATGAGCTGTCCAGTGACCATAACCCTGTTCTCTTCGAAATTGACATCAACATAAACCTCTCTGCAGTTCCTAAAACTATCAAAACAACAAACTGGTCGGTTTTTTCAACCAATATTCACAATTCCATCGCAGGCAACCCCCTCATCGAAACAACTCAAGATATTGATGTTGTAATTAACAAATTCACGGCCTCAATAATCACTGCGATAAACCAAGCTTCCAAAGAAAAAATTATTAAAGGTCCTCCTATAAAACTCCCTCCTGACATTGTAGACAAAATTAAACTTAAAAATAGATGGCGCAAATTCTGGCAGCTCACCTTCTATCCGCCATACAAACTTCTGTACACTAAACTACAAAATGAAATCAGGGAAGATATTAATGAATATGACAACAACTCTTGGAAAGAACTCCTCAATCCGGAAGACAACTCTGTGTTCGAGTTAAATCAGAAACTCTCAAAGAAGTTCTTCGCTCAGCCACCGATTCTTGACTCTGATGGACTTAAGTACACCCCACTGGACAAGGCCAATGCCTTTCTTCATTCACTTGAAAACTCCTTCCAGGTTAATCCTGAACCCTACTGCAATCAACAAATCCGACGAGTCAAATTTTCAGTTAACGACTACTTTAATCTTCCACCACCGCCCTCAAATCCAGAACTCACCTCTCCTAAGGAAGTCTTTGATCTTATCAAGAAACTGAATGTCAAGAACGCTACCGGCCCCGACGGAATTCCCAACAAAGCCATTAAGATGCTCACCTTAAATGTAGTCACCCACCTTACAAAAATTTTCAATAGATGTTTGCAACTCAACTATTTCCCAACTGTCTGGAAATTGCACATGTTCTTATGTTTTCAAAACCCAACCAGAATCCAAAGCTCCCAGGCTCATATCGTCCTATCAGCCTACTCAGCAACAATGGCAAAATTTTTGAAAAAATTCTCCTCGCCAGACTTTCAGAGTTCTGCAATAATAATAGCATAATCCCTGATGATCAGTTCGGGGTCAGGAGAAACCACAGCTGCGTTCACCAACTCCTAAGGGTGACCAACACCATATGTGAAGGATTCAATGCAAAACTCATCACAAGGAAGTGTTTTTCTGGATGTGAGGAAGGCTTTCGATAGAATGTGGCATGATGGTCTCATCTAGAAGCTTTTAAACAAAAATTTCCTTATTATCTCACGGCAATTATTTCTAAATTCCTCTCCAATCGTACCTTCCAAGTCAAAAATCAACATTACCTCTCTGAGACTGGGTTCATCCAAGCCGGTACTCCTCAAGGCAGCGCCCTTAGCCCTCTGCTTTACTGCATCTTCAATGCTGATTTCCCCAAATCTGATCCAGTCATGAATTGCCTTTTCGCAGATGACACCGCAATTCTTATTCAAGGTGCCACACCAAAATTTGTCATCAAGCAACTCGAAGGTGCATTAATCAAAATTGAAGAGTGGTGCACACGCTGGCGTGTTTCCATTAATACAGATAAAACTCACGCCATCTTATTCCACAAAGGTCATACCAAAAAAATCTTACCAACAGCTTACCTTCTTCGATGATGATCTTTCTTGGGACACGAAAGTTAAATACCTCGGCCTTATCCTCGACTCCAAACTCACTTTTAAAAATCACGTTGCATACAACGCCGACAAATTCTGGGCAAAGGTCCACAACCTCACCCCTCTTATTGGTCGCCACTCCCCACTTTCCCTCAACAACAAAGTGCGTCTTTTCAAGACTGTTCTCAGGCTCATTCTCACGTATGCAGCCCCGATCTGGGGGCTCGCAGCGAAAACGCATCGCAACAAAATTCAAATTCTACAGAACAAGCTACTACGAATTATCACTAATGCACCTTGGTTTGTTCGCAATGATGTAATCCACAATGACCTCAAAATTGAATCAATACAAAACTACGTCACCAAACTTTCCAGGAGCTTCTTCCAAAGAATTAAGGATCACCCCAATCCCAACATTGCTCAACAAACAGAATTCGCCCACTGCAGCAGCAAGTATAACTACCCATATGCCACCACCAAATGGTCCCTTCCACTTAAACCTCCGTAACTCTTTTTGCCTCTGTCCGCCATGCAACTTGCCCCCCATCACTCATTTTATTACCTTCCACTAGTTCTCACCTCCACACCTCCCATTTGTCATCCGGTCTCATGACCGATCACACATAAAACGCTTTTTCGCAAAATTTCTCAGGGTTCCCCATCAGGTTCCACAGTCACTTGAGTGGAAGTGTTTTCACTGGCATTCAATAAAGCATCTAATGTCAGTCACCCAGCCATATGTCACCCGGTTTCATGGCCACACCTAATACGCTTTCTCGCAAAATTTCTCAGGGTTCCCCATCAGGTTCCACAGTCACAATCATACTGAGTAGAAGTGTTTTCACTGACATTTAATAAAACATCTAATGTCAGTCACCCAGCCTCAGTCAAGACCCTCTCCTACTCAAGACCAAACTACGTAGCAGAGTCCAAAATTTGTAGCCGACCGCAGATAGCGCCATACGGGCGCCGGCGCTCCTAACGCATTTCCTTGTGTCCAGTCGAAGAGTAGTAGTCGGAAGCGACAGAGCAGAGTAGTCGAAATCGACGGTGAAGAAAGTGGTCTTCCAAGGATTAGCGGAGCAGCGACGGAGTCGAGCTAGCGCTGAACTAAGCTTGCGCTACTGTCTTCAGTAGATTCTTGTTGTATGCTGCACGTCTCGGCTGAAGATAATCGTCTTCTATGCTGTATATAGTTGTCCTGTGTGTCTTCGTGTAAATAAACGTCGTTTTTTTTTTTTTTTTTTTTTTTTTTCTACTGCCGCCTGCTGATTGAGCGTTTTCCACACCATATAACTTCCACTATCCAAATGAACCCCCGGAGAAATTCGTAACACTATCATAAATATTTTTATTTCCTACAAGCGATAAAAGAAACTGAAAATTTTAACTGTTTCAATAGACCTTCTTCACAAGTTATACTAGCTTAACTTTAAAACTCTGATATTTTCCCAATAAATACAAGCTAATTTCGAAAGATTAAATCCTAATTTTGCATTCATTCTGTACATTGGATTCTTATATATTTAAACTCAACATTTCATTTACCTTTTTAATACATAAGAAATTATTATCTGTTTAAGGTATTTTGAACTATGAAAATTAATTATAACACTTCTTTTTTCAAACAACATTAAACGGTTTGAAACCACATATTTAAGTTTCAAACCTGCGACTTTTCCTATATTTAAGAATAAAAGAGGGAAATCAAAATATCTATTTTCTTTCAGAAAGGATGAATGGGGAATCAATTGTATTTCAAATGAATTTTTTTGTGAAATGAATCTGGCTGCATGAAAATCAATGAAATGCAAGGGAGAAAGTACAGTAATGCTTATTCCATTCCTCCCCATTCAAAAATAAAGAGACAAAACTTATTGAATGTATTGTACACTAAATATGCCTCTAAGAGATCTAATTAAAAAGTCAAAACTCAAGAAAAGCATTTACTAAAATGAGCAGAGAGCAAAAAACGAACATTCCTATTTTGAAATACATCCTAAAGAAATATTTGTTTGAAAGAATTAGATCCCCTGCCAATTATAATTCATGAATGTACAAATGAAAAATGAGGCAATAAACAGATAATTTAAGTGGAAAAGTTTGGCATAAGTTCATCCATAATTTTTATCATCCAAAAAGTCCATCCTCAAATACCTAAGATCAAAATTTTTTAAAAAAATTGCCCATCTACATATCATAATAAATTAGATATTAAAAATTAAACACAAATGTTTGAATTCACTTAATTCAACCATTTTTCAAACTTTGTAATAAAATGCCATAACTTTTCAAATACTCATTTTATACTATTTTTTTTTATGTTACCAAAAAATCCCCAGGTATATATCAAAATAACACAAAAGGCAAAACATTAAGGAATTAGACAAATGACAAGAATAAATTACCTTTTTAGGATGCAAAGTGACACCAATTTGTGGAAATACAGTGGCACCACCAGCATCAACATCACTCATCTAAAAATAAAGTTCAAGGTTTATGACAATGTACATATTCTTTAAATGGCATGCCTAGAGTTGGGTAGGTAATGAATATAACCTAAAAATTGATGCTAGGAACTTACATAAAGTAACCAGGTTGCTATTCTGTTTCCTGTTCCTAAACTCTGGAATGCATTCGTCTCTTCCCTCTATACAAGGATAAAAAATATGAATAAAATAATATGTAATTTATTGTAAGTTAATTTTATTTATTTATATATTATGAAAATACCCATGCTTTAAACAGCTATAATTTTCTTTTTTTAAATCTGTACCTGTGAAACCAGGAAAATGTCAAATACAATTTTTATTTCTATATTTTATACACATTTTATGAAGTTTATCACTAATATTTATAAATAACTAACAAATTTCTGTAACTTGGATAATTTGAAAAACAATTTCAGTTTCATCAATTACCAATACTATTGTGAACTTCCAATGTACTATTTTTCTTCTTTAACTTTCATTGAATTTAGTATCATCATAATTTGCACAGTAACAGAACTATATAGGTGAAGTGAATATCAATATATCTTTGAAGTCAACTGAGTAACAGGTGACAAAATAAATGGAAATGAAATTTGACTTACTTATAAGTTCAAAGTCAAACATGTATAAGTTCAAAATCAAGCATGTAAAGAGCTCTTTAATTGTAACAAATATGATTAGAAAATCTCAAGAATTTTGCATAGAAATAAATTTAAGAAAAGGTATTACTTACTCTAGCAAAGTCAAAATGAGGTTCATAATGTCCTCCAATACCATAATTAACAACTTGAAGTTCCTCGGCAGTCGAAACAGTAAGACCAGTTACATCTTCTACTCTTTGAGATATTTTATGAACAACTGGATGTTCTTCATTTTTTAACCAAGCACTGCAACCAAGAAAGAACATTTGAGCAAAGACATTTAAAGAATGGGAATTCAAAGTTATTTATCTTTTTCATTGGAACTAATTAAAAAGAAATAGAAGAAACAATGATTTTTCTACTTTAATTAAAAATATATACAAGTAGAAATATTACATAGCATGCTTTGTTTGATACATCAATTAAATAAATTTGAATATTTGCGCCTCTAATGATTTATCCCTTACAAGAAAACATTTGAGAAGAATGAATAGATATTTTACCAATTCTATAGAAATTCTGGTATTTTTAAAAAATTAAAATAGCATGAATGCTTTGAATTTATAAAACATGCAATGTACCAACGATCAAAAATCTTTGCTGAATTTAATATTTAAAAAAAAACATATCAACACAAAAGTAACTGATGCTATTGATATTGATAACAGTATACATTATAAAACAAAGATCAAATTCATGACGCACAATAAATATCTTTGTGGTTCAAGAAATATAATATTTTTTAAAATGCTTATTAATAAACCTTTTGAAAATTGAATTTTTAAATATATTAAATTCATAATATCTCAATATAAGTATCAAGAAAGGAAACACAAAAAGGAACTTATCACAGTTATTAAGAAAAGAAAAAAAGTCTCCTTTCAAATCCATTAAAACAAACATGAATACACAATTATAAACAAGATATCCTTTGTAATAGGAATGATAATACAAAAGAAGTGAGGCTGAGCAGCCAAAATAAAACATTTTTGCTGTTTTTCTTTCTTTCTTCGATCAGTTTTTGAAAATAAGTTAATGTTCTATAAAATTTGAAGGTTTCTCACCCCCATCCCACTTACATAAACTTATACCTTGTTTATTTGGACCGTGAAAGCATTTGAATCTGACACTGTGCATTATATGACATTAAATTCTCACACAAATATTTCAGATAACTTGTGCAAGTGGAAAAAATTATTATGATTACATAGAGATTAATGAATGTGTTTATTAATGAATAAAATATGCAACACAAAACACTTTAATGTTATCTTATTGAAAGAAATAGAAAGTACTAAAGTTCATTTACATTTTTATGATTGAAATTTTAAAAGAATCAATCAACTAATCTAAAACGCTGGTACAAACCAAAAGCAAAAAAATTAAAAATCTTTTGAATTTTTTTAGATTATAGCATAATATTTGAAACTTTCATGAAATATATATATATATGTTACGGCCAAAGCCCGAAGTTTGGCCAATTCGCGTTTTGGCCAAAGTCCGAAGTACTTGTAATTAATATTGTATATTCTACTTTGGCTGGCCATTTTGCAAAGTAGCTGGGAATCTTTGGCTAAAGCCCGATGTGATAATGGTAGATTGATCAGTAGGCGGCACATTAAACAGAATACTTAAAAATAAGTAAAATGTACTCATTCAATACGTGCAAGGATTCGAATATGAGTATATGTTTTTTGAAATTTGCAGAAATAATGCAAACCTAAATTTCCAAAACGCAATGTCGACTGACATGGTAGAATCCAGAGATATTCGAACACAGACTGTTCGATCTGCAGCCCAATGCTCTGCCAACTAAGCTAACTCACACAAGAGCGGTGTATACCAAGAAATGTTTTAAGGATGATTGCCAATCTTTTTCTGCCCTATAGACCTAATGCTATATTTTCCAGATTACATTCTCTTTTGATATATCGATTCCTAAAATACGAACATTTTTACAAGAGAAAAAACAATATTAAGAGTAAATTAAAATGAATATAATGATATTTATGTAAAAAATATATTGTAGGTGAAATTCGACAGATGACGCCAACAAAGAAATGTCTTTAAATAATATTAACAACAAAACACTTTTTCCTTCATATTTGTTTTAATTAGCCCTTATATTTGCTATTTGCTTTTGCAAAAAAATTCATATTTTTTTGAAGCGATATTTCAGGAGGCAATGCGATCTGGGATCTTTAATATTAAGTTAACTTAACTATGGAGCAGTAAAGACTAAGGATCACCTTTAAAGGTAATTGACAAATTGAGTACACGATTCACCTTTGTATTCATACACAATACACAATGCATTTGCTCAAGATATAATTCATCATTTTGAAGGGCGCAAATCTAATCTTCTTCACACTATCACGTTGTTACAGCATGTACGTACACTGAATAATTTCTAATATGGGTTTAATATGAGAGCAGAAAAACACGAAATCACATTTTTATATATTACAAGCTTATTTTTTACTCAGAGGTGTTACTTATATTTGAACTCGTTTCTGAAACAATTGTACTTAAAAAAAATAGTTCAAAGAAATATTCATTTTTAACTACTTTATTTTTAATAGTGTATAAAACAATCTGCACTTGATTTCTTTCTTCCAACTTTGGCTGATCGTCCCAAGCCATTTTGCAAATTGGCCGGCCAAAGCCCGAAATCAAGAAAAGATCGGACATTGGTCGGTAAGTTTACAGCAGCATTGGCCATTTCGCGAACTGGCCGTAACACACACACACACACACATATATATATATATATATATATATAATTACATTAATCACAAAAATACTGCATTAATTCAGAACTTGATTTTACTTCCCTTCTGAAAAATTTCTGATGCATGGCATGGTTACTATGTAGAAAAAATGAATCTAAAATTTTCAATCTTTATATTTTTAAGGGAAATTCAAAATGACTTTATAAAAATATACATACTGAACGATAATTAACAATTTCTATATCGACTTTAAATTTAATACTAGTTATACTAAGAAGAAAAATAAACCTTTTACCTTTTGCTAATTCTATAATTTGCATACTCCAGTTCTCCAGATTTAGCATTCTGAACAGTAGCTCTTTGCAGCTAAACATAAAATAAAAATGACATAAAAATATAATCCTGGAAAAATTATAATGCAGAGATAAAAGAAAAAGGTTTAACAAAAATCTGTACTTTTTCTTCATTTAATTTTATTTGTACACTAAACTTTTTATTTCTGGACTGATGGAATATGATTACAAAAACTACAGGGGAGTATTACAAATACTCCAACCACCCCTCCACCACTGAATGAAACAAGGGAAGGAATACAGGAAAAGAATATAATTTTATGTAGGGAAAATTTTAGATAAAAATCACAACATGATGATAGTGTGGTGGTGAGGAATTGAATCAGTAAGATTTGATATGACTACTGGTCCTTAATCACTTAAAAGAAGCACTAAAGGGAAAGATAATAATTCAAGCATAGACTAGCAGGTTTTAACAAAAGATTTTATCACATTTTTTACATATGCTCTTTTGTAATCTAAAAATATAAGGTAATGGTAGAAAGCTTATATGATGGAGTGTTAGCAATCTGAATAAGATGGAGGAGGGGAATACATCTTGGTAGTTTTTACAATTAAAAAGTTCCAATTATTTCATTCATAATACAAACTTCATATTTTAAGATTCAGTGCATACCATTAAAATATAAAGTAGCAAGTTTGATAATATGAAATTAAAAATACAGAGGTTTGCTTACATGGACATTGCTTACCAATATATACATTTGCATTAAATTTTCAACTTTCTAAATATCATAGAACAATAATTAAATATAATAGGATAATTGTTTATATAATAATACTATTGATTATTTTATTTATTTAACTTATAAACTGTTTAGCATAAATTATAAAATTTCAAATTATAACATGTTTTCAATATTACAAAAAAGATATGTATGCCAAATCAAAAATGCATAATGATATATTTCACTGTTAATCAGTGTTCAAAAGGGATATTAAGAACTTATTTGAATTAGAATAAAAATTAGATTCCTCTTTGTAAATGCATTATGAAAAAAATTAAATACTTACTCTAGGTAGGGCTAAATATTTGACAACTTCAATTTCTTTGTCAGTCACAATGTCATGAAAGATGAAAATTTTTGGAGCTTTAAATACTATTTCTCGTTTAACAGGTTGAAGGATATAGTAAGGATGGCCATTGGTAAAATAATCGCATTTAAGATTTTTTTGTTCTTCAAAACTCTGTAATGAAATATAGAAAAATTATATTTTGCAGAAAGTATATATTATATTCCTTTTCAAACGAAAGATAGTATTATTTTTAAAAATATATAATTTAAAGCTGATACATTGACAAGGCAATAATGTAATTTAAGATTTGTTGTAATAAAATTTGTGCAACTGACAAGACAAAATGTAAAGGATAGTTAGCAAATGTTATCTGCTAATATAGAAATATTAAAAATATTTTTACTACAATTTGGAGTTGAAACAATTAGTTTGAAACATTACTGCATGTCAAAAAGTACTCCCAATACAAAGTATGCGAATCCATTGTTTGAAAACAAATATAATTAAAACTACATTTTAAAAATGGCAGCATTTATTTTTACAATAATAATCAAAATCAGATTTCAAAGCAAAAATCAATCATTTATCATTTCCCATCTAACAAAGAAATCTGACAAATATAGCAACAAAGCAAAATTTTAAATTTAAGATATGGTTAAAAAAACACAGGAAAAATATATGAGATAAGAATTTATGATAAACTATCATTGTGAGTATATAAAAAAATGGTGCGAAAAAAAGAGGTAAAAATTATAGGGGAAGTCAACTGCATTGAAAACTTTAAGGTTGGAATATGTCATCATCATTCAAATCTGAAATGTGTGTGAAATCACACAAACTAATAAAATAAAACCATAGTGTTTGGACAACAGAATAAAAAAACTGAGGGATTATAGCATATTTGAATACCACAGTATAATAATCATGGCATATTGTTAAGTAATGGCATAAATAATAATATGCACTATATAAAATTCTTTATAATGCAATAGTAGTCGCCCCCCTCCCAAATAAAACATATTATCATATGGAATCGTCATTAATCATGGCTGTCACTAATTCTATTGAAAAAAGTGACTGATTGTTATTCATATATTAAAGCACATGTTCATTAGTACAAATTTATGTTATAGTAAGAATGGAAATGCATAGATTATTTGGTTGAGAACAGGAAATTACTAATTCAATTTTGTAAATAATATATTAAAAAGGTTTCTTGCACTCACCATGGTGGATTCGGAGCGACATAGTCTCTCATATTGTTCTCTCTCAGATAGCTCAGTATCTGCTTTGGTAGATTCAGAATAATTTACATCACCAACTAATGGAACATCACCATCATCTCCTCTTTTCATCTGAGCTGCATTTCTGATGGCATCTTCATAATAAGCTCGATTTCCAGCAGCACGAGGATGATTTGGAACTGAATTTAATTTTCAAAATAGCATGAATAATTCGATTATAAAAATTTTAACTACAGTTTAATTAGTTTATGAACAATATAAATATTTTTTTCCTTCAAACCATTATATACATATATACATTCCATGAAAAATTAAACAAATTTTCAAACTTCTTTTTAAAAAGAATGATTTTAATAATGTGTTATTATAATAATCTTAGAAACATTGTTTTTGTTTTCAAGGTCTGCTTTGAAATTTATTGCTGTTTGCTAAGCAATTATATTTTGAATGAATTATTCCCCATTTCATGGAATGAAAAACTGTGATACTTCCTTCAAGTAATTACAGAATTAACAATAATATTAAAAGTTGTCTGGGGGTAAATCTTAGTAAATTGGTATTAAGAGTTATAAATATGTTAAGCTGGTAGAATATATAAATGAATCTAGAATTACAAAAAAATAATTTAGGTCCATCATCGATAAAATATAAATAAAATTATAATAAATGATTAAAATAATAAGAAGTTGCACAGTTTTAGACTAATAATATATACTAGATTATGGAAAATATAATTTAAAGAGTATCGGGAAACATGAAATATTTAAATAAATGAACTTTTTCTTAAAAAACTTTAGTTATAATTTAATATCTACAGATACAAGTATTCATAACCAAAAAACAGAACTGATCAAATTTTAGAATTAATTTTTTGAAATCTTCAAGCTTTATTATGGGAAATTTTATTTACATTAGATAACTTTAAATTTTCATGAGTTTTTTTTATTTTTAACTTTAAAGCACATTGTTAAAATATTTTAAAAAGTTATGTTATTCTTACCAAGTTCAAGCAAATCATTTGTCAGTTTCAGAGCATGGCGAGTATTCCCTTGCTGTAAAATAATAATAATAATGGGAAAACTTTTGAAAAATAGGGAAAATTATAACAAATTATCACTAACAAAAAAATCAAATGCTATTTCTCTCAAACCATTTAAGCCAAATTTTTATATTAAATTATATTATTAGTTTGAATTACAATTCATAGTCTTTTTTTCCCTCCACTACTAAGAAATAGTTCTGATAAGAATTTAAGTATCAGTGTGCAACTAATTATAAAATAATTCATTATGAAGATAAAATCCAAATTATCTTTTGTTTCATTAAAATATAACTAAATTCTCAGTTCACTTTTTGTTCAGTTCATTTTAAATTGCACTTATTTCATTTTATTTTCTTGAGTTTTTTCCTTCTGTACTAAAATCTGCACATTATTACAAATTTAGTCCTATGTTGAATAAGGATAAATATAATCTAGTGTTGAATTTGGTTTGATTAAATTAAATACTGCTGCATGAGGTTGGGGATTGACTTTGTGAACTTTCCCAATAGTTCGGTTAACTCCTACAGCCCCAATTAAATTAGGTCCAGTTGTGTGGAAATAAATAAATCAAGCTTTAAAAAGAAATGAGAATTAGATACTGACATACAGAAATTAATAACCTAATTAACTCAACCTATTTAATAACCTAAATTAAACTCTGAATAACAAAGACAACATATAAATTTCATAACTAAGAAAATTCAACAGGTTATATAGGGGCAAATATAGAACTAACAAATAACTTTTATTACGATGAAAAGTTTCAAAATTCAATGAAATTATCGAAACAAAATTTTGTTCAGGGTTGTTTTATTTTAATCAAGTAGCAATACTGATTACAAACTAGCAATCAACATTCCAATAGTATAATTATTATTCAGAAACCACAAATCTGAGTGTTTTTTAAGAAATGGATAGGAAATTGATTTTTTTTTTTTTACTAATAGCAAAATATTTTACCTGAAGAGAGCTGAAAAATGTATGAATTAAAATTAATTAGCAACTTTGGTACTGAACAAGAAAAAACTTTACTCATTACCTGAAGTTTAAGAAACAAACTTATTCAACTTTCCAATTTTCTACATACAGAAATATAATTCAATTTTATTTATTTATTTTTGTAAATTTTAATACCTATGTTTGCAAACAAAAACCCAAAATACAACAATATTACTTTATATATTATACAATTAACATTTAAATGAGATGCGAAAAGATCATACAATTAAAACATAAATGTTTGTCTAAACAATTCAAATATGCCTTTATGAAATAAATTTTTTGTTAACATAAAAAAATATTTTAAGTAAATTTCATAACATAATCAATAGCCATCTATAATAATGAATGAAAATGTCGTCCTTAAGAGAAAAAAAAATCCTAATATATATCAATTTAAAAAATAAAAAATTTAAAGTAAAACACAGATTATTCTTGGATTAACCGTTTTATAGTAAGAGTTTAAAGAAGCATATAATAAAAAAAAAATGAAAGTACTTGATTTTGATTCAGGAAACTTGAAAAAAAAAAAAAAAAAAAACCTTCCCCTCCTACAAAGTTGTCACAAATTATAACACATGGGTATATATATATATATATACAATCAGTACTCAAATTTTGATATGATTGTTACTTACCATGTAAGTAGAAAATGCTAGATATTCCAGTATATCAGCTTTGTCAACTGTTTTATTTGTTTCTTCATCTACTCTATCAAGAGCTTCTTGCATCCATAAAATAGTATGGTAATGGTCACCATTATTGTATGATTGTCTTCCCAGTTCAAAGCAGTCATTAGCTTTAAAATATATACAATGAATTATGAAAATCTATCAAAAGTGCTATGTACAAAATCTGATTTATAAAATAAATTAAAATAAGCAAAAATAAATAAGCAAAAGTAAGAAATATTATTTCAAAATAAATCTTAAAAGTTAAAAAAAAAAAATAGTAAAAACATACAAGTGTGAGTCCATTAAGGATCTAAAATGCAATATGAAAATTTAATTGTCAAATATTAAAACTTAAGGTGTAAAACAATTTCAACAGTGATATAATTAGATATAAAACTTGAACGGTAAAAGTGGAAAGAACAAAACTATAATTTCTTTTATTATAATATTACAAACATAAACAAGAAACACTAAAGATCAAAATTTTATTCAAAAAATAAAAGAAAATTGGATAATATTTTGAATACTTAACACCACTTTCTTGCTAGCCATTATCTTAAAAATTTATCTAAAAAATTATAATCAGGCAAAAATAATTTATTTGGATAAAACTTTAATAATAAGATAAGAAATTTTAAAGTATAAACCTGTTAACTCATGAGATGGTTTTGTTCCTGAAATCTGTCCACGAGCCAAAGTAGAAGTATCCAATTTATAAGTATCTTGTAATCTAAGTAATGCTTCAGCAGCTCCAGTAAGATCTTCATCTTCTGGAAACTTAAGATCCCCTCTAGTCTGAGTAATATTCTCAATCATTGCTAAAAATAGTTTTTAAAAATAGAATGTATTATCTTTAATAGAGTAATTTTTAAATGCTAAAGAAATTTAGCAATGACAACATAATTTATTTCATTATCATAATAGCCATAAATGATGAGAAATGAAAATAAAGTATTAGCTGAAACAGCTAGGAAAGAAAAATATATTCATGATACTTTATTTATATCAAAAGCTGCGGTGCATTTAATTCATAAATTAGGTCACTAAAACGAATTTCATTCTTTGGGAGTCACTGATAAGTAACCCAAGTCAACACCTTTTTTTATACAATGATTAAATTTAACAGAACTAAGATTAAATTTATCACATCTAATATCTAATAAACATTTTAGTCACTGAAAAATTCTCTGTATAGAATCTATACAAATAATTAATTATATCTCTAAATCTATAGATATTAAAGTTTTATCTTTAAAATATAACGAACTGGAATTTCAATTAATTAAAAAAAATTATATATTATTTTCATATTCAATTTTTAATTTAAAACTGAAAATGATAAGATTGGTACTTTGGGAATTAAAGCCAAAGCAGAGAAGTTTTTGATTTGCTGCCATTATATTACTTTAAATGAACAATGAATATTTCCTATAAAATAAGAAAAGTTGGAAACATAACTGTGGTTCAGTTATTAAATAAATGTATCCATGATACTGAACAAAATCAAAAGATTATTTTTTTTAAATGAAGAGAGCGACCAAATAGTTTAAATTAAAACATATTTTACACTAATGATTAAACTAATAAATATGCTATCACACAGTTATTTATTAATATAGACAGAAAGAATCTTACAAATAAATGTTTGATTAGAATAAAAAAAACGATAAAATATAAAAATTTACATGTGTTTATGCCACCCATTTATACGAGTCCCATGCAACTATAAATCTTAGGTAAGGAGAAGAAAAAAAATCACAAGCACGATCACTTTAAAACAAATTAAAAATAGATACATTTAGATATTAAATACCAACTTGAATCTTTGTTTCTAAAAAGTATTAGAAAATAATTTAAAATAACTACAAAAAAAATGGACATTTTACCTTTTCCAGCACTTTTCAACATCAAGGACTCAGCTAACTTCCAATCAGTACTCAGCCTTTTTACTAACAAAAATGCATTGATAGGATTTTCTAGGAATGATTGTGAATCTACAGATGCTATCTGATGAAGTCTGCCATACTCATCTTTTAACCTAACAATCAATTTTTTAAAATAAAATGTTAAACAATTTCTAAATAAATAATAACAGTTCATTAAAGGTAGCTATTTTTTTTTTTAAATATAATACTTCTTTTCAATTATAACAGTTTTTTATAGATGAATTTTGATTGTTGAAGTATGGTTATTACTTTTTCAAACTATTTATCTTGAGTAGAATGCAAATAAGTTACTACACAAATATATGTCATCAGAAACATTATTTTAAATACATAAATTGTCAAGTTGTTAAATTGCATGCAGCAAAATATAATAATTTAAAAATTTAGATAATTAAAAAAAATCTCATCTACATCCTTTCGAAGAGAAGAAAACAAAACTTATCATTCTTTTTTTATAAAAATTGTGAAATAATTTAGTCTAATCAGGAATAAGCTGTAGCAAAACTAAAATTGCTTGAAAAAAATATGTATCAATTTAAAAGTTACTAAATTGTTAATAATTAATAGTATATAAGTCTTTCAAAAATCAGAGTATCAAATGCTAAAAACATAACATTCCTAATAATTATTAAAAACTAGAAAGTTTAGATTTGAAATACAAAATTAATGGGTCAAGATACACAAAATAAATATTAACATTTTGGGAGTTAACTATATAGGGGATATATTATTATCATTTTGGGGATATGCTAAAAATATAAAATTCCTAGTAATTATTAAAAACTAGAAAGTTTAGATTTGAAATACAAAATTAATGGTCAAGATACACAAAATAAATATTAACATTTTGGGGATTAACAAACAACATAAAGAGACAGGTAGGTTGATGTATATACCACTTATCCAGACAGAAAGGAAGAGTGACTCAAGATTATGACTCACCTCTTTTTATATTCTGTATTAACCTTTTGACACATGGTGGTATCACAGTAACATCATTTAAAACATCATTTTCTAAAAATTATTTCTAAACGTGTAATGATTATAATCGAAACCAAAGACTCTAAAATAATATTCTAAATTTAATAATTGCCTGCAGATATCAGCACACTAGTTAATATCTCTCTTACGTACAAAAAAAAATGTTATTTTTAATGCTTTTTCTCAATACTTTCATTTTTTTTTTCAACAAGCAAAAAATAAACAAATTCAAAATGTCCTCATAAATTTTTGTATGAAAGCTGTCTACAATATACACAGTTTTTTCAAATTAAATTGTGAAAGAAAATTTCTTTACACTTGACATCTTTTTAAGTGGTTTCAGAGACATACCACCGTGCATGGCATGAGATTCTCTATCACTTGAAGCGAAACAGATCTGTTTTATCTTGTCTCTCTTATTCAAGTGGCTGATAATTTACAAGAGTTTTGCCATGTGTTTTGTGGGTGATTAATTTACTTACTTTTGAGTAAGGTTTATACGAATAGGTTAGTTGAATTTTTTTCTTTTCAGTTGCTTTCTTCTTGTATTAGTAAGCATCCATATTCTGGGAAATGTTAAATATATTTCTAATATAGCAGAATTTTCTTAATTTTTAAATGGTTAATTTAAATATTATGTTTCTTCATAACTTGAATATAGTGTTGATTGTATTTAAAGTCTTGTTGCTATTGGTTATAAGCGAGGATCGAACTCGCAACCTTATGGTTCGTAGCTGAGTAACATGACCACAAGACAAAAGAAATTTCTCATGTCTCGTAGCTGTTATCTGGCTTATAAAGCGTCACCACATTACTCCCCCTCCAGTGCGTCGGATGTGAGACGAACGATATTTTTTGTTCTGTTTTTTTTTTTGTTATTAGTGGTGATATATTGGCTGTTGCGCCTTATCCATTTTTTTTTATTGGCTGATTATTTATCAGCTTCATTTGTTTTTCTTTTATTGGCTGATTATTTATTAGCTTCATTTTTTTTCATTATTTTCTGATTATTTATCAGCTTTTTTTTAAAATTTATTTATTGGCTGCTTTTTTTCATTTATTTATTTCTGGTAGAGGGCGCCACAACAGTTGTATGAAGTTTGCGTATTTTCGTCATCGGGTCACCAATGTTGCTATTGGCGATAAGCGAGGATCGAACTCGCAACCTAATGGTTCTTAGCCGAGTAACATGACCACAAGACAAAAGAAATTTCTCATGTCTCGTAGCTGTTATCTGGCTTATAAAGCGTCACCACAGTCTAAATGCCACGTAAAGAACTCCCTATTATTAACTTTCTTTGCAGATTGCTTGTTATTAAAATTATTTATTTTTCTATTTTAATTTTTTTTATATTGTAAGATTGTTTAACACATTTGCTGTCACCAAAATTTATATATCCATCCTCAGAAGCCGACATTTTTAAGTTATCCACAGTGACATCACTATCTCCTTCCAATTCGTTCGTAGAATCCCAACTGTAATCTTCACCGTCTACGCTGTCATAATCAGAAAGATCACTCTTTTCTAGTAATTCTAATATTTCGGCATCCGTCAATTTTTTATTTACTTTCCTTTTCTCGGGCTGTGAAGGTCCTGCAATACTGTCTGCCATTTTTAAAAATGCACATAAAAAAATTTTAACACAAAATTTAAAAACCAAGCCCTAAAAATATAAAAATAATGCTTCACTAATGTGCCTCAAAAACCTCATCGTTCAACCTCCAAATCCGAACTAAAAATAAAGCAGTTTACTTATCATACTCTATCATCGTCCCAGAGCGTCGTCGGTATGGGAGGTAGCGCCATGCTGACGTGCCAGCACATAAGTGGCAGCGAATGTGTTAAGTAGTTTTCACTGATAATATTGTATGTTTTAGTATTTTCATAAATAATTATGGAAATTATTGAGTAATTATGTTACAAAACAAATTAAAAAGTATTAACTATTCATAAGAAGAATATGTCATAGGTGGTTGGTTGTACTTTAGTGAAACTACCACACATTTGTGGTGCAGTCCGATATAATTTTTTTAAAGGTGATTTCTCTTTCTTTGGATCCTAAGCATATAAAATAATTACATAAATTTTTAAAATTCAAAAAATTTATACTTGTGTGCTTTGAAGGATTAACAACCGTTGGTCACTAGTTGTTCACCAGGATCAATGGTGGCTAAAATTTTCAATTAAATATTTTATAACTTTATAGCTTCCTTAGCAATTTTAAAACTTCAAATTGAGATAAACTTACAACTTATAGATCTCACATTGTTCTGTTATTATGCAATGCATTTTTCTATTTTCTCTTTATATTTTTATAAATCCTATAAAAACATATGAAAGAACAGCAGTATTTAAAAATGGGTGCACTTTAAAATCTTTTATCATTACATGATTTTTGAGTTAATTTAAATTGTACGCAAATAAATAAAAATCTTATAAAAAGCATGACTAATATTGAAATCTATTTAAGAAACAAGAAAATTATTTGAATTTCATTGCGATACTGAGATATATTCTATAAAAAGTATTTAAAATTGTTTTAAAATAGAAATAAAAAAAATTATACTCCTTATAGATTGGTATAATTGAAAAAAATTCTTTTTTCAAGTTTTAAAAAAATCCAAAAGTTATTTTTATTTTGCAATATCTCCAAAAAATTATTTAATAAATACAAAATTCAATTTTAAAAACTTGCTCTTGCCCTTTAAAAATATATATGAGTCCAGTTCATTAATTCTAGACCAGATGATCTAGCCAGTGGAGTCCCAACAAATACATTCATTCATCTTTATTATTAAAAGATACTTAAACATACATTATAAAAAAAAAATTATAAAGTAACCAATTCACATGTTTATTACAATTTTCAAGAATATTCAGCATTTTTTATTTCAATTCATCTTTATATCTATCAACAAAAGTAATCAAATTAGACATATTTCAATTTTGCTAGATAATTATCTATTACATTTAAACAGTGAAAAAATTATGTAAGTTTACTGCCATAAATGGAAAAAATGTCAGAAAACAGACGATAAATCAATAATTCCATCTTTAGTACTAGATGTTGTACTTAAAGCAGAGGCATGGCTATGCTCTATGATAGTTATATGTTCTTATGAAACATACAGAGCTTTAAGTATTATTTTTATAACATTTCTTAATAACTAGATCAAAAAGACATTGCTTTTAAAAGATATAGCTTCAATTAATCAGTATATTCAAATGCAAGGAAATTGAAAAATTTTTATTTATCAGTCGATGAACTTAAATAATTTGAAGAGGCTTACTTTTTTATTTCTTGCAATCGCTTTTCTTCCATCTCAATATATTTATCTATCGTTTTGATGATTTCCCCTTCAGTATAAAGCAGCTTTTCTAGATCCACAATAGCTGTGAAAACTTCAGAAGTAGCCGGGTGACATAGAAAGAATAAAGCTCCACCAAAGAGAATGAACTTAACCGCGGAAGACATCGTGAGCAATTTCTAAAATGAAAGATTATATGTTATGGCAAACAGGTATAGTAGAAATAATCTATTCGCTATAATATATATCCATGAAGGTCAAATACTATAAGCAACAATAAGAATGATATAAAAATAGCTACAAACAATATTTGACAGACAGCCGGATCAGAGCTGACAATGTTGATAGTTTCAAACATAAAAATTAGCCTATTTTAATTTAGGCACATTTTAAACCAGAATACTAACTATGATCACAACAAAAAATCTACGTGACGAGGCTGTTCTGAGAAGAGCTAGAAAATTCTAACACGTGTCATCATCATATTTAGAGTTATCCCAAAAATTTTTTTTCGTCGCGTCTCGGTCTACATGAAATAAAAACAAAAACGCATGTTGTCAGATTCATCAATGAAATGAAAACCATCTGTGCGAGTTACGGATAACAGTGATTACATAGCTTCCTATAATTAATCCATTTTAGTAAAAAAATAATTATGATTAACTTCAAAATGAAATTAATCATAAATTGTAAAAGTCATAGTTTCATTTTATCTTGATTGAACTATTTTCATATTTATTTTAATACCTTTTGTAACTACACTTCTTTAGAGTCATCCTGAGAGCAGATAAAATATTTATGTGGTAATAAACTGAATTATTATTTATAATAATGTACTTTTATTCATAAAAGAGCAATTTAATTAGAATTTCACGCATATAGTTTTTTCAATTTAATATAAGTACATGCATTATAATAATATTTTGAAGAACTGAAATGATTTGCGCTTTTGTTTTGAGTTGTAACGTTGTTCGTAGAACATAATTTGTTAATCCCTTATCAAACCGGAATTATGATTCCTGTTTGCTCTTGCAAACGGCTCTAATTGTCCCTACGATAAAAAAAAAAAAAAAAAAAAAAAGGTTTATCAGATTTGGCATGTGAGCATGTTTATGGGGATTTCTTTTATTTTATTTATTCATTTCGCGTTAAGAAATTTTGTTTTTCATTTTAATTCATATTTGAAATTTCTGAAAGATGTGTCATTCACTCAAAAAACTAACTTTTAATACTCTTTCAGAAATTAATATGATATATTTCGTTGATAAAATGTTTATTTAAATTAAAATATTTCAATCGACAAAAGCAATAAACATATTTTTGGTGCAAAATTTGAATAAATATTTTTTATATTATCATAATTTGAAATACATTATGTTGCAACTATTACTATATATAATTTTATTAATAATAAAATCAAAAATATAGTCAAAGCTGCGTAAATATTCTTTACTGGCTATTAATTTGTACTTATAAGAAATTATTTGTACTATGGAGAAATTAAAAATCATACGAAATTTTGGCATTTTTCTGCAGAACATTCAGAAAAATTATTGTTCGAAAACATCTTTAAAGAAAAAGCAAAAACAAAAAAGGGATAGTTCTGTTCTCTTTATTTCATCAAATTAAATATATATATTTTTTAAACAATAAAATTTAAAAAATATTTTTCAACAAACCAGTTTATTGTCTAATCAAAGTATTAAATCAATTATTAAAAAATATGAAATATATTTACTGTTAATACAAGAATCTGTAAAGGACTGACATATTATTTGTAAATTGTACTATTCGAAACTTTGGGGAGACCATTTGCCCTGGTTTTCGCTAAACTCAATCAAAAAAAAAAAAAAAAAAACCTTTGGAAACATATTTAAATGTAATTTACAACCATACTTTTTATTGTTCCAACAGCTACGCTTATAAATACGCGCGTTGCAATGATATAAACACATCTTTTTATGTCAAGTTATTAGAATAATCAAAAATATTTTTTTAAATATTATAAAGGCGAGTAAATTGAACCTACAACAATGCTACTGATTGATGTCTTTTTTTTATTGGAGAGCCTTTGTTCTCCATTATTATTTTTATTATTTCGATATTTTTTTGTATTACGTATATTTTTATTTGGTATTGTTACGAAATTTCCGGGTTCGTTCGGATAGTGGAGGTTATATGGTGTGGAGAACGCTCAATCAGCAGGCGGCAGTAGAAAAAAAAATAACGGCGTTTATTTACACGAAGACACACATGACAGCACAACGACGACAACTATATACAGCACAGAGAAGACAATTATCTTCAGCCGAGAGACGTGCACACAGCAAGATTCTACTGCAGACAGTAGCGCACAGTCTAGTTCAGCATTAGCTTCACTCCGTCGCTGCTCTGCTAATCTCTGAAAGACTTGTTCTTCTCTGTCGCTTCCGACTACTCTTCACCGTCGATTCCGACTACTCTTCTCTGGCAGCTGCAGACCGCCTCCTTTTATAGGTCTCAGGAGGCGGGGCGAGAAGCCTCTCAACCAATCAGGAACGTTCGAGGCGTATCTCTGTTCCTACTGGACGGATCGGGAAAATTCTCGATGTTTCGGGTATAATCTATTTTGGCACCAAAGTCGCCAGATTCGTCGCCAAATGGTCGCCACGTTTTTCACCAAGCTCTGGGACCTCCGAAACGACACCCGGACTCCGTTCAATACAGATGACTGTAAAACAATCTTTCTGGTGATGGAACCTACTATGCTGGGAAGCTGCATCACAGATTCGTAACAGTATCTACGCATACTTCCTCGCATACCTAATACAGAGAAAGTATAGAAATCGTCAAACAATTCGAACTCTAGGTTTTCACGAATGTACACATTTTAGACTCCTCTGAGTTCGAAAAACACATTTTTATAACATGTCCGTCCGTCTGTCTGTGACAAGGATAACTCAAAATTACTCTGAGGTAGACGGATGAAATTTGACATGCTGTCTTTATATCAAATTTTTAGAATTCTTTCAAATTTTGAACAAAATCCTTTCATAGGAGATCTGTCTGTCCGGCTATTCGAATATAAGTTAACAAGATAACTACAAAACGAAGAAAGCTAGATGGATAAAATTCGGTACGCACATTTAACATCTATAGTGTAGCCTATCAAATTTTTAGCCAAATCTAATGAGGTGGTTGATCGTCTGTCTTGTCTTTACTTTCAGAAACATAAAAACACAATAACTCAAAAGCGCTGTAAATTAAATATATTAAATTTGGTATGGGATTTTGTGACTACAAGTGTAACATTTTTTTTTTTGCAATTTTTTATTTCAATCGATTGGGGAAAACGCATCTAAAATGCAGATTAGATTTTATGATATAATTAACAGCTTGCCAGAACTTAATCGCCTAAAAGCTCGCGTTGGATCATGCAAAAGATTTAGTAAAAATGCTAAATTAACGCCAAAGGTTAATATTTCATAACTATTGTGTGTCAATGGCATGTAAAGCTTTCTTTGGTATAACACCTTTATTTGAGAGTATGAGAGAAAGATTTTGGGAGAAGAGACTTCTACCACTGGTTTATCTATTTTATTTTATTTGTTTTCATCTAAACGATATTTTATTATCATTACATTTTTCTTGAATTATTTTCAGTTATTGATTTTAATTATTTTCAGTTTTTGCATGCCAATTTTGGAGACGGATTATTATTCTAATGATAATATATTCATATGATTTATATTGTCTCCAATTTAACAAATTCCTAAAAATTAGTTTTTAAATATAGTTGAAATATTTTCTTCCTTTCTAATCTTAAAAAAAAGCTAATTTTAGTATTTTTCCAATTTTTTTGGTTTTTTTATTTGCCCCCCCCCCCCCCCCCCCCCCAGTATTGTTGAATAAAATGCAATTTTATAAATTTGTTTTTTTCTGAGTTTTGATATATTTAGTTCTTAATCATAATTAAGTTATCTTTTCATCAATATAAGATGACTCTTTTTGGAAGAAATTTTAACCATTTGTTTCTTATAATTTCCGAAATATGATTCATTCACGTATTTTAAATTGAAATTTGATTGAATATGAATATGGTCAAAAAATTGACTCTGAATTACAAATGTAGTCACAAAATCACATACCAAATTTCATATATTTTTGAGTTATCATATTTACATGCTTTTGAAAGTATAGACTGACAGATGGGCCATACCTTGATGGAGTGGGTTATAAATTTGATAAGTATGTACATTTTAGATGTTAAATCAGTGTATCAAATTTTATCCACATAACTTTCTTTGATTTGTAATCATCATGCTCACAGTCAGATAGTTGGACATTCAGTCCTCCTATGAATGAATTTCACTCAAAATTTGATAGAAATCTATAATATTTGGTGCTATGACCATATACTAAATTTCATCCTTCTAGCTCAAAGTGCTTTTGGACTATTGTGTTCACAGTCAGATAGACAAACATAATTAATAATTATTTTATTAATTCAGGGGAAGTTTGAAAACTGGAGATTCATCAAAATCTAGAATTTGAAACTTATGACGAAAACAATACTTTCTCTTTTTGTATTTCATACAAAAAAGTAAAAATATAAAAATAATTCGAACATTTATTTTGAAACATAGTAGTATGATAATGTTTTAGGCTTAATTTCCATCCGTCTTTATATTTTTCTGAAAATTTTTGAATTAATAATAGCAGCAATACTGTATGCTCAATTGTCACAGTCCGCATAAGTTCAGTATAACAATAAAAATATTTTGAAAAATTCAAGGAATAATAAAGAAAATTGTGCAGATATATATAAAAAAAGAGATAATACCACTGAATTGTTATCTTGAATTTTAAAGTGGCCTAAGAATGGCTTTTATGTAAAGATATGTTCTGAAGTTGGTCTCCCAAAATCTTTCTCGTATAATTTCTAATAAGTGGATTATCTCCTTTCCTCTGCATAAAACACTGGACCATGATAAGACCACGAATGTTTTGCAGGCATTGGTGCTCAATATTAAAGAAATAATGATCTTTGGCGTGAATTTAGCATTTTTATTGAATCTCTCGGGTAAACCTGGGCGAATGCTATCGAAATTATTTCCTTGCATGCGATTAATAATATCAAAAAATCGAATTTGCGTTTTAAGCGTGTTTTATCCAATAAATTCAAACCAAAATTTCACATAACTATAATTATAATCTCAAAATCGCCTTTTAAATCTGATATATTTAACTTATTGCGTTTCCATGCTAATGAAAGTAAAAACTAAAAGCTGGTCAATCCCTTGATATGTTTCGTTCTAAATTTGACAAGAATTTACCTGTCAAATTTAGATGTAATCAACCTTAGATGTAATGTCTATGTACCGAATTTTAACTACCTAGCTCTCTTCGTTTTGTTGATATCGTATTAACTTAAATTACGACAGATAGACTTTCTCTGAATGGTTTTGCCCTAAAAGTTGATATATGTCTATAAATTTGGCGTAAAGACAATATACTAAATTTCATCTGTCTAGCTCAAAGTGTTTTTAAGTAATCTTTGTCACAGACATACATAATGCCAGCAATATGTTCTTCGAAGTCCAGAAAGTCTAAAATGTAAAAATTCATCAAAATCTCAAATTCATTTTTTTTTTTTTTTGCCGATTACAATACTTTCTCTATATTTCGTATACGAGAAAGTAAAAAGGGTTAAAATCTCGATATCACTTTTGAAAAAGAAAAAAAAAAAACTACTTAAAATATTAACAAAATCTTTTCTTTTTGAGCATCTGCTAATCGGTTTGAAAATGAAATTTGGTAGCTGTAGATTTAAAAGTAGATTTTTTTAAAAGGTTTTCTCAAGGGTATTTTGAAGATTTTTTGGATCATATTGAAGGATTTACTTAAAAAAAAATTATGATCATATTGAAGCCACACGCAACTTTATGTGTGGAAGTCAGCCAATAAATCATTATCAAGTTAAAAATTTATTGATTTTTTGAAGTAATGCAAGAGAAATTAAGACATACCGGTGGAGATAACAAATAAAATAAATATAGAAAAACGAAAAGCAGTAATAATAATAATAATAATAAAAACGGAAAAGTTAAACAAAACAGTTTTTTTTAATTTGTTTCATTTTCTCTTGTTGGAATGGAATCTGTTTTATACTCACTCAATTTAATCAAATTTCATTAGGAAACATTCAACGTTTTTGAAAACTTTTTTAAAAAAATATTTCATTAATAGAATTGCAACATATGAGTTTCATGAACTTTTTGAAGAAATAAAACCAACTAAAGACTCTACATTCTTGGTATTTATTTCAAGTTTTTCAGATAACTCTTCGTCAAGTTTACCAATATAATATAGAATTAATTGGTGGAAATTTGATTACAAACGCCAAAATTTCACTAAAACTACCTGCTTTTGTGGTTGCTGTATGGCTTATGGGTTCAGTAGCATTTAGATTGAACTTTAATGTATAAAAGAAATTAAAATACTACTCCAGTAAACAAAGTCAAATAATAGTTATACTGTGAGAAATGAAATTATACCACTATTAAATTTGTATTACACAAAGCTTTCTATTTAGCTTTCGTTAATATTTTGTAATGAACTCTTAAAAGTTCGTTTTATTGCCCTGCGCAATCATTCAGTTTCAACATAAAATTTAATTCTGTGTTAATGGACTTCTTCATGAGTTAATGTATTATTTCAATGTCAGTTAATTAAAAAAGAAAAAAAGAAAAGGAAAGAACGAAAGAACGCGATTTTGGAACATGTAATAGCTTTTTCATGATTACACTATCCTTAGTCATGAGAAACATTCATAACTTCGTTCCCATCCAAAAATGAGATGAATTATACTTAGTTATGTATTTATATAATTAAATTATATTAGGATATTATCCTTAAAGAAAGAACGCACATGTATGACTACATGAGAATCTATGTTTTTCATGCGCCCATTATTTCACAGAGCCGACAATCGTGCACTGGAAATCTCGTTTTTGGCATGTAAGCGAAAGCAAATAAATCCTCTATCTGTTGGCGAAAATATTTTTTCTAAGCAACCATAGAGCAACAGCGACCTTCCCAGAATTATCTGAATAAAACCGGTTCTTCGGATGTGTTATTTCCTCTTTATACATCTGATAACTACAACCGGAATAAAAAGTGTACTCTCTTTAATGAGTCTCTGTTTTGCGCGCTTGAAATTTAAATGCTATCGATGAAATTTATTTGTTTTCCTGTGTTTCAAATATATGTTAAGTATTCACAGTCATAGACTTTATAAATAATGCAGTGTGAAATCAGTGGGATCCAAGTATTATTTCCTTGCCAACCTTATCCTGTGCAAGAAGATTATATGAAAAAAGTGATTGAATGCTTACAAAAGGTTCGATTTTACTTACTTTCTACGGTTATGTTTACATAATTCTTTTTCTTCAGAAATTACCATTAATGATTTTACTTCAACTTTTAGCGCATTAATGGAATACTTGAGAGCCCCACAGGCACTGGTAAAACTCTGAGTTTACTATGTTCATCCTTGGCATGGTTAGAAAGTTACAAAGCTCAACAACAGCTGTCACTCATTCAGCATTCGCACAATAGCAGCCCTGGGATTTTTAATGATCTTAAATCTGCTTTGGAAGGATTGGTGGGCAACTGGGATTCTGGATCCAATTTTAGTAAGTAAAGAAAAAAAGAAGGCATTTTTTTTTGTTGATTAAATAAGCAGATCGATCTGTGCATTCCATGCTACAGCAGCTGTTAGTTGCTAAAATCATATTTTTGGTTTATGCGTGAAAATTTCTCTAATATGTTCTAAAAATATAATACAATTTTTACTTGCACATTTTAATATTGTTATTATGTTTTTAATAAATAAGTTTGTAAGCTTTTTTTTTTCATTCATCACTGAAACTAAAAGATAAATTCTTTTTCTTTGGTTATGATTTAAAAATTATAATTATTTCAAACCAAGTTCTTGTTGAATTTTAACTGCATACAATTCATTATTTTTATTTGTAATAACTCATTTTTAATTATTATTCAGTGGCACCACGAATCATCTACAGTTCCCGAACTCATTCTCAGTTGTCACAAGCTATTCAAGAGTTAAAAAGAAGTAATTATAAGCAGTATGAAAATTTTAAATATTCTGTTTTTTTAATTATTTTAATATTTTCTTTGATTTTTTAAAAAATTGTTTTGATATTCTGTATTTAGAATTTTTTATGTTCATATATCTGTTTAAATGTGCACACGATTAATTTTTCTTCTTGTTTAAAAGCTTACTTAGTATTAAATTTAATGAAGAATCATGATATCTTGAAATAAATTTAAGTATCATTCTTTCTTGTAAAATGGTTTTATTTTAGAATTTTTTTTAAATAGTTCAAAAAAGGAAATTAAAAAAATTATTAACAGTGATTGCTTGACAATATTAAAATATTTGCACAATATATCAAGATGGGCTGAATAGGACACTTATATAAAAGTAATTGATTCATTAGAACTGAATTATTTAACATATTTTGTAGATATTGTCACAAAGATGCAGGAATTGTAAAACACAAATTTCCAAAATAGTAAATATATTAGCAAGAAACAACTCATATCAGTAAGAAGTATTTGCCAACAACTTGTGGAATTCAGGGACGTTGATTTAAAGAATATTCTAGAATACTTATCTAAATTTTAAAGGAATATATCAAATAGAACATAAACAAAAACCAACAATTTGAATTGAGATGGTTTTTCTTAGATTAATCTACATGGTTAGGATTCAAGCAACAGAAAAATAGCCAAAGCTCAAGTAACTGTTAAAATATCAAATCACAAAGGTTGTTGGTTTAATGCCACAGAGAGCCTCACTATATTTGTACATGTTTGATGTTATTTACATAAATATTTATTTTATGCATCTCCCAAAAATTACATTATTTAGCTATAAGATTTGGTTATATTGCAAGTGTGATCACTTGATTTCTCCATCAAAATGTAAACAAATATACTTATTTCTAATGTGTATTATTATTACTTAAACGTATATCTGAAATAAATGATAATTTAAAAAAAATGAAAGTAGACAAATTCAATGGGCAAATTAAAGTGTTGAAGAGAGTCATTCATAAGAAGTTCCAATCAGAATGAACGAAATAAAGGTGTACACATTTTAGTTTACAGAATGAAGTTTTAGAACTATAGTAGCATCAACAATTAATTTCATCATCTTGAATATAGTTAACCATTCGCAATGCTCTATTATTATTGTTCAAGTATAATTTAAAATAATGTAGGATAAATTATATGGTATATTTTTGTGATAAAATGCATTAATTAAAGTTGATTAATATGAATAAATTAATTTTATTAATGCTCACATTTTTTGAGAATTATTTGAATTATATTAATATTATGTTAACACATTTTTTTGAAATACATTTTATTGTAACAGGAAAAAAAGAAAGTTCTGTTTTAATTTTTAAAAATCTTTGAATTTTATATTTTTGCTTTCTAACAATAACACACATACATATATATCCATTGTCAGAAATTTTTTATTGGCATCTGAATATGGCACTGTGCAGAATTATGTAAATTTTTTTTTAAAAAATCCTACGGCTTCACTAGCAGCAGGATTGGGATCCTAGTAGCTTTGCTATCTCATTGAAGATAAGGACTGTGTGGATAACAGGAACAGTACATAATCAAAAGAAATGAAAAAAGAAGCAATCCAACCATTCTCCATACAAAATTTCAAACAAGCATCCTTTTCCCAATTTTATCAACTCGTACACATACACATTCCACTGACGCTTCATCCATTCTGCAGGTGCAAAATATTTCCTACCATTCTATTCACCATACATCCATTCTTGAACAATTAGCTGCATAACGAATTATCAAGGAAACCGTCAGATCAGAAAAAGAATTATGAAAAGTGTAAAGAATTCTATTGCAGACGATTTCTTAAATTCATTATTCAGACGATTTCTTAAATACATGCCGACAATTAAGTATTGCAAAAGAATAAATATTTTCTGTTCGTATTCACATTAAAAATAACTTTATATTATCTTGTTAGCATTAAAAAACTTTTAATTATAATACAAAACTGAATTAAAATCTTTAATCTATACTTTTTATTATTTTTAACATTTTTTATAAAATAGTTGTAGTTCATATACAACTCAACCACTGTAAAAATTAGTAAACAAAACACCATTAGAGTTGCTATAAGATCATTTCGTTGGGTTACCATATTGGCGACAAATTCGGGGGCATACTAAACTACACTTCAACCATATTAGTTTTAACTGTTTTATTTTGTAATATGAAATAAATAATGAAAGTACAGTAAAAACATTTCAATTTATTGTAGAATCACTAAATAGATATCAGACATTATAAAGAGGATTATTTTTATTTTTACTTTTAGTGTCAAATCAATAGCTTTGGGATCTCGTGATCAGTTATGTTTACACCCAGAAGTATCAAAAGCAGCCAATCACACTGCTAAAGTATACATGTGCCGTGCAAAGATTAGCAGTAAAACATGTCCATTTTATCTGAATTATGAAGAAAAGATTGCATCAAAATCAGATTATCAAGATTCTTCAGTTCTGGACATCGAAGACTTAATGAGCCTGGGAAAGAAAAATATGTAGGTCCTTTTTTTGTTGTTGTTGTTGTTGATAGTTCATGTAAGTGGAACTGTAGATTTAGTATTTTATATATTTTAAAATAATTTATATTCGTAGAATATTTCTTACTAGTCGTAATTTGAAAATAAATGCTTAAATAAATTGTGTTTCAGTTCTTTCCAGTAGAATAATTTTTTCTCTGTAAAATTAAATAGAAATAAATGTGAAAATGTTTTAAAATTCATTTTCATTTGATAGTAAAATAAGAATATAAGTGTACTGATACACACATATTTTTAGGATTAATCACTGATAATCATTTTCAATATTATATTTTAGGAATATTATTATATTGATGTATTATGTGAATAATATTATATTGATGTTATAATTTATAAAATATTTTCTATGTTAGGGTCTGCCCATATTATGCTGCTAGGCACCTTAAATCAAGAGCAGATATGATATTTACTCCTTACAATTACATAATTGATCCTAAAAGCAGAAGGGCACATGGAATTGAATTACAAGGAAACATTGTGATCTTTGATGAAGCACACAATATAGAAGGAGCCTGTGAAGAAAGCATGTCATTTCAACTTCGATCATATGATCTTGCTCTGGCTATAACAGAGGTAACTGAATGTTATGTGGAATATAAGTTAATAAAATTTAAAAAATCATTCAAAGGATTTTATTATATAGTAGGTTATAAAATTTAAATTAATAATGTAAAATACTACAGTTATATAGTATTAAGATAGAATTGGTTTGGAATTTGCTATATCAATCCTTTTGTTTAAATTTTGAATTAATTTGATAAGGTAAAAAGAAAATCAAATTAATTTCTTATTTCGATGATTAATGTTTTTGCTTTTAAGATTAGATGTTTGATTGAATGATTGTTTTGCTATACAATGTCTTTGGAGATGAACTTGTTCCCATAATTTTTCTGATATTTAAATTATTAATTTGGATGTATAAGTATGTAACATTTTACATTTCTTATTTGAAAAGATGGAAATGTATTAATTTAATGATAGTTAAAATTTATATGGAAGAGAATAATTCTCTACTATGCCTTCTTTCTAGATAAAAGTTTTAATACTGAGTGTTATGAACTAAATTTCAGCACATGGATGTTTTTAGCAAAATAACAGTTAAAAAATTGCTAAATATCTGTACCATTATAAATATTGGTTAAATATATTATGGTACTTTGAAAATGGAAACAAAATAATTTTTTGTTATTAGAAATTATATTTCCAAAAACACAATAACAAAAAAGGCTTGAAAAGAGATGATTGTCAGAATTTTACAAATAGTAAAGTTTTAATTAAAGTTTTTAGTTTTCTTACTTTAAAAAGGAAAAGAGCCTCAAATTATAGCTATAAAAGTTAAATTAAACCCAAATGTTATTAGAAAGCACAGCAAATGTATTTTATTGCTCTATAAAAAGTATCAATTTGAAGCTGGCATTAGAAAATATTTCATCTAACAAACTGATCAATTGAAATTACAAAATTGACTTCATTCAACATACTTAAGAAACATATTTTAAACAATGTATGTTACCAAACTTTATGTAAGGAAAATTTACTTTAGAGTTAATGTGATTAAAATAACCAAACAATGAAGTTAGTTTGAATTTAATTATTAAAGAAATTAAAAGTATTGTTACAAATAAGGATATTAAAAAAATTAAATTAGTTGAAAGGTCATATCAATTGAATTATCATTTTAAGAAATCCAGAATTTAAAAAGTAAGCAGAAACATTAATTTCTGATGTGTAATTTATTTTTGGACTGTCATAAGTTGATTCTGTCTTTATGATGAGTACTTGCGTTAAAATGTATCAAGATTGTGCAAAATATATAAATTTGTAGAAGAAATGCACAAACTCTTTGCTTTATGTATATAGATTGATAATATGATATTTAATTGGTCATTTTTTATAAAAAAGAAAATGGTACAATTTCAATTTGAATTATTATGAAATTACATAGCCACAGAATTACTGTAGACAGTGAATTCTATTTAAAATTATTACTTCATTACAATACTGTAAGCAGAAAATTGTGATGGAAAATTATCACTTCCTAAATCACTTTTATTATTTTGATTTGCTAATTTTAGTTTTATAAGTTAGTGTCATGTTTATGTAGTCTAGTGAGAATCCTCTTTCTGGGATAGCAAGTTTTAATCTCGCCCTGAAGAGTCTGTTGAATATTGTTATATAAGCTTGCTTATATTTTTATGCATATGACTGAAGGATAAAGTTACTTGTCAGCACAAATTTTACTGATTAATTAAAAAAAAATTTGAAGTAAAAAGTTATTGTATGATATTAGGTAAAATAGAATTTATGTTAAAGCATTTTAAATCTTAGTACTGAGTATTAAAAAGAGTCTCTATACACTTAAATAAAATTCTTTTTTTTTTCTTTACTGCATTTTTTTTTTCTCTCTCTTTCACAGATTACTCAGACCATGGAGATGATTAAAGATTTTGATGAAAAATTCTCTAGTTCTGATACTGGTGCTCCAGATTTTACTCTAACTGATCTTTCTATTTTGAAAGTAATGTTCTGTGAGCTGGAGGAAGTAATGGATAAAGAAGCTTCTGAAATCTCTGTAAAAGATGGTTCAAGGCCTGGTGATTATATGATTGAGGTAATGATGAAGATATGATATTAAGATTGTTTTAATGACTAAATGTAAGAAGTAATTATTGCAATTCAATGTTTGAATATTTATATTTCCAAAATCACATTTGTAAAATCCAGATAATGGTTGAAGCGTAGTAGCATAAGAAACCGATTTCACCTTGTCAATTAAATATTTTTTCTTGCCAAGAAATATCTGGAACTATATAATTCATTTGTTATTGTTCAACATAATTTAAAGCATAGATATTTCATTAAATTTCCTGTAGATTATATCAAAAGCATAAATTAAAAGAAATTGTTAAAATAATATTTTGAAGGCAAAAAATTGTTTTGCATTTAATAAATTTTTAAAGAATTATCAACAATATCAAACAATTATCAATAATTATCAAACTTTTTAATTGCTATATCTTTTAAAAAATTATTTTTAAAGACTTTATGGATATAGCTATAAAAAATAAGACAGGTTTAGAGATGTAAAAAAAATCAATAAATGAAGATAACTTTTGAATTTTTTTGCATTATCTTGAAAATAAACCAAAGCACAAAAGGGAAAAAATATCAAGATGATAAAATTTATACTTCATGATCTGATTAATCAGAGGTATATTTCAATTGAAGATTGTTTGCGAGCTTAAGAAAAATACAGTCACTTTTCAGACAAAACAAAGAGAAGGACAATAACAACAACAACAACAAAAAAGATTTAGCTATAGATAAGAAATATATTTTATGTATAAATTGGCAGCAAGACATTAATAGGCTAAAAAAGATGTGATATTTACTAAATATATACTGCAAGAATTAACTTTTAATTTTGATAAAGATAGAATTTAAAATGCTGGTGAATTTATAACAGTTATTCTTTGATTAAGAATTCCTTGATTTTTAAAGTATCAGTTTTATAAATCAATGAGTTAATATTTGAATGAGAAATGTCCATGATAATTTACAATAATGATATGTAGTTCATTAACATGGATTTAAAAGTTTAGTTGTAGTAAAAATTGATAATTTATTTTGGCTCAATTAATTGTAAGAATTAACCTGATAGCATTCATTAATATTTTAATAATTTTAGATTCTTTCAAAAGTGGAATTAACTGCTCAAAAGAAAGACGTTGTTTTGGATCTTTTAGACAAAGTGATCTTGTACCATTCGACAAAGTCTGATAATCCATGGACTTCTAAAGGCACTGGGTTGCAAAAATTCTCTGATTTGCTTAGTGTTTTGTTTTCACGAACTTCAGGTGCAGCACACAGTGAACTTGAATTCAAAAGAGAATTTGCAACCAAATATAAAGTAAGTTTAGAAGAAAATTCTTTAATTGCACAGATTATTATTCTTCATTATACATTTAAATTGGAAGAACTGGTAATTATTTGAGTTTCTGTTTAATGCTTATAACTAGCCCCTTATCTTCTGAGTAGATAAGCATTTTATTTTCTCTTTAAATTTCTTATATTTTAATGAGATATTAATTGTTATTATATAATATTAGGATATAATAATTTGCATGTATCATACCTTTAGGTAAAACATCATAGATGATATCTAATTTGAAGTATAATGATCTATGAATAAAGAAGCATTATTTTCACAGATTGCTGTCAAATCTGATATTCCTTTTTTAGCAATTTTTCTTTTTGTACTTCATATTTAAAAATATATTGTGAGATTTTTTAGTGATTTAATAGTGTTTCTAGCTTTTTATTATCTCCACATCTTCAAAAATTGTGCAGTTTTTTTTTCTTTTTTTTTTGTAAAAAAGAATTAAAAATCTTTTTCTGTAAAATTAAAAAAAAAAGGTAAATTTTGAATAAAAAAATAAGTAATTCTTAAAATTTAAAATCAAATTACTAAAAGACATTGTAACAATTTTCTTCTTCAGAAGATATTTTAAAAAAATGTTTGAATGGACCATTTGAAATTAAAAAAAATATTCTTTTGAATGGCTAATTTACTGTGATTTATATTAAAATTTACATTTATTGCCAAAGTTTCATTTAGCATTCCTATTCAGAAATTATATGCATTTTATTAAACTACTTTGGAAGATTCGTGTAACATCAAATAAAAGTAAAATATCTAAATAATTAAAAAAATTTTAAATCTAAAATTTTTTTTAAATCTCTTTTTGTTTTTTACAGATTTTTCTTCAACATGAAAACCCACTTAAATCACAGTCTTCTACTGATCCATGGGCAGTGCCAGCTGCTGGTTTAAAGCGAAAACCAAGCTGGAAGATGGACTGTTGGTGTTTCTCGCCTGAACTTGGGTAAATTTTATTTTATCAAAATTAAATTTAAAAAATATTTTGCAAGCAAAATATTTTTTCTTTCTTTTTTTAATGTGTCCAGTCTAATTTATTACGCTTCTGTTTCTACAAATTTGTAGTGTTAATCTTTTGAGATTTGTATACAGAGCTTTGTATACAGGTTTCTTAAAATTTCAAATTCTTCAGCGACTATGCTTAGCAGTCTTCAATATTATTTCTGGTGTTTTTTTGTTTGTTTATTATTTTTATCTATATATAGACAGATTTTTTTCTGAGTCTATGGTTATGGTTATAAAATATGTTTAAATTCCATTTTTTTTTTATTTAAGCTGCTCAAATGTTTAAGAATAACTAAAAAAGTTTGATGAAGGTTTTTTTTTTCTTACTTTCTCATTTATTTAGTTCATTCTTTAAGTGACATTTTAATTATTTTACTGTATATGTTAAATTGTGTTTTTACTTAGAACTGTACATTGACTGTTGCAGTGATGGGAACTTACTGAGTTGTATGTGTGCGTATATATAAAACTAGCAGTGCTTACAGCGTTGCCCGTGGCATAACATCCAAGACCAAAAATTAGCTTTACACTTAAGTCTAGCCTCCATCCGATATGACATGGGCATGTCATGTGATATGAAACAAACATAAAAATATATTTATCAAAAATAACTCCAAAACAATTTTTTTATTGCACACATTCTTTTTCTTTTCCTATTTTTGGGCATAATGAGTTTTGAATTGCTAGTTGAAATCAGACATAAACAAAGTATTGTATTGCAAGTGCATACCACAGCTCTTGCCATTTGGGTATGCACAGTTTCAGATTTTTGCACATACGCAAAAGTGCAAAGCACAGATACTAATGTTTTACACCTATGCGAATGGTGGTTGGAAAATAATTAAAATTGCAATTATAAAAGTCCCATTTTTATTTTGATATGACTTCAATATATTAAAACCTTCCCTAATAAATGCCCTACAAAATGGTAGAAATGTCTCCAATATCAGTTAAGTATTTCTCAGGTTTTTCTTTTTCAAACATACAGATGCTTTGAGGAGACTTCATTTTATACGATATATAGATTCATACAATATTGCCAAATCATCGTGTTTCCCAATTAAATGTTCCAAAGTTGTACTTTGAAATGCTTTAAAATTTCAAGAAAAAATTTAATAATTTAGCTCATAGACTTTTTCTAGCTCTTTATTTTAACTATAATGCATACTCATCAGCAATAATAGCTTTCATTATGTTTTAAGTTTTATTTATTTATTCTAAAATTTTTTCTTTCATCAGACATTCTATTTCTAAGTGTATATATATATATATATATATATATATATATATATATATATTACTAGTATTAATTATTTACTGCTGTGATCAAAATTGTCTTAAATTTTAGTAGTCTTAAATTTTTATATTAGAAATGTATCAATTTAATTGCATTGTTTGTTTGTTTTGAATTTCAATGTTTTATAAATAAAGATTAATTTCAGAATGAGAGACATTGTTGATCGTGGAGTGCATAGCATTATACTGACCAGTGGTACTCTGTCTCCTTTGGGGCCTTTAATTAATGAATTAGGAGTGAGTTTTCCTGTTACTCTAGAAAATCCTCATATTATAAAAGACAATCAAGTTTTTGTTGGTGTTGTGACCTGTGGTCCAGATGGTACACCTCTAAATTCATCTTATCAAAATAGGTAAGTGATTAAATTATTAAATATTTTATCAGCTATTCAAATCTTATTACAGTTTATATGTGTAATGTGTATTTATTCTTTAATAAAATAACAAGAGCATATGTCATTATCATAATTTCATTGTATATGTTTTTGAGTGAATCACAGACATCAGTTTTCACAAATATAAAAATTATATGCTTTCAAATATCTATTTTAAGTTATAAGTATCATTGTTATCAGGTTAGTGGACATAGAAAATAATGAATAAGCACAGCCTTTCTCCATGGATCATGTATGTTTCTGCTCATTTTTAAATTTAAAAAAGGACTTCAAGAAGTAAACTGCTATCTAAGTATAGAATTTCATTACACAGAATATCAGCTATTTGTGGTTGGAAAAAAAAATCTGTTTAAATGTATTAATAGCTTTGATATAGCCTGAGAATCATATTCAAAGACATTTATTCATTATTTAGCAGGGTATATGGCATGCCACTTAGCTTTCGCAATTAGATTGATTACTGATTATAATTATTATTTATCTCTATGTATAAATCAAATGTTTTCAGCTTTTTTACTTTTATGTAATAATTCTGCAATATTTTTAATATTTCAAATACGTTTATATTAATTTATTATATTATTTAATTAACATCTTAATTGCCAGGCAAGTGACCGATGAACCCATATAAATTACATTATTAGAAATTCAATGTGGCAGTCAATGTGTAAACTACATTTCTTACTGTTTAGTTTGACACAATTCATTATTTTATGAAGCTCAGCATTTTTGTTCCAAGTCTGTGTTATGTCTGATAAATTTATTAAGTCTAATATAGTAAAATAATGTTTACATTTAAAATAAATATTATTGATTAAATAATTCTTCTAGATCTAATGAAAAATATATCAGCTCTTTGGGACGCACTATTTGCAATTTCTGCAGGATGGTCCCTGATGGCCTTTTGGTATTCTTTCCATCCTATTCAGTAATGAAATCAAATGTTGCATCTTGGGAAGAAAGTGGTATTTGGCAAAACTTATCTGGTTTGAAGCCATTATTTATGGAGCCTCAGGGTAAAGATGCATTTCAAGAGAGCATTGAAAAATATTATTCTGTCATCAAAGACCCTGATTCAAAGGGAGCAACATTATTAGCTGTATGCCGAGGAAAAGTAAGTTAATCTTTTTTTACTATATTAAAGTTTTGTACTGAAAGAAATGTGATTATTTTTACTTTCTCATGTATGTAGTATAGAGGAAGTGTAGTAATTATCAAAAATTCAAACTCAAGATTTTGACGAATCTCCACTTTTTAGATCTTCCTGATTTCAAAAAGCACATTTTTATAAAATGTCCACCTGTGTGTCTGGGACAAAGATAACTCAGAAGCAATTTGAGCTAGACGGTTGAAATTTGATATACAGTCTTTATATCAAATTTACAGATTTCTATCAAATTTTGAATAAAATCTGTTTAGAGGAACTCCATCTGTCCTGCTATTCAAATATAAGTTAATCCCATAATTACAAAACAAAGAAAGTTAAATAGATAAAATTTGGTATGCAGATTTAACATCTGTATCATAGACACCTGTCAATTTTTGATCTAAATCAAACAATGGGTTGACTGTCTGTCAGTCTCTACTTTCAGAAATAATTAAATCCAATAATTCAAAAATGCATCGACTTAAATTTATCAGGTTTGGTATGGGAATTTGTGATTACAAGTGCAGCTTTGTGTCAGGTTTTTAGAACTATTAACACATTCCAGGGGTTAAGCACCAAATAACTCACCAGAATGACATGATAGAATCAGTGAAAATGCTAAATTCAAGCTAAAATTTTATATTTTATAACTGTTATATGTAATGCCATGTAAGTCATTCTCCGGCATAACAATTTATTAAAGAATATGTGAGAAAATTTTGGGGAGACGTCACTGCTGTGTTTTTTAAGTGGTTTTCTGCATTTAATTTTAGATTACCAGCTCATTTTTGACTTTTATATTAATAGGTTAGTGAAGGACTAGATTTTGCTGATGAAAATGCTCGTGCTGTAGTCATCACAGGTTTACCATTTCCTCCATCTATGGATCCCAGAGTTAAAATGAAAATGAACTATCTAAATACTATTGCCAAGGAAAAAAAGGTAAAGACTGAAGTGCTTCTTTTATTACTAATAAAGAATCTGTTACTGTAATTTCCAAATCCAAACCTTGGTCTTTTCTTCAGTGTTTATTTTAAAATTCAAATCTGTGAACATACATATTTAGTTCTAATGCTAGGAAACTGAAATTTCATTCATTAATGAAATTTTAAACCGTGTTATTCTGTAGTCGAGTTTGTTAAAATACAGTACACTCCTGAGTGTACGGTTCACGATAATCTGGCTTCCATACTATCTGGCCTAATTTTTTAATTTTTTTTTATCACAGTATAAATGAGAAAGGCAAGATGTCTATGAAGTCATCTGTTAAAGACTTTTTCAAAACCTAAAAACTGTAAGTTTTGACTGTTATCTTAGTGATTACCTTTTCATATCTGTGTAACCATTTATCAGTGAAAAATAAAATTAGTTTGAGCCAAGAATTAGGCCTATGATTTGTGTTAATGTTTTATTTATGTTTCCTGCATTTAAGTTGGGCACTGCAAAATTTATGTTAAAATGTGAACAGTTTATATCCTTTAATTTACTTTTTCTCTAATAAATTCTTGAAATATGCAGGGCAGTATGTTAACTACCAGTACAAAGTCTTCTATTTTAACTCGACACATTACCAGCAACTACTTCTATGTGAATGCACTTGGCCTTAGTTGTATTCACATTGAGATAGATGGGGCTTAGTACTCAATAAGAAGTGAGCAAATACATATTATAATAGTGAGTTGGAAAAAATATTATCTTCTGGTAGTGGTGGGGAAAGAAATGAATTCGTAGAATTCCGACTTATCTGACTTTTTTGTTATCCATCCAGTTCTTCTGCCAGATTAGACTGATACTCTGGAATGTATTGTATATCATTTCTTCACATACTTTGTGTTTTTAAAACAAGTGTGATGTTCTTCAAAATTCAATATTATACTCTTACTGTAATGAGAAGGAAGAAAAAAAATCTTATAATTAGTGAATCATTCTCTTAATATGCATTGTTTTAAGAGAAGTGTGAATTTATGTTGAAGCATATTTAGTGTGATTGATAAAACTCATTAACTCTGTTCATTAAAGTTATATACATTCTTTTAGTTTCATATCATTGGGTTTTGTAATAAATGGCACTAGTGTCTTATATTCTTTTATGAAATTCATGACAGGGCCTATATGGCAATGATTGGTATGTCCTGCAAGCTTCAAGAGCTGTGAATCAAGCTATCGGTCGAGTTATTCGACATAAAGATGATTTTGGTGCCATTTTTTTATGTGATAATAGGTATAATATTTCCTCCTATTAGAAAAGTTCTGTGCTGTTTTGAATTTCTGAAATATATTTTATATGTGATTAATCATTGTTCTTATTTTGTGTTCAAGTTGTTTAATAAGAATTAAATAAACATAATTTATAGGGATTTTGTTTTCTTTTAAACATTTATTTTTAAATAATCATTCATTCATTATTTAGAGATGTGCTGAATATTTTTATCAATTAATTAATGATCTTCTATTGTTGGAAATTAATAATGCAGAATTATTCATGAAAGGCATATTTAAAGAACTTATTTTGCAACATGATAGATAAATTAAAAAAATATATATTATTCCATATAGATTATAAGCATTTAAATATTGATATTTAAGTTTTAAAAATATTGTTTTGTTTAATAATTAGCACGTCTTCAAAAAAAATTTTCTTTTTAATATTTTGTATTCTTGGAATTTACAGCTAATTTAATCAGCTGTTCCATAAGAAATGTATGCTTTAAAAAAAATTGTGTTAAGAATTTTTTTGTGACTATCATATTTATTGACATAGAAATATTAATTATCGCAGATCCTTTTCAAATATTTTAGTATGAAAACAATGTCATTCTGGAGGTAGCTATTCCATTAACATATTTGTTTGTAAACTTTCCTCAAGTCTTTCAATAATTCTTGGTTGATTTCATTTGTGTGATGTACATAGAGCTCTTTTACTTTTTTCATTGTATAAGGTTTACTATCTTATAAATGTATTATAAAGTGCCCTTACTGATTGTTTAAAAAAATACTCTTTATGTTGGCTACAATTGTAAGAAATCAATCAAATGAAAAATTACATACTTAGAGAGTGCAAATCAGACAATTTCATGGTTGTTGCAAAGTTGTCTGTTTCAAAGAAAACGGTTAAAAAATCTCTTACTTGCGAATACCATACAATACTGCTACTTCTGTATTTTTTTGTAGTGGTATCTTGTTCAATCCTCAAGAGTTGTGTATCTGCAATTTTTTTTAATAATTAACACTTTTAAATGAAAACAAACTTTTTCACTTAAACATTCGAAACTAAACACAAAAGGTAGAAACATATGAATACAAAACACACAGTGCTTTTGAATAAATGTGGTATAATGGATTCAAAACAGCATCATATATCGTTGGGCTTGTGCTCTTATTAGATGTAGCTAAGCATTCCCGAAATCTATATTTCCTTTGGGCCATCCTGTATGTTCATTTGGTGTTATATTTCTAAACTAATACCTAGTTATTGTTATATCCATTCAATGAATTCTGAATTTGTGCCTATCCATCTGGAAATACACAAATGTATTTTTAGCACTTGAAAACGTCTTTCTAAAAATTGGAAGTTATTAAATTCCTATTGAAATTAGTATTTTTAAAGGTAAATTGAAAAATAAATCATGTTAGCAGATAATTTAAACATTGTTTCTTTGTAGGTTCAAGGATAAACGAATTCAATCTCAATTATCTAAATGGATTCAGGGTCGAATAAATGTTTTTGATTCTTTTGGGCCTGCTCTAAAAAGTTTAACTTGTTTCTTTAAAGGATTAGATCAAGTAAATACAATTATTCTTTTCTTTATTGGTTGGTTTAATAATCTGATATGATATTTTTGAAATATTCTTTTATTTATTATACTTTTTTATTGGTATTCAGACAAGTGTAGTATAACTTAACTATGAACATTTAAAAATTTATGCTGGTATTTTCAAAAGCAATTTTTTTTACTGGGAATTTAAATTTGATTTTATTGATAAAAATTTAAAATATTTTATATTATTGTTATCTTAATAAACTTATTAAATAATAAATTCAATTTCTTATTCAAGCTTCCAAGAAGATCAAAACCTGTATTAGGAGGATTTCAAATAGGCTCAAGTACTTTCAATACAAAGTATACTAATGGAGAATCTCAAGTCCTTTCAAGATCTGACAAGTAAAAATAAGTTTTATATTTTATTTAGAATAATTATTTGTAGTCTTATTTTGTCAATATAAAGAACTTTGAAGCAAGGTAAAAATAAATGTTTTCTATTTTTAGTTGGAAAGATTTAACTTCCAGCAAAAAATATTAGACCTTGAGAAATCGAATGGATCGGATATTAAACATTAAATTATTGCATTTAGA
Source organism: Argiope aurantia (assembly GCA_026543865.1). NCBI lineage: Eukaryota > Metazoa > Arthropoda > Arachnida > Araneae > Araneidae > Argiope > Argiope aurantia. Next base: position 543,208 of record JAPMOR010042457.1, read on the forward strand.
TTAAAATAATTCATTATTCTTTTACATTTAGTGTATCATTGAGATAAGCTGTTGCAGATGCATTTACCATTTTAGGAATTCGTTAATTTGCACTTTACATTTCTAAATTATATTAATGCATTGAGTATATAAATAGGATCTGTTCTTTCCCAATTAAATAAAGGGTATTTCTAATTTTTAAAATGAGAGGAAAATGTTGTGATGGAAGAAATCTGGCTGGTTTGGAAGGACAAAAGCCATCAAATCTGTTTTTGATAGCTTGGTTTTTTTTAAAAAAAAGCTTTTCAAGAAAGGTATTCTCAGTATATTAAAATAAATTGTAAAGTCATAGTGTCTGATGAATACAGTTAAGGAAACATGTGCCAGTAAAATCTTTCGCATGTTTCATTGTTGTTACTTGCAGTATATAAGTGAGTATTATCAGATTCCAAAATAATTTTGTATTTAATCCTTCAGTATTACTTTTAAACTGCCCAAAATGTTATTCAAAACATTTTGTGCAACATTTGTTTACTAAGAATTTCTAATAACAAAAGATGTTTCTGCTAAAACGTTTTTTAATAAAATTATGGAGTAAAACTTCTTGCTAAAGATTGCCACAAGAGACATTTTTAAGAAGGCAAAAATAATTATTCTTTTACCTTCAAACAGAAGTCGCATGCTAGCAATTAAAAGTTGTAAAATCTTTTAAATTCTATGTTTCCTGACCTGTTATATGCAGGGTGTGTTATCTTATGATTTTTTTTTTTTTTAAGGTAGGGATTATGTTATACAACCATAAATCTGGTAAATATACATTTGAAATTTATAGTGGAAATCTTAACTTAAATGTTTGAGTTTTGAAGTTTTTACACTTTAAGATCTCAACTAAAATTGGTATGAAAAAGGAAATAGCATGTTGATTAATAAAGAACTTTATTTAATATTTATCCTGTATTTCTGTTTCAGATCATTAGAACCAAAAGAGGATATATTTGATTGTTATAAACCTTCAGATGCATCAGGTAGATAATATTTAAATAGCAGTTTTATTTTTTAATTTATTTTTTTGTGTTGAATGTAATTTCAGAACACATTTTGAAATATTTATTTTGATTTACATTTGAAATGATAAATTATGTAAATGTTTCTGCAAGCCAACCATTTTTTGCCTACAATATATATAGAAATACATGAATGAACTAACATAATTTTGATTTAAAATATATTTCAGTTAAAGATATTTAAAATTAAGGAAATTCAAATATCTGCATTTTAAAGTAATGTCAGTATGAGTTTATGGGTAATGTAGTATGGGTATTTGAATCACTAAAATATGGACCATATGAGAAATATATATAGGAGAAATATTTGAAGTAAATATGAGAAATAATATATTTGAGAAAAAATATATTTTCTTTATAATAATCAAATATAGTAAAAAACTACTTATTTTAAAGCTTTGTTTGTTGATATTCTCCAAAGTTAGCGCCCAGAGCTCTCAAATTTGGTAAAATGTACTCTAAAGTGTAGAAATATATAGCTTCAAGTGTTTTTTTAGAATTTAATTATAATTTTATTTAATTAAAATTAAATGAGATATTGTCATTTTCTGGAAATATTGTTGCACAAATAATTTTTACGTCATTTTTAAAATTAAAAAATATTTTCTTAATGTTATCTGTTTATTTCCTTGCTATTTTTTTCTTTAATTTTGGTAAGTTTTTAAAATATGTTTTGTAAAAATTCCAACAATACTTTTTATTGGTTGAATGAAATTCAAATCATTTTCATTATTTCATCAAATATTAATATATTTTTTTTGTTGCTATTATTAAATGCCATGGAATGGAAATTCTGTATTTATTTTCATATTCTTTGGCAATTTTGCAATTAATCATTGCTTTTTTAATTTTATTTCATTATTATTATTATTATTATTATTGAATCTTATAAACCAGTGTTGCCATGCCTCCGGGAAAACACAGAGAATCTAAAAATTGGCAGAAAAAACAGGAAAATTTGAAAATTTTCAGAAAAACTAAGAAAATGCAGGGAATTTTAAATTTCTTATTTACTTTTTTTCCTATCTAGAAAATGCTGATCTATAACTATTGCAAGAATGAAAGATCGTAGTCACAGTTTCTAAAAAGGAAGCAGTACCATTCGCAATTGTATACTGTGGAAATTTGCCCCTTTTCCACACTCTCCCCTTATTTTCTGTATAGATAAGTTCGGTTTCGATTTGCAAGACAGTTGTTCTTTTTCCATTAGATTGCCGAATTGCAGCTAATGAGCATACAAGGGACTTCTGTAACTGCGTCAAAGAACAGAATATATTTCTCTGGTGAAAATAGAAACATTCAATTTTCGGCAATAGCCCCGTGATGTTTAGTCTAACATACTTGAGTTTATTGAATGATTTGTTTATTATTTGAGAAACCATGAGCTTATTCAAAATAGATTAGATAATTTTATTAAAACATTGAGCTACTTTAATTTAAATTGAAAGGACAAAAAAAAAATTGTCCTGATTTTGCTGAATAGGATTCAGAAGTTTTGCAAAATCCATTTATTATGTACTGCTCGTTTTGTAAGAAGATAATAAGTTAAGTAATATGCTAAAAAGGCACTTACTAGTCATGCCAAAAGAGAATAACATACAATAACACCAATTCAAAAGAGTCATCACTGATGTTGAGCTTAATATATAAAAGGTATACAAGAAACAATGACATGTCAAATCAGAAAATGTCAAATTTAATGTTCAAAAATATGCCGATTTTGAATTTTTTTGTTCATGAAGAATAATTTAAAGCTGTATTTTTATGGGCATTAAAACTTGTTGCATCACATTTGTCCTTTAATCCATTCAATGATATATCAGAAATATTTTAACAATAACTAATGGTGAAATAGCTGAAAAATGTACATTAGGCTGTACAAAAATATCATACTTGGTTACGGATTAGCTCCATGAACCTGGTGGCTAAAAAATCTGCAGAAGTTGCATAAATTGATGTCCAGATGCATTAATTGTATACAAAAGGAATGAATAAAAAAGTAATCTTGCTTTTTAACAGTTTTTTTGTTAAATATTCATGAAATGTTTTGTATTGTGATAACAAAAATGTTTCATGTTTCACCCAAGTCCTTAATTTTGTGGGACTTACAATGAAAGAACATGAGAGGTAATATATATCCCCTTCCTTAATATACAAATTTTGTTTTACTAAAATTTAGATAATAAATAAAGAGGTTTTTTTTTTTTTGTGTGTGTGTGTGTAAATATAAACCTTCTTTTAATATTCTATTATTTCGAATGATGCTAAATTGTTGCTTTTTTTTTCTTGCTTTTTCTACTCCTTAAAACCATATTGCATTATAACTAGCATGAGTGCTATTTGTGCATTTCTTTGTATTTTGAATATACAGAGAATTTTTTTTCTTCCAATTTTGAGTGGCAACCCTGTTAACACAACTTAGTGAGGTATTGGGTATAATAGAAAACAAATCCTATATGGTGATTGTACTGTTATCCATTAATTTTGTATCTTCACATTTCAATTCAGCTAATATACTGTTGAGATGTACACATAATATATGTCAAATACATTATACAACTACTAGAATGGTGGAATCAACAGTACATGGAATATGAAATGAAGTTATATCACCACAAAATTGTATCTTCAAGGTTATTTTGCTTCATTCATTAAGGAACAATGTAAGTTAGTTGCAAAAATGTAATTACATAATTAGTTAAAATTTGTAATTTTGTCAGTTATTTTTTTTTTCCAGTTTTGTTTGTTTATTCATTTGAAAATGCATAGATTTTTTTTTAGATATAAGTTGATATTAAATGACTCAGTTATTTTTAGTTAGTTAAGTTTTGTTATACAACATTTATATTCCATTCCTTCAGGAGCTTCTACTTCTGGCTTGAATAAGTCAAGCAGTATATTTGATGCTATGGAAGATGAAAGTGATATAAGTTCTGCACAAGCTTATAAACCTAGTCCATTGGCAAGATATAGTACATCTTGTTATGTGAATAATGATACTAATCCTGTAAGTATTTTTTTATTTATCAAAATCAAGATCAATTAGAGAAAAAAAATTAAGAGAAAGAGAAAATTAAAAGAAAAGAAAAGAGAATTAAAAAAATTGAGAGAAAAAATTATCGGTGAAGAGAAAGAAAAATAAGAGGAGAAAAAAAATTGATGAATTTTGCCTTTTCTTGAAATTGTATATTGTTACATCACAGAACAAATAACTATTTATTTTTATTTTTATGCAGCTTAGGCTAAGAAAATAGTGTTCAAAAATATGACATTGTTTCATAGAGTAATTTTAAATTTGTATTAAAGAAATAGAAATATGATTGTCTGGTTGTTATTTTATTTAAAAATATTTTCAACTTTTTTATACAAATTTGATATTGATTCTTTGTGAGGAAAGCATTGTTTTAGATATATAATTATAATGGAATATTTAGTTATTAATAATAATGATAGAAAGCATTTATAGTTTTTAATAAAGTCATTTAATAAATTTTTAATTATTAATTGTTTAGAATTTAAATCTACTTTTAATTTGTATATAAACAGATCACTTTTGTATTTGTTGACATACAAAATTTGTATTTAATCTTTTTTTTTCCCTTGTTCATAATTAAGGAATTTTTATGAACATTTCAGAACTTAATTAATTTTTACATTTTAATATATCATTTAGCTGCAGTTTTCGATTCTCTCGTAGTGACTTTTAGTATGACTATTGGTTTAAAAAACACTACTTGTTCCTATAGAAATTTCCCTAAAAATATAGCTGAAGTAATATAAGGAAAGTTTCAAAGAAATGAAAAGTAAATGTTTGATAATTGTTCAGAGTGTAGAATTCTAATAATTAAATAATTGCCTTGAAAGACAATTTTCTTTTTCTCTGGAAGTTGCCATATGTAAATGTCATTGACTTTCATAATAGTAGTTACAAATAATTGTATTCTTTCTCATTATTTTCCTCTATTATAGAAATTTGTTTAATATGGATATAAAAAAATCAACATTCTGTCATTGCAGAATTAAATCTTTTCAAAATCAAAATCTGATGTTTATTATTCCACTCAAAATCTAATGTTTCTTTTGTTATTCTTGTGATCTGGTTTATCTTTTTTAATTCCATTAGACTTTATTTTTAAAGTTTTATACTATTTGTATATTCAAGTTATTTATTTATTCATTGATTATTGATTAGTGATATATTCATATATTTATTTATTGTCTTATAGATCTCATCATCGAATGAGAAACCAAAGGATTCGAAACGCAGAAAAATAGCTGTTACTCTTAAGCAAGCTATTCAACCAGAAGATAAAAAAAATTCTACAGAAATGTGGAAAAGTTACCTGTTAGAGGTATATGAAAGTTTACTCCTATATTTTACAATAAGTTGTATTCACTGAGAATAAAATATAGTGGAGTTATAACTGAAGTATAAATACTTTGCATGTAAAAATAATATGTAGAAATGTGGAAAGGCTATCTATTACAGATTTACAGATTCTTCTTTTAGAAGAAATTAAAAGCAATGAAGTCGAAATTGAAGTTGATAAGCATTTTTTATGTAATAAAAGATAATATTGTAAATAAAACTGCCTTTAAAAATATATATACATATAAATTTCAGAATTATTGAATGATTAAATATATGTATGTATAAAACAGTTTTTTATACTATCTTTTGAAGTATAACTATATGGTTTCTTTCTTCTGTATACTTTACTGTATGGTTTCAGTAAAGTTTATTATAAAGCAATAAGGGAAAAAATGTTAAACTGCTTACTGATGTAAATGATTCATTTCATTTAGATTTACTGTACACAACTTTGTATAATATTTTAAGTGTTTTTCTTGTTTTTTTTTGTATTAAATGGTGATAAGTGAAATGAAGTTTCTAGATCTTTTATGTGTTGGTGCTCCGTAGAGCAGATTATTTTTCCTAGAACTACCAAGTTTGACAAAGTTATACATTAGAGAATGGGAATGTGCATTTCAAAATGATTAAAAAATTTAATTATAATTTTATTTAGTTAAAAGCTGAGATTTTAACACTTTTCTGCAATAATTCTTGAAAATATAGCACAAATCCAATTTTTATACCATTAAATTTGTTTAATAAGTTTTTTTAATGATGCCTAACTTATTGCCTTTCTACTTTTTAGCAATTTTTAAAAAACTTTTCACTGCATAATTTTTAAAATAGTTTCATTAATTGAATTGAAATTCAAACTGTTTTCATCATTCTATCAAATATCTAATTGCATGATTTTCTTCCATTATTGTAAGACTTGAGAAAGGTCTTAAATATGAAAATACTTAAGGGACTGCTAAAAAGAACTTAATTTTTTATTTCAAGGCCCTAAAAAAAAGCCATTTTTTTTTTCTATTTTAAGTAATCTTTCTCTCACTTGAGTTCCCAATATAAAAATTTATGAAAGTGAAAAGTGCTTAAATTGCAGTGCAAAATTGAGAATTCCAAGGCAAATTATGACCTTCAAAGAGTCCCTAAATTTTTATCCAGGAAAAGAGTGGAATCCTATGTAAGCTAAAGAAGAATTATTCTCTTTAATATATCTGTAGTTTATATGAGAAATAAGATAAGGAATGAAACAGGTAGGTTATTCTGAAAAGTTTTAAATAGCACCCTGTCATGAGACTTGATTCTATTTGAATGGTTCATACACACAATGTACAGAACAGATATAAGGCCATTAAAACAACATAGTCAACTGTCACAGTTTGAAGTTTAAAAATATTTTATTAGGGAAATCATGAGCATTAACCGTTCAAGCCCAATGGAACATATTTGGACTAATTCGTTATGGAGTTACTTCAAATTCATCTCATAAAGTTTAAGAGATTTCATTGGAAATTACACAACTAATATTCTTGGCAAACAAGTTTATTATCAAAGGTGACTTGGTTAATAATTATTTGATTGATATAAAGTTATCATAAGCATGCATAATCTTAAAGCAATTGTCATTAAACCCTTTTTGCCACACAAGTACTTATAAAGATGGCATGAAGTTCTTGAATTAAGTAATATCCAAGATTCTATAAAATCTTATTGCAAATTTATTTCAGAAAATTGTAATCTTTTAATTTCATTGCAAATGATATAATAATAATAAATAGTAATAGTGTTATATTTTTTAAAATTAAAAAAAATAATAAAGATTTTTTAAGAATATAATACAACTGATATATTTTATATTCATATTCCATAAATAAATAATATTAAAGGAGAGAAGAATATAGCTTTTAGTGAAATGCTTATGTAGAATGCATCAGCAGATTTTTAATATCTGTGAATTTTAATTGAGAACTATAATTATTCAAGTGTCACTGCTGTTTGTAATAATCTGGTGACTATTTTGATGTGTATAAGCATGGTGTAAGTTAATTCTGTAAACATCCTTCCTTAGTATGGTGTAGAAGTTTAGAAAGAGTGTTATAGTATTTTCTAAAATAGCCTTTGTTAGCTAAAAATGTGATGATAATCTAAATTAAAATCAGATATGATTATATACATATAGATGTTATTCTTGACTTTGCTCATATAATTGATGATTTGTTTTTCTTTTTGTCCGCTAGATTTCAAGTACAATTTCAAGAATTTTTCTTTTAATTCCTTTGCTTGATTTGTATTCTTGTAAATTTTCAGGTGAAAACATTACTGGGTGTGACAGAACAATATGGGAAATTTTGTACCTCAGTAAAAGAATTCAAGACTACAAAAAATGTAGAAAATTTTGCAGTAACACTAAAGAAAGTATTCTCTGCAATTCCCAACAAAACAAAATTCATTCAAAGTAATTATTTTATTTTATTATTTTCTCTTTGTGTATTTAAAATATAAATAAAATTAATAATGATATTGAATTAAATATAAAGAATTTCTTTATGAATTGTAGTTAATTTTTATCCTTAATTCTGCATTTTTTTAAAACTTGAGAATTATATTTAAAAAAAGTGTTTTCAGCACTTCTGTTTAATTGCTCTGTATATTTAAAGCAATCATATCCTTACTATTTCATTAATAAAATATTTAGTTACGTTTTATACTTATAAATGCTCTGATAGGATATCATTCTAGAACTTTTTTTTGTTTGCTTTTAGCTGCCTCATTATTAGTGAATGCCCAAGACAGAGATAAATTTCTAGCCTTGTCTTCTTGATACTGAGTAAGTATTTCCAGTAATGTTAAAATTTAAAACTAAATGAAAACAAAGTTTAATTTGTAATATCAACTGATATATATATATATATATATATATATTCTAAGCAAAGCTGACATTTGAGAGGAAAAGATAAATTTTATAAAATTTTCAAAAATGGACTTAATATTTATTTGTATTTTTTGTATCTCTTGAAATCATGAGAATGTCTTTAATATTAATATCATATCTGATAAAACTGGCATTAATTATGCAAATTGTGTGATTAAAGTATAAATTAATATTTAATTTCATGACATAATAAATTTTATTTGCTTCTTTTTTAATATTTAAGAACCTTTTTTTTTTCCATTTGCAGCATTTTATTTTAATGTATTTTCTGACAACTTAAAGTTTTTTGCATTTACTATTGACATAATATGGATTTTCATATGCTGATTAAAAATGACCTTTTCTTCTTTATAAATGCCTCTCATTGCAGAAATACTTTATTGTTTTTTGTAAATTTATGATATAAGTTAGATAATTTTAAAGGGAAGACTAAATGTCTTAAGACTTAAAATCTAAAATGTCATATTTTGAAACTCAGTTTTTAATTTAATTATGTCAATACAATTTTTTAAAAATATAACTAGCATTGGTTAAGTTAACTTTCTTGGATTTTTTTTTTTCCAAACACAGTATCACATCTAAACACGAGAAATAAATATAATTATATTGTTTAAAAATCAGTATCTTTTTTACTTTCAAAATTAAAAATTTTTTGAACTAGCACTGGCTGCACCATTGGGATGCATGATTGAATGTAAAAATCAAATTAAGAAAAAAGTGTTTGTTACCTTTGAAATTAGGTTTCACCTATGTAAGAATTTTAGATATTTTTTTCCTGCTAAATTTACTCATTATGTAGTGCAAAAGGTATTGTTTAGTTATTGTATCATTTCATACTATTGTAGAAGATAATTTCTTCCAATACTCATTGAAATTAGTTTATGCCATATTATTTTATAAATTTTTTTCTGTGTACATATTCTTCATAATTTAAAATGTAGTGCTTGTTAGAAAAATAACGAAATTCCTATTATATTATTATTAATCTTTGAATTAAATGTGTTTTTTCTTATTGAAGAATAAAATATTTATTTTGCACTTTATTGTACTCTGTTTAAAGTTTGTATTTTTCTCGCTATATTGTTTGGAATTGTGTACCCATTATCATCATAAAAATTATTTATTTTAAAAATTTCAATGAACTGTGGTTTCTTTATTTTAAAATAAATGATTTGTTTTTCTTACAGGCTTTGAATATTTCATTTTTGTGCATTGCTAAGTGGTAATAATTTTGTGATGAAGAAATTATTTGAAGTTGAAAGCTTATTTGAATTCTTTAAAAAACTAAGCAAGATATTTTCTATATTCAACTTCATTCACTATTTGTGGCTGGTACACAATTAATATGTAAATATCCATTTTAGCTTTTTGACAAAATATCATATATTAAACTATTTTGTAATTATTTGTAAATAAAATAATTTTATTTCTTATCTAGACTGTTTTTGCATTTTTGTACATACATGGATTAATTATATGACAATTCTTTCTCTTCATGACATTCTAAATTAGCCATCTTTGACAATCACCTTGGCTTGCCTGCAATATTGATTATAATTAATTTCAATTAATTCTTTTATGCTTAACTTTTTGTTCATGATTCTTTAAACAAAATATTTTTAAGCATTAAATTGTTATTAATATTAAAATTCTATTATTTTAATAACCTAATATATGTTGTATTCTTCATATACATATCCTATTCTGATGAAGTCAAGTCCCATGATATCACAATGCAATTAAAAGCATAATTTTCTGAGTAATTTCAGTACGAGGACTTTATCTTCTTATTCCTCGTGTATACAGAACAGATAATAAACAGACTAATCAGCTTTCAGGATTGGAAGAAAATCATACAATCAAATATTTGATGAAACAGTAAAAATGGTTTGAATTTTCTTGAATAAAATGTATTGTTGTATATTATGCAATAAATAAATAATATTTTTAAGAAATTGTCAAAATTCAGGGAAAAATTTGGAACTGACATAGTATTAAAATGATTTTTTTATATGATGTGAAGACTACATTTTGTACAATAGCTTTTGGAATTATGAAAAAATGCCAAACATTTTGCTTTGATTTTTAATTAAAATTTTTTAAAAATTGTTCTAGAATGCATATATCTTCTCTTCGAAGTATATTTGTAGCAAATTTGTTATCTTTAGTACAAACAATCTAACAAAGGAAATTCATATATTTCCTTTGTTAGTAGCAAAGATAAGCTCTACAATGTAATTTGAATGATAAATGAGGTTTTATTTTTAAAATTAAGAAATCTCAACTTTAATGCTGAGTCAGGCTTTCAGTATCTTGCTGTGTGCACCATACTTGCTATTATTTCAAAAATATAGTTTATAATTAAGCATGGTGATCTGTCAGATTTCAAACTTTTTTTTTTACCTGTAATGTCTGTATGTTTAATTTTTTACTGTCAAATGTCTGTGATATATTAATTTTTGTGTTTATTATTCATATTCTAGCAGACTTTATAAAAACTGATAGATAAATTAGAAATAAGAGGAACAAAGTAAATTTAATTATATTATTACTGAAATTTCAAATTCATCCCAGATTATTAAAGTAGCTACAAATTAGTATAAATTAAATTTGATTCTCACACACACACACGCACAAAAAGAACTTATATAGAGAGAGATCCAAGCATTAAGGAATAAAATAAGAAACAGAAATTTTGAATTTAGTAAATTCAATTGAAATTCTTAATCTTATTCATCATTCAAATGATTTTGTTCTGATAATCAATTTTGTACTTTATTTTACTATGTTCTAAACATAAATAAGCACTATAATATGATTGATTTAATATACAATTTAGCCAATAAATACAATTTAACTGTCTTCTTTTATTGGTTTTGATGAGGGCAGCACGTTTTTTTATGAAATATATTTTCATGAGAAGAAAACGAGTCATTTTCAGATGATAACATTGTCAAGCTCATATTGATGAAAAATGTAAGCCAAGTTTAGACTTCTTTATCAGCAATGAGTTAGCAAATTTCTCAAGAGAAATTTAGTGGCATTTTAATCTTTATTTATTTATTCTTTTTTGCCAGTAAATACAATTTTACTTTGTAATGCATAAATATAATGTTTTGGTAATGTTTAGCATCCTGTAAAGAATCACCAGTAGCCATTTTTTGCTTGTTTTGAGCATTGTACAATTAATTAATCTTGTCAAGACAATTATTTCCACCCTTAATATCTTAATTAAATTGTTTATGAATTTTTTACTTTCTCATACAGAAAGAGAGAGAGAGAGTATTGTAAATATCAGAAAATTCAAAGTAAAAAGAATTTTTTTGTCCAGGTTTGTCACCTAAAAAATTTTTATCTATAGGTTTGTCATCATAATTTTATTCAAATTGCTTATATTATATTTATGCTTTACTTTGTTTAACCATGACGTATTAAAAAATCCTCTTACCAGAGGGATGTTGTTTCTTACTTTCGTTTTTCATATAAGAATCAGCATTTTTAGTAAAAACATTTGAAATTAATGGTAAAGAAAACTGAAGATGAAGAAGCACATGCCCCTAAATTATCTTATTTATACACGACATATTTATTCTAACGCTAAGAATTTATTGCAACTATGAAGATAAAAAGCATTTGATAAAAATATGTCCAAAGCACCCAATCTTTCATTGATGAAATAATAAATCCACCCTGGAACTAGTTTATCTGAAACATCATTCAATCAAAACAATCTATGCATTTAAAATAAATAAAAGAATCGGCCCCCAACCTCAACTACTCGTTGGATTTCACCAATTTTTATTTTGTATGAGAGCTTATAACTCTTAGATATGTCATCATTGGTGGTCTGTCTTTTCCAATTTCTTGAAAACTTAGAAATAATCTATTTTATTCTTACAAAATGGATGGATGAAAAGACAAACAGACTTTCCATAAATGGATGTCGTCCAAAATTTAATTGAAATTGGCAGATTGAATGAAAAGTCTGAATACCAAACTTCATATCTTAGTGTTTTTATTGTATTCGTTGGTTGCTGGAAGTAATTCCGAAAACGTATTTTTTGGATTGCAATATTTAAGATTGCAATTTTAAGATTGCAATATTTTCTCTTTGTGCACTTACAATACGATAAATAACAGTAATTGTCAGGGAAAGACGAATTTGTTTCTTTTAGAGAAATATTTACTTTCTCAAAAAAGACATATACTATTGGAAAGCATTTTTATCATCAAAAAATTTCATTTCATGATTTCAAGACGAATCTCCACATTTCAGATTCAGAAATATGCATCGCTTGAATTATGTTCGCCTGTGAACTTAATAATTCAAAAGGTCTTTGAACTAGATCGAGGAAATTCATTATGTAGTCTTTTGATTTAATTTGAAGATTTCTATAAAATGTTGGACAAAATTCATCCTAACAGTTATCTGTTTGTCCATTCGAGTACAAGTGAATTATTTCACTTAAAAATTATGATGCTAAATTAATAAAATTTGATAACAGTTTTATTATATGTAGACTAAATCTGTATCCAATTTGAACCAAATCTGGCAAAAGTTTGTGTATCGGTCTATATATTCGAATACATGTAAATGTAATAATTCAAAAACGGAAAGCATTTTATAGATATTTCTACAGAACTCATTCTATAGATATTTCTATAGAAAGCATTCCATACTATTTCTAGGGCCGCAGTGGCCTGAGGGTAGGTCTCGACTTCGGAACCGGAGAGTTTCAGGTTCGAGATCCGATTCCACCGAAGAACCGTTGTGTAAGCTGTCTTGATGCGCGTTAAATCCGTCAAGGCCAAACGTCCCGCTGGTGTGATAGGAGAGGATATGCCAACTCAGATATCGTCCTCATGATCTGACCGCGGTTCAAAAATACGAGGTCCGTCACAAAATCGCTCTATTGTTACTTTAAAGACGGGACATTAATATAACTAAAACTAAATAAAAAAGTTAAGTCATACAATTTCTATAGAAATTAGAATCGCCAATGAAGCATTTTATTTCAATTTACAGCTTTAGCAATAAAATAGCGAATTCAACCCTGTTTTAATAACAGAGGAGGAGAAAGGATTCAATAGTGAGGATATAATGAGGAATAAAATAGTGAATTCCAACTTTTTTTTAACAACAGAGAAGGAGAAAGGATTCATTGGGTGCGAACTTGTATGTAAGGATACGTTATTATTAATTTTTTCATCTTTTCTTTTTTGGACATTGATGTTAGAACAAAAGCATCAATTGATTTTTGGATAAATTCAAAGGCACATTACCGATTGATCCATGTGAAATTTTATTTGGAAAATTCTTTACTCATTTTAACATTATTGCTCAACAGATAATTGTTTCAAATAATTTGATTTTTATAGCCAAATATGGCTCTTGCGCCAATCAACTAACCAACCAACTTTGATTTTTATCTAAAATATGGATGTGCAAATTCTAGAAATGTTTAGCAATCGAATATTAGATTATCTCAGAACCCTTTCCCAGGTGAAAGCATAAAGCAAAAGGTTTGGTTTGGTTTGATGGAGTTTATTGGCGCAAGATCCATTTATGATTAAACGGCACTAAACATATGGTGAGAGTTGATCTTATTTTAAAAGTTTGTTTCTAAATTGCGTCATTTTCTAGGACCTGTCAACCTGTAAAATCTACTAAAAGTAGTCCATGGTAAAAGCCAATCATTTAAAAAAATAAAAAGATGGGGATAAGGAACTTTAAGAAGAATGCCTTTTAATTTAATGTAGGGAGAATGAAAGCAGCGAATTCGTTGATTATTAAATTGGAGACATAAAACAAAAGAAGTGACAGGGAATTTTTTCAACTTTTACCAATCAGAATAAAAAAATCGAGGCTCTAATTTCAATAAATGAGCTCTCAGATTAATTATCTTTTCGAGTGCATCCAGTATTTTTTGCACGAAAATTAATCTGCTTTTCCACAGATGCTTCTTGTATTGTCAAACATAAAATAAAATAAAACGTGCTTTAGTAAGATTTTGCTCCAAAGCAATGTTAGAACTGTAATAAATAAATAAATAATCCGTTTGTCTATTTTGACTTAACCCTGAAGCAAAATACCCACCTCTGTTATTGGCAAAGAAAAATGAGTGATAGGGAAACGGAAGAAGGAGCTTAAAGAAAGTGATATGAGAGAAGTTTCATTTATGATTTGTGCACCCACCGAAGCAGAAAAGAATCCAACTTTGTTTTAAAAACATGTTTTTAAACAAAAAAAAAAAAAAAAAAAAGAAGAAGAAGAAGAAAAAGGTTTTTACCGTCTGCTAATTTTTCTAAAGGAGTGAATAACAATAGCACATCGATATTTATTCGTAATTCTATTAAAAGAATAATGGTTTGAAATAATCATTAAACTAAAAAAAAGAAAAGGAATAGTTATGTGTTCTTAGATTCTAAGCGTTTCATTTAAATTCACAAATTATCAGTTACTATTAAATACTTTTAAAATAATTGTCTGTAAAAAGTTTGAATAATAATACTAGGGATACACTTTATTACTAACGTCGTCTTAGGTGAGCAGCTGGTTTGCCGTGATTAATGGTTATATTTGATTTCAATCGTTTACATATAACTTCATGTCCATGATTCTACCAAATTTTCTGACTTTAATGACGTCTTATTTTAATTGTCTTACTTAAGTTCCATTTATTGTTTACAAGAATTTTTCTAATGAAATCCAGTTCTATCACGGTGCTATTAAATGTAAATGTGCGGTTCATCTATTTTCTAAATTTGCGATATTGTGTGCTATTTTATTTATTTTTGTCCCTACAAAAAACTGAACTACTCAATAGATTTTCTACCAAATGCATTTTTTTAGATATTTCAGAAAATTTCAAGATATTGAATTCAATAATAGTTAATTTCTGATTAATTAAAAACTATATTTTCATTGCGCAAACAAACACGTTGGCATTTGTTTTACATTATTGGTTTAAAAGAATATTTCTTTAAATATGAAATTTGTTTTGAGATTTTCAGTAACTTAAAACTTGACTCAAAGGCACATGCCTATGCTTTCGTACGTGTTTTTAACGGTCGGTGAAGATTGAAATTTGCTCTTGAAAATGACAGCCTTTTTATGTTAATTTGTCGCATGTTTAAGATACAGCGGATAAAATTAAAATATTTTTTAAATTTTCTTTAAAAATTATCAATTTTTTATGGTAAAAAATTAGTTTTCTGTGGTTCTTAAAAGTCAATTGTAAAGCTATCAGTTTTTTGAGAAACTACAGACCAATTCGGTCCAACATAATTTCTCATTTTAATTAAAATAAAGTTGCAGAAAATGACAGAAAGATGTTGCGTATTGTAATAATTCTGTAAAAAGAATTCTTCTGCATTAAAAATCTTATACACATGCACATACCTTTATAATTATTTGCTTTAGTATTTCGAAATTTTCTCACAAATATTGGAGAGCAAAAAAAGGATTTCTGTGGCGATTAATTGAATTTGATGAATGACAAACTTGAAATTTATTTCATCTCGAGCAACGTACGTATATAAGCTAACTTGCAATGAAATCGATTCACATGAAGTCACAGTTACATGTTATTGATAAGTATAGTTACAGGAATTGTATAAATAATATAATATCTAACTTCACATTGTCTCACATTGAGCTCTGGCTTAGCATCTTTTTTCTCCTCCAAAATCAAATTGATGCAATGCATTTGAAATGCATAATGTAAATATGAACTGGTTCCATTTTTAAAATTTTAAAACAGTAACACTCCTTTCAGTTTCATATGCCAGAAACAATATTTAAAAAAACAACAACAATAAAGTTATTGCATAAACTTTTTAGTGAAATAGAATCTGTTTGGCAAAATAGATTTGTTGTCAATCTATCGCAGTTTTTATTCACTATATATGCAAATGAAAAATGGGACGAATAAAAAGAGATTACTGGAAATCGTTCGTCAACTTAAAATATTGCAATTCTTGAGAAGGATTGCAGTTAATTAATCGGCTTAATGAAAAACAACACTGCCCACAAAAATTAAATTTTTAAGATGATATATTTATGTACTTAAAGATTCCTTTGTATCAAAAAGTTATAATTCTGCTTCTGTTTATAACAAGAGGCAATTTTGTAATGATGATAGATCAGAAGTTATGTTTTCTTAATGCACGAGATTTTGCATACAATGTTTAATATTAAAACGGCAAAATAATAATAAAATTGTTAGGCACAAAATGCATATGTAATTTCCTTATTTAATTTCTTTAAATCTGTGCATTTATGCACAGTTCTTTTTTCGATTCAAAAGCATTTTAAAATGCTCTTTTAAATTTGTTTTATTTATTAAATAGTTTCATGATTGTGCTTTATATCATGAAACACTCTTTCCGTTGTACTTTTAATTTACATGTCAATTTTGAAATCAATTTACTAATTAGTCAACAACTGTGAACTGATTTGAACTTTATATTAGGTCAAGTGAGTTAATTTAGTTGGTTTTAATTATGTTACTCATTAGGATATGAAACTAATTCTGTTAGACATTTTCTATAACTCTAATAGCTCATGAGTTATTACATTTCGACGTAGTTTATCATAACTTGTTCTAGTAAAATATTTAAACGTTGTATTAACTTGAACTAGAACACGAATCTTTTTGAAATATTTACAAATATACACAAAAAGGATTATTCTAAATGAACTCCCAAAAATACTTCAATGAGAATACCCTAACATCGTAACATCATGTATTACAAGAATTGCAAGGTAAAAGCAAGGATTGGTTAGTGGTAGCCATTTGGTTCAAATTGAAAGTATTAGCATAGTAGTGCTAGATGCTAATTAATTACTTAAACTAAAATATTATGCGATAATTCATATTTATAGATTTTTATCAGGAAAAATAGTAGATAAAAATTAAACTATCTAAAGATATTTTGATAGGTTTTTGTGTAGATTTGATTAGTTAGTGTTGTGTAGTTTTTTTAGATTAGTTAGTCGTTTTTTTACATCGATAGGACGTTTAATTTAGTTTAAAACGTCCTGTATGTATTTCTTTACTAGCCACTTTTGGCGGTTAATAAAGAAATAAATTGCTGATCACACTTTTGTCAACTCTTGGTTTACCAAGAATATTCATTATGATTTTTTTCTTCTATTAAATCTCTTATGCATAACTTGATATTCATAATTTCTTTAACAATTTTTTTAACTATCAAATTGTGAGAAGCATTACTTTAATTTCACTATTTTAATAGTTTTTGAGTTTCGCTACTTTAATAGCTTCAAACTTGCTCTATTGACTGTACACATGAAATCTTCCAAATTGAGATGAGACGCAAGATATCATAGTGACATTAGGAACTTAAGAGTTCGGGTAAGCTATTTCAAATTGCATGTTGTCTTTTGAATTGATTTAAATTCACTTTCTGATTTCTCATGTAAACTGCCCAATATCTCTCTCATTCTAACAGAATTCCTTTTCTTTAACTTTCAGCAACAGAAGAAAATTACGAGATTAAATATTTCGCGAAGCAATAAAATGCTTGAATTTCTTCAACAGTGAATTTTATAATTGAAAATTATAGAAAAAAAATATTTAAAATCTGCCGAAATTCTGGAAAAATTTGTTTAACAATTAAATTAGTATTATTAAGCAACTGTAATGGTCTCCCCAAAACTTTCTCGCATACTCTCTAATAAATTTGTCGTACCAGAGAAAGCCATACAAGGCATTGGCGTACAATAGTTACGAAATATTAACTTTTTGAGCAAATTCAGCATTATTACAGAATCCATCGTATTATCATTGCGTTATTTAGTGATGAATCCCTGGCATGAGGTTAATAGTATCTGAAAATCGAATTTGAGTTTTAGAAATATTTTTCTTAACCAATTGGAACAAAAATTTGACACAAAATTACACTTGTAGTAGGAAAATCCCACACCAAATTTGATATATTGTGTCTTTGAGTTATTACGTTTGCATGTTTCTAAAAGTACAGACCAACGTACTGTCAATCCTTTGTTGTATTTGGCACAAAATTTGATAGTTGTATAGACAACAGATGTTAACTCTGTGTATCGAATTTGTAATTTATGCTCTCTTGATTTTTCAGAGCGGATTTTGCTCAAAACTTGATGCAAAGACCGTATACCAAATTTCATCCATCTAGATCAAAGCGTTCTTGAGTTATCTTTGTCACAGACAGACAGACGAACATTTTCCAAAAATGTGTTTTCTCGAACAGGGAGGTCTAAAACTGGAGATTCGTTAGAATCTCGAGTTCGAACTTTTTAAAGATTACTCTACTTTCTCTATACCGTGTATACCAGAAAGTAAGAATACAATTGTTTGAAACAACGACTCAAGCACAAGTGTTAAGTGGTTTAATATAAGTAATTTTCATTCATCGCGTTAAAATTATGAATGACACATGAAATTTAATTGATTTTCGCCATTAAATGATTTATTGATCAACTTCGAATCAGGACTCTGCGTTTCACATAATCAATTTCTCTATAGAAAGTTCTTTTTAAAAATATATACTTTTAAACTTTTCTACTTTTTAAAAATATATATTCAATCGACTCTTAGTGTTCATTCATCATATTCATATAATCCCGTCAATTAGCTTTGATGTGTTATCTTTTATTCAAGCAAATGAAGGTACTATTTTAATTGATATTTGCGCAATATCGAGCATTCTGATTAGTTAGAAATAAAAATGTAAGTAAAATCAGTTCAATTATTTTAACTGAGGATATTGTCAAGTTTTATATTGAGAAATAAAAGGCTTTGGAGTAGAGGGAACAGGTGACTATTCCTGGAGGAAATTATCTCAAAATTTACAAATTAAAGCTAAATATAGGTATCTACTTTGAAAAGGATTTCAAGTCTTATTTTTAATAATTATAATTTTTTTTCATATAGGAAATCTGGTTAGAAATGTATGTAAAATTTTAAATATGAATTGACATAGAAATACAAAATTTTTTATTCAAGAATCGAGTTTTTAGGAGATATTAGTTGGAGTTCAAACAACTCAATCTATCGAGTAAAAGAATCGTAATCTGAATTCGAATTGCGTATTTACAAGTAAAATATGGGATACGTTATTGGCTACGAAACCCAGATACAGTTGACAAATGCAGGAAAAAAAGTAAGAAGAGTTGCAAAACGCCGGTGGTTAAAGAGGAAAAAAAAAAAAAAATGAAACAATAATAAATGCGATTCGAAAATCGAGCGAAAAGCTTTCGCCCGTAATGAGTTTCGTTTTCGTATCTTCTCTTCCCTAATTGGCCTCACCGGTCACGTGGTCAGTGACGTCGGCGCAGAAGTGGAGCAAATTTTAAGAGAAAATGGTTCCTACATAAGAAGACCACACTTCTGGTCATTACAAACCGCGATTTTTTAGATGAGACATCATTTTTAAGGAAGAATCATGGGCGGTCAATGGAAAGTGGTTCTTTCTGCCGTTTTTCTTGTAATAGCTTATGGAACCGTTTCGACTACAAGAGTGAAACGGCAAAATGAAGAGAAGTCCGAAATAGAAAAAATTCTTGAAAATCCCGATCATCCGGAATATATTTATGCAAGTTGGAATAATACGGACAAAAAATTAGCAGAAAGTGTCGAACAGATGATGAAAAAACTTATGCCCATGGTTATAAGGAGTAGCTCGAGTGTTGAGTTGTCGGGACCATGCATGTCTGCTATGTTCAAGATGCTGATGGGGATGAGACAAGGGAAACTGTGGCCCTATCTTAGTAAGGACTTTAAAATCTACTTTTTAGAATGTTTTAAGTCATTTAAAGAACTTCAGGAGTGTCATTTAAAAACTGTTAACAATATTATAATCCTTTCAAGTTTTTTAATGTAATCAAATATAAATTTTTTAATAATATTATTAAAAGTAAAGATAATGAAATGATCTTTAAAAAAATGTACAATTTTATAATACACACAATGCAGTTTAAAGTATACAATATTATAATTTACTTTGAGTCTTAGTTTTGCTCTTTTGCTTATGAAATTGTGATTCTTCTTCTTCTTTATTCTTTATCATTAATCGAGTTGCTAAATAATTTATCATGTTTCAGAATTTTAATTTTAGTAAAAAAAGAAAAAAAAACCTTTAAAAATGTTTTTATTTTCAATTGTTTTGTAAAATATTCAGTACAAGTATTACATTCTTAGCAAAAATATGCAACAGGTAGATCATATCTGATCTACAGTTTCAAATATACTATGAATGCTAAGATATATAAAACACCACGCTATTGAGAAAAATGCAGATTTTGATATGGATTTAAAATAATTGATGAAACCACAGTTATAAGATACTTAAAACTATTTTTAATGCAACACTATATACCACATATTTAGATAATTATCGATATATATTATTTTCACAGTTACAGAATAAAGTCATTTTTAATGCAAGTATATATACCACTTATTTAAATAATTATTGATATAGAATACTAACAAAAAGAGTTGCATTTGCTATAAAAAGGAATTTACATATTTATAAAGCTTTATTTTCTCGGAGACCAGAAGTTCGAACTACTTTTGATGAAGCGCAATAACAAATATAAAATCTATTTAAATAAATAAATATGTATTAAAGTACTTTTTATTTGAAATTAAATCGTAAGGATTGTTATTAAGTTATTGCTAAATGTATATTTATAATTCGTCACAAAAAATAAGAATTTTCGATTTTGTCAATTCAAAATATCTTAAATTTATTTTTGAAATAAACAGAACTTTTCTAAAAGATATTATTTTCATTTAAAAAGTAGTTTTTTAAAATTAAATTTAATAGACTGAAAGGAATCTTAAGATAAAAATAAAAGGATTAATAAGTTTTTAAAGACAGTAAAGTTTGAAATAAAAAAAGATTTAAAAATGGATTAAAAACTGTAGAAGAAAGAGGCCTTTCTTACATTTATGGATTGCTAAAGCGTCATTTATATTTTAAAATAACAAAACCATTATAATATATATTTATAAAAAATAAGTTGTTTTTGTTGAAATACGTTTATTGAAGCTTTTATTAACTTTATATGTTTATAGAGCATTCTTTTACTTGCATTAGATGCATTAAATCCATTACTTGCATTAGATTACTTATTTTCTCCTAAAAACGCAACTCCGCGAGTAGCAATTAATTTTGATTGCAATTATTGCTGTAAAAATGCTATAAAAACTTGTTTTTTTTAATTAAAAGTAAATTAAGAATGAATTTTCCTGTATTTTAAAATAAGGAAATTCTCGACGACCAAAACTGAATCTTGAGGTAATTCGAAATGCGTAAAAAAAACTAATGTTTCAAAGTCTTATTTTCTTTCGGAAATTTGCTTTTTGTTTCTATCGTAAAATCAGAACTATTGGAAGTCTTATTTTAAAGGAAAGACAAATAATTTCTCAATTGTACTTTCTATTTTAAACATTTCTTATTTATCATTCAGCTTTTTACAGTTGAGATTCGTTTTATTTAATTAAATTTCTTCACAGACATTCTTCCTCCGAAAGTGCTCCAGATAAAAGTTTTAATTCAGAATTTTTTTAAAAAAAAATTCAGATTTATTTCATTGCTATTTGTTTTTTAGGATCAGCTTGTCTGCCAGGAATATTGGTTTTAATTTAATTTCAGTCACATCACCTATGTAAATTCGTAGTTCCTAATACCGTTAACGTTTTTAAGCATTAGATTGTTGCATTGATTGTCAATTTAATAGCCTTACACCAGTTTTGTTTATTGTGTACATGAAACATCCAAATAGAGTAAAGTCTCGTGACATCAGTGTGTTGTTGAAAACATAACTATCCGATTTCGTATATCTTCTAAATATTTTGGCGCTGTAATTTTATTTTCTTATTCCTTATGTAAACTAAAATGGATATTAATGAGAATTCTTCATTCATCCTTTTAACTATGAAAGAAAATCATTTGATTAAATATTCGATGAAACAATGAAAATTGTTTGAATTTCCTTGTAATAATGAAATCTGTCGTTGAAAGCAAAAAATATTTCAAGCTTAGAAAAAAATGTGTACGTCAATTCAACTGGCGCCATTAAAAGGACAAGTTTCTAAATTTTGAAATAATGTAAAAATTGGATTTGTGATAAAATATTTTCAGCAGTAATTGAGAGAGCACGCCAAAATATCTCCTTAAATTTTAATCAATCAAAATTTTTATTTTCAAGAAAGAAAAATCTTTGAGGGGCCCAATTGTTTTCTCCAACATATATTTGTACTAATCTTGGTAGTTTTTCAAGCAGTGTTCTATAGAGAGCTTAAATACAGACTGGCGTGCACTCGTATTTTCTTTTACTATTTGTAGAGGAAGTAATAGAGATTTACACATTTCTCAAAAGATAGTTGTAAATAAAATTTGGAAAAACAAAAACTTTTCAAAGCGGACATTGCTTATAAAAAAAAATTTTATTTTCGAAATTAAAATAAAGAAGATAACTTTAATTATACGTTAAACACAAAATCTTTGAAATTCTGTATTCTTTGATATTTACTTTTCAGCATATTTATAAGCAGAAATAAATAACAAATAAGCAGCGTTAATAAGAGAAATAAAAATTGTGGAAGGTATTAAATGACCATATATTTTATAAATGTAACAAAGAGATAGAAGTTAATTGCTGTTTCCCACTGATATTTTCAATGAAGAATGAACAGAAATTACTTTTCTACAGTATGTTGAGCTCAAAAGTCACAGTTAAAGAAAGCAGTGGAAATTCTATATAACAAAAAGCAAATGGGGAAATAACAAAAATTGCAAATACGTTTGAATATCTATTGAATGACTTTCAAACGATTAATATGCAATTTCTAAATAATATGAAAGTTCTATTTAACTAATTTATATAATAGAAATTTAGGTAGTGGAATTGTGGAAATATCAATCATGACCAAATGGTTTGATTAAAATAAAACATGAAAAAGTTTGCACATTGCTCAGTGATTTACCTATAGAAAAGCTGCGAATTTTAAATAAACTATTTAATCATATTTTGTTTTTATTATATTCTTATGAAAAAAGAACTATTAACTTGTTAGGGGAAACTCTTTAATAGGATGTGTTTGCATCTCCGAATTTTCAAACATCGAGATATCAGTCTTAATCTATATCTATACTTATAAATAAAGCTCAATGTGTGTGTGTGTGTGTTGGCGCTCTACAGGCCAGGTCATTTGACCTACAGCTACCAAATTTGGTACATGTATACCTTAGAGGTCGGGAATATGCACCTGCGGTCTCTTTTTTTTTGAATTTTTAATTAGAATTTTAATTATTAATTAAAAATTAACTTTCTCGCCAAAAAAATCTTCCGTTTTCCCCACCGCTAAATGAGTAAGGCTTCAGTTTTTTTTTTCCCAACAGTAATGAGGCAAGGGTTAACATTTTTCGGCCGATTATTTCAAACGTTTCTGTTTATTTTCTTAATGTTTTATGCATTTAAAATTAAACATTGTTAATTAATACATCTTTCAGATTCATTCTGAAGTACTTTTGAATTAAAATAACACATAATAAAGGAAATTAAAAATTTCTAATCTGCATAGCGCTACCCCAACTGGCGTAGAAAAATTTATGCATTTGCGTTACCGTAACTGGCGTTGAAAATTCACGCATGCGCATTGTGTTCTGATTGTTGACATGACAACCATTATCAACGGATGATTTAAATTATTTTTAGGTTAGTTGCATGCTTTTGTAATTAAATTGTATTTATGTTAGTTATATATTTTTTTGTATATGCTTATAGTTTTAAGTACATCGTTTTTCAAGTAGTTTTTTTTAAAAATTGTTTTCGACCGATTATTTTAAACGATTCATTTTATTTTCTTAGTGTTTGATGCATTTAAAATTAAAAATTGTTAATTAATCGATCTGTTCATGATGAATCTGAGAAGATTTTGTTGTAAAATTCTTGAGATATTACATAAATTAAGAAAGATATTCTTTAGTGCCCATAAAGTTTAAAGGCCCAGTGACTCTGTTATCAGTAATCCTATTATAAAAAAAATGCTTTGTTTTAGTAAAAAATATTATTATTTTAATTGCAGATTGATTCTTTCCACTTTAATTTAAAGCATAAATTCTACGAGAGGTAACAGAAAATTAGAGAGATACATATTACGTTATGATTTGAGACCTTTATAATATTATGAGTGAATTATATAACTATCAAAATTTGAAGTTTTAAAATATTTTGATGAAGAATCTATTAAAGTTGGAAATGTCTAAAATATTTAATTATTAAAATTTAAACAAACATTAAGATTGGCGAACCGGCTGCTCGCCAAAGGCGGCTAGTTAATTTTATATAATGATAATGATGTCGTTGAAGAAGCTTATTGGGTAGAGCGTTTATATACAGAATTGGTTATATAATAGCTTTTGGAAAGATTTTATGTTTCCTAATAATAATTAGAGACTTTTATTTCATATGTGACAAATCTGTAAATGTCGAGTCATTAATATTCAACCTAGTCGCCTTTGGAGACCATTTCGTTTGCCGGCGTTGTTTGTAATATTTAATTTTAGTTAAATCGCTTAGATATAATTTCATATTCATATACGGGAAATTGCCAGGTATTAAAGTTGTATTACTTTAATTCTCTTACATACATCCCATTCATTATATATATTAACCTTTCCAATGGAGATCAATCCCAAGATATCATCGCACTTTTAAGTATTAGAATGTGCTATTCTTCTAACTTTCGAGATATTGTAACTTCATTTTTTTTATTCGTCTCTTAAACAACGCAGATATTAAGCAGAGTCCTTCTTTTTTTAGTTTACAACAATGAGGGAGAAAACCAGACGATTAAATGTTTGATGAAACAATGAAAATGATTTGAATTTCAGGCAACAAAGTAATTTATTGTTCGAAATTCAGCAATTTTTTAAATGATTACTGCGTTATTAAATAGGTATGTTTGAAAGACAAATGTTTAAATTTTGAATCGAGGTGAAATTCATTTTTAAGCTACAATATTTTTGGAAATTACTGAAAAAAAATTCAGCTCAAATTTTAATTAATTAAAATTTGGGAAAAAAATTTCAAAAAATATATTTTGAGTTGCACATAACCAAACTCCTAAGTATATATATGCCAAGTTTGTCAGCTCTAATTCAAACGGTCTTATAGAGCGCCAACACACTCACACGCACGCACGCAAGAACGCAAGCAAGAACGCACGCTCACGTACACACACACACATCTTTATAAGTAATAGAGGTGTAAAGTACACGGATATTAAATAAAATCCTTTCCATAAAATTTTCCTTATATTATGTCCTTTTATAAAAAAAAACTTATTATTTTAGAATGCTTGCTTTTTACTTGATTTACTTAAGATGATTTACCTAAATTGCATATTATAATATTAAACGTTTTTAAAATTTTCTGACAAATTATTATGAACTTTCTCAACATTATTTTGCTTTCTATTATGAATTATCTTCTATAACAAAACTGCTGTTTTGAAAATAGAAAGTTTCTGATAAATTTCCTCATTAAGGGATAAGTGCTTGTAAATTATTATTATTATTTTTTTTAACTTAGCACTTGTTTCATTACTTAGCGCTTGTTTCATTTTTTTTTATGAAATATGGCCCTAACTTTTCAAATAAGTTAAATTTTTCCTTTATTTTGTACTAGCCGCCTTTGGCGACCAGCCGGTTCGCCAATCTTAATGTTTGTTTAAATTTTAATAATTAAATATTTTACGCAATTCCTACTTTAATAGATTCTTCATCAAAATATTTTAAAACTTCAAATTTTGATAGTTATATAATTCACTCATAATATTATAAAGGCCTTCAGTCATAACGTAATATGTATCTCTCTAATTTTCTGTTAGCTCCCATAGAATTTATGCTTTAAATTAAAGTGGTAGGAATTAATCTGCAATTAATATAACAATATTTTTACTGAAACAAAGCATTTTTTATAATATGATTATTAATAACAGAGTCACTGAGCGTTTAAACTTTATGGGCACTAAAGAATATCTTTCTTAATTTATGTTATATCTCAAGAATTAGTCAACAAAATTATCTCAGATTCATCATAAACAGATCGATCAATTAACAATGTTTAATTTGAAATGCATCTAAAAAAATAAAATACTCTAAAAATACTCTAAATAATACTCTAAAAAAACTCTAATACTCTAAAAAAACTCTAAAAAAATAAAATAAATCGTATAAAATAATCGGTCAAAAACAGGTTTAAAAAAACTACTTAAACGATGTACTTAAAACTATAAGCATATACAAAAAATATATAACTAACATACATACAATTTAATTACAAAAGCATGCAACTAACTTAAAAATAATTTAAATCAAGAATCATCCGTTGATAATATTGTCAACAATCAGAACACAATGCGCATGCGTGAATTTTCAACGTCGTTACGGTAACACAAATGCGTGAATTTTTCTACGCCAGTTGGGGTAACGCTACGCAGATTAGAAATTTTTAATTTCCTTTATTCTGTTTTATTTTAATTCAAAAGTACTTCATAATGAATCTGAAGGATTAATTAATAATGTTTAATTTTAAATGAATAAAACTTTAAGAAAATAAACAGAATCGTTTGAAATAATCGGCCGAAAAATATTAACCCTAGCCTCATTATAGTTGGGGAAAAAAAACTGAAGCCTTACTCATTTGGTGTTGGGGAAAATGAAAAGATTTTTTGGCGGGAAAGTTAGTTTTTAATTAATAATTAAAATTCTAATTAAAAATTCAAAAAAAAAAGGATCCTCAGGTGCACATTCCCGACCTCTAAGGTATACATGTACCAAATTTGGTAGCTGTAGGTCAAATGATCTGGCCTGTAGAGCGCCAACACACACACACATTGAGCTTTATATAAGTACTAGCCGCCTTTGGCGACCAGCCGGTTTGCCAGTATTACCGCTCACTACAATTTTGAATTAAATATTTTAAGTAACTGGTCTCTTAATAGATTCTCAAACAAAACATTTTTAATATTCATATTTTGATAGTCATACCAAACTTATATACTGTTGTTTAGATCGTTTCGTTCAATTTACTATATATATTTTGCTAATTTGTTGTCATTTCCGGTAAAACAACTTTAATTTAAAGTGGAAATGATGAAATTGCAATTAATATAAAGATATTTTTTATTAAAACCAAGCGTTTTATTTTATTTATCATCTTTATTGTTATTTATTTATTATTATTATTATTGAATATGAGTATTGCAAACAGAATCGCTCGGTATTTAAATCTTATGTGAACTACAAAATATTTTTCATAATTTATATAATATCTCAAAGAATAATTCAAAAAAATTTCTGATATTCAGCATAAAATTCAGTTTTTAGTTTTGCTTTCAAAAGGATGGAAATGAAATCAATAATATTATTTTGTTCCTGCCTGTAAATATATTTCAAAAATTATGAAGTCTAAATTTAATGCAATAAGGTATCATATTCTGAGAAATATTCTGGACACACCAAATTTTAAATAAATGAATGAATGTATCTATTTTCCATGATCAACTAAGACTTATTTATGAAGTTTTGAATGTTAAAAATTTAGAAAAACTCAACATTTTCATAATCTTAGGCCAATTAATCTTGAGAAACCTGCTCGTTGATTGGCGTATTTTCTTTGAAACGATCGATGGAAAATCTAAAATGATCCTTTTTTTATTGAATAGTGATATTCAAATTTTCATAAATCAGTCAGTTTAAGTGATTGATTTAGTTGATTGGAAATTAATTCTTCTTATTTAAAATATTAGTGTTTCAAGAACACTTTGTTAATCGTGATTTCCACAGCAGAAGCTTTATGTAAAATCAAAAATTCGTTATTTATTAGAGCATTAATTGAATCAAGTTACATAAAATATAATCATTTTCCATTTAGACCATTTTAGCAGATCTGTGTCTTACTAAAAGTTTACAAATTAGCTGTTGGCCCTGATTTGAATGGATATCCTGTTCATATTAAACAAAACTTGCCTTAAAATAAAACTGATTTATTGGGTTAATAATATAGAGAGTGTAAAAGATCATAAAATAATTTTTCTTGAATTTATTTTTTAGAAAAAATAATATTTCATATTTGTTTCATTTCCTACAGACACGTGCCGAAAATTATATTTTTGCAGATTTCATTTCCAAAAACATTTAATTTATTTTAAATTGGACCTTTAATCAATGTGATGGCAACACTTTGGAAAAAGCTACTTTTTTCCCATGAATGCGAAACGTGCTCGTGCAGCTTAAATTTTATTTTTATTTTGTACGAAAAAAATTGTTGAAAGATATATTTAAAATATTTATTTAAAAATTCATTAAAAATAGAAATTTAATTTTAAGGTTAAAACATTGGTATCATTTAAAAGATAAACTTTTGATCTTCAACTTCATGTGAAAATCTTTTTTGTGCGGTAATATTTTCGGAAGTTATAGCAGAAACACGCCAAAATTTCGCTTAATTTTTAAATAAATAAAATTCTAATTAAAAATTCGAAAAAATAACCCCCAGGTGCACATTCCCGGCCTCCAAGGTATACACGTGCCAAATTTGGTAGCTGTAGGTGGAATGGTCTGGCCTGTAGAGCGCCAACACACACACACACACATTGAGCTTTATTATAAGTATAGATATAGATATAGATAGATTGAGTTAAATATTGAACCAACTGTGTCACGTCATCGGAATTAGATTGGCACATTCCGGATATCATTTCCTCCTAATTTGTTTAGTTAATTTCTTCCTCATCAGTAAAATTTGATCACTTCATCATCTCCAAATTGTTAAAAACCTTCTCATGTTCTATATTTTCTGGATCATATTTTTAATTTTTTAAAGCCTTATGTTTAATTAGCCAACTAGCGAATATCTGGTTCTCTAGGAATATTGGATGCATTTATTTTCAATTATTGCAGTTTATTGTTATTTTCAATTGTTTATTTTAATTTATTTTATTTAAATTATTTTCGTTTATTTTCATTTGCCAGCTCTTGTACATAACTTACTTTTCGTGATTCTCTCGCCTCTTCCAAAAAAAAAAAAAAAAAAAAAAGGCATCAAATTGTGACAGACATCAAACGGGTATTATTTTAATAGGCTTATCTCTGTTATGTTCACTGTGTTCATGAACTATCTTTATAGAATTAAGTTCCATGGCGTCATTGTCATATTAAGAGCATTTATTTCAGGATAATATGTCTTCTAACTTTCACGGTATTGTTACGTTACTTTCTTATTTCTTAATGACGACCAGATGGTTCGTCAGGGTTATTGATTATGCTTAATTTCAATTAAATCACTTAGATATAACTTCATATTCATGGTTCCATCGAATTATTAAACATTAAGGCTGCGTTATTTTAATTTCTTGCTTATACCCTGTTGAATGTGTACATGAATATTTGTAATGAAGACCCTCATAGCGCTTTTAGAAACGTAAATATATTGTGCATTTATCTTCTAAATTTTGAAATACTGCAATTTCAGTTTTTTATTCATCTTATAACCTACACATATATTAAACAGAATCATTCTTCTTTATCTCTTAACGGTGGAAGAAAATCCTGCGATTAAATATTTGACGAAACAATGACAACGGTTTGAATTTCAGGACAACAATATGATCTATTGTTGTAAGTTAGACAAAAATGTATCATTAAAAAACTTGCCAGAATTCAGTAAACATTTGCACGGTTATTGAACAGGTAACATTAAAAAGGCCATTTTTGAAAAAAAGTTTAAAACTGTCCGAAATTTATGTTTGTGAGTACTGTTTTTTTCAGAAGCTATTGCGGCAATCAAATTTTAGCTTTATTTTTGATTAATCAAAATTTAAATAAATAGTTTTGAAAATAGCTTCGAGGTGCATATTCCCACCTTCCAAAATATTTGGTACCTGTTAGTCAAACGATTTGGCCGGTAGACCTCCAGCAACACACATATTCATCTTTGTGATTAGTTGAGACAGGAATTACATAGATATTAAACAGAATTACAATAATGGAAGAAAATCATGTCCTTAAGTATATGGTAAACTAATGGACATGGCTTAAACTTCAGTTCAAAAATAAAATGTATTGTTAAAAATAATGCAAAGCATATCTTAAAAAATTTCCTGTATTCATAAAAAATGAATGGGACAATTAAATTGGTATCATTAAAACTACAATTTTTAAAAAATTAAATGGTGTAAAAACAATCTTATGAATAATGTTTTCTGGATTTATCACGGAAAGACTCTAAAATCATTCTTAATTTTTAATTAATTAAAATTTCAAAAATTGCCCCAAGATAATACATATACACTGAGGAGCACAAAATATATTTGTACCAAATTCGATAGTTCTAAATCAAATTATCTGTCCCATACAGCGTCATATAAATAATACATTACAGGGAAGGGCAAACATGTTTTTATTTTTACACATGAAAAATGGTTTAATTTAGAGTAAAAATAAAGAAAAAGTAAAAAAAAACCTTCTAAATTGAAAGGTTTCAGAAGCATTTTAAATAAACGTACGCAGAATTTTGCCTCAAAAAATTGAGAATACACTAATGAAATTTTTGCAATATCACTCGTAGAAAGAACGTGTCAGTATTTAATTGCACGTCTTTTGGCTCTTATAATGGCCTATAAACGTCGTGATAGCGATTCGACCAATTTTTGGGGGTATATGAAGATATTTTTCCCCAGTCTTCTTGCAACACTTGTTTTAAATGGGTTTTGTTTCTAATTTTGTGTTTTTAGACCACCGCTTCGAGTGTGGCCCACATACATTCAATGGTATTAATGTTAGTGTATTGTGGTGGGGTGTGTAACTGCTGTTTACAATTAAAAAGACACCATATTTTGACGTTACGTGTTTGGGGCCGTTTTTTACTGGAAAATGAAATTTTCATCTAAACCCAAATTTTTACCACTTTCCTTTAGATTTCTGCGAAATATATCCAAGTAAAACATATCGTTTATAATGCCATCTATAAAAATTAAATTTCCTACTCCTGATGAAGCCATGCAACTTCAAATCATGATGGAGTCACCATCATGTTTAACTATTGGACGTAATTTTTTTAGATCCAAAGCAGTAATTAGGCTTTCTCCATACAGTACGATGGTTGTCACTGCCAAAAATGTCGAGTTTTCTTTCATTACTAAATATAGTTTTATTCCAAAGATTATTGGTCTTCAATTGATGAGTTTTTGCAATTTCTGAATTTGCAAACTGATGAACGGTTTCTTTCTAACAATGCGACTTTAAATCCAGCTTGTTTAATGGCAATTCGCAAAGTTTTAGCACTTACACTTCTGCCTATGATTTGAAAGTTTCTGCAACAAGTTGGATGAACCATATGACACAGCAGTCTAAAGGAAAGTGTTAAAAATTTGGATTCAGATGGAAATTCCCTTTTCCAGCAGGACAACGACCCCCAACAGAACGTCAAAATGTGGTGTCTTTTTCATTGTAAACAGCAGTTCCAAACACCACCACAGTACCCAGACATCGATGCCATTGAATATTCGGGGCCATACTCGAAAAAGTGGTTCAAAACACACAAAATTAGAAACAAAACCCATTTAAAACAAGTGTTGCAAGAATAATGGGGTAAAATATCGTCAGATACCACCAAAAATTGGTCGAATCGGTACCATGTCGTTTAGATGTCATTATAAAAGCCAAAAGACATGCAACTTAATAGTGACACTTTGTTTCGAGAGATATTACAAATATTTCATAGGTGTATTTTCAATTTTTTGAGACAAAATTCTGCGTACGTTTATTTAAAATGCTTCTGAAACTTTTCAATTCACAAGATTTTCGTTGATTTTTCTTTATTTTTATTTTAAATTAAATTTTTGTTATGTGTAAAAATTAAAACATGTTTTTACTTCTCGGTAATGTGTTATTTATATTGAAAGTCGGATTTATTAAGTAAAAGTAAGGTGTACTCTCAATTTTTTGTGCCAATGTACACATCCTTTATTATTAGTAAAGATAGAGAAGAACTAAAGATAGACTACATCTCTACATTTGAATACGATATAATTTAAACAGAGTCTCGGTAAATATAGAGACTGCAATTTCTAAATGAACGTAAGGAAGCATATAGCAAAACGACCAATTATATTTATTTATAATATAGTTTTCTTAAAATTTTATAATTCAAACGTTTTGCAATTTTTATTCAAATTTATTTGGAGGTCAAAATAACATTTTAAAAATAAATCTTACAACACCCCCCTCTCCTAGTTTTCATGGTAATTGCTCAGTTGGAGATTCTTTAATAAGCGCACTTTTTCATTTTATGTTGCGTGGTTTCCACTTGCAAACGGCGCAACCGAAACTAAAATTAAATCTGCGCAACGCATTCGACACGTGACATAGGAGCATGACTTCATTCCATCTCAAAATACGTGGAATTTCTCTAGTTATTTCGTGTTTGAAAATTTAATGTAAGTATTAAAGAAATGGATTTAAAAAAAGAGGGCGGCATTAAAATACTACAAATAAAAAAAGTTTTACATTTCACAACAGGAAATTGTTAAATTTTTTTTTTAAATATTGATTTTAGAAGCAAATCCACATTTTTCACGAAATTGGTCATCACTAAATCAAAAATTATCATTTGTCTCGAAAATGAAATTTAAACAAGAAATCGAATGACTTTAATAATCATCTCAATCGAACTCTTTTTTTAAAAAAATATGAACTAAAAATTAGTCCACACACATTTTTTTTTGGAAAATCCCATTTTAACAGAATTTAAAAGCTAAAAATTATTTAAGCTGTTAGGAACTCTTATTCTAAATGAATTTAATTTAACAAACTATTTTCTCAATAATTAGAATTAAGGATATAATGTATTAGGCTTAAGGATATGATGTAGATATAATGTGTATCTTTTTCAACTTTCATTTGATTTTCATAGATATTCCAAAACTTCCAATCAATTATATTACTTGTCAGTTTAAACAATACAAAAATTTGAACAAGAATAACAAAAATGAATTGACTTACCTGAATGAATTGACTTAATCTCAGATGGTTTTTCAATTCCAAATCACTTCTTAATCGATTGCAACTAAAATACCATTCACAAAATTTCTCAATTTCACTTAGTACTTCCTCTCATTGCTAATAGAGGAGGCAAATGATACAAAGAGAATAAAACCTCACGCATCAGTAGTTCCAGGAATTTAAATCCATGCAAAAGCAAACAAAAAGTTTAATATCGTTTGCTGCAATATGTGTGGTTGCTACAAAAACCACGTGTTTCTTAAGTAGAAGAATTAGAGCGAAATAAAGAGAGAAAATTAAGCATACATAAGAAGTCTGCGGATATTCTTCTGGTTTCATTTTCAATAGATTTTTTCAAAAAAAGGATTAACTGTTTCCGAGTGTGGCATGGTTGAAAAATCAAGAATGATTTTTCGCGCGCTTTTTCTTCTGATTTTATTCCAAGTGAGTTTCGCTGCCAAAGATGAGTCGAAGACCGTCGAAATCAATGAGAATTCTTATGAAGCAATTGCTCAGAATCCTAATCATCCTGATCATGTTTTCGTCGTCTGGAATAATTCTGATTACTTAACGAGAGCTGTTGTAGATGAATCCATTAAAAAAATGATGGCGGATATCGTTCGGAAACATACTAACGTTAAAATATCTGGTCCTTGCATGGCGGCATTTTTCAGAGCGTTCCAAGCCATAAGGAAACAAACACCTTGGGCATACACCCGTATGTATTTCATGTTTATAGTTTTATAATTTTTTATATTTTTTAAAAAATAAGAATTTTTTACTAAATGTATCTCATAAAATTGAAAATATTAAGAAAAATTCGTAAATGGTATGATATGCTGTCTATTGGGATCTTTTGACAATAAGTAGTTTAAAAATATTTAATTCATTTTAATTAACTAAAACTCTTTTCTTTTGAATTTAAATTATAAAAATAAAAGTTTGTTATAATGATTTTAAATTATGATCTTTATTGAATATTTTTTTAATTAACAAATTATTTTATTTATATCTATTTCTTAAGAATAAATTCCTAAAAAATCGCAATTGTATTTACAATAATTGTTTATTTAAAAAAATTATTTTCCATATTAAATCTATATTAAAAACATTTAATGAAATTATTCACAATATAAATCTTATATTAAGAAAGGAACAATTCAAAATTTTAACTATATTATTGAAGATTATATGTAAATACATAATGTGTAATTTTAAGAACTTAACTTTTAAATGTATGCTTTTTAATATAAGGATAATGTAGAGATTTATTGCACCATGATAAACATCCTTGATATCTAAAATATTTAAATGATTTACTTGTGAACAAAAGCATTCTTTGATTTCCCTGATATCAATATTTATTTAAATTTTTAAAAGGAAATAGTTTACCCATTAGCATACATAGACGGAATAACACACACAACGTCTGTTATACTAAATGAGATATAATAAGTTCACTTTATTATTACTTTATTTTATTTTATTATTGCTTTATTAACGTTATTTTACACTTTATTGTAAAGTGTAAAATTTTGCGGCTGACGGTAAATGAAAATCATCCAGTGGGAATTATTCCACTTACAATAACAAAGAGCCATTGGCTATTTTTTTTAAGTCGGTGTATTTTATTTATAATTGCTTATGTGCTCAAATTGAGAAAAAAATAAAGTAGATTTCTCATTTTTAGAGTCTTTAATCATCTGTTATTTTGCATCATATTTTTTTACAAATATCACTTCAAAAGATTTTACTAATTGATAATCTGCTTACAGTATATTTCGTAGGAATTATTTGCCCAAGTTCCACATATTGGTTTGTTCTAAGAAAATTAATTATTTTCCGATTATTTCGGATTTTTACTACACTTCTTCATTTCTTCCAAATTAAGTTAGCAATTCAAGCGTCAATAATGGTTGGAATATTTTTCATGATTAGGATTCATTTATTAAAAAATGTCACCGAACTTATTTAAAAAAAAATACTTTTTTTCTGCTATTTTTTGTATTATTTTATACTTAAATAAGATTTTTAAATTAGCTAGAAACCCTTAATTATTTATTGCAATTATGCGACTGTAACTAATATATGACTCAAATTTATTCTTTTAATTCTTTTTAACTGAATCAAAAATTGTCCTAAATTACATCAGAAATTGTTTTAAATATCTATATTTAAAAAATATGCTAGTACATTAATGCAAAAGTCAAAATTCTTGCTGGTTAATATATTGGCTGTTAGAAAACGTCCAATTATAAATATAACTTCCTTCGGAAAATATTCATTTCGTTTCTAATACTAACAAAGCAAAGAAATGTATATTTTCACTCGATACTTGTCGCCATTCTTAATAAATGGTTCTTCGGGGATATTGGCTATATTTAATTCAACTTTAACTTTAGGCATAACTTCACGTCCATGCTTTCCTCGAATTCTCAGATGTTAAAATCGTGTTATTTTAATTGTCTTTAATATGCTCTGTTCATTTTATGCACATGAACTTTTTCAATTTAGGGCAGTCCCATCGCGTCACATCTACTAAAAACTCAAATGTATGTACGTCTATCTTACAAATTTCTTTACTTTACTTTATACTTTTTATACGTCTAGTAAACCATACAACTATTTAAAAAAGCTTCAAAATTATAAATTAGGAAAGTATACAATTTAGAATTAAACCTATCCATTATTGTATTTCAGTATATTAATTACTTATACTATGATATGCATTTTTTTATATAAAAAGTCTATTTTTTATTAAAAAAATTAGTTATTTAAAGCTAAAAAAAATCTAAAAAACTAGATTCAGTTAATTGTCAGTTTCATTTAAAAACCTACATGTAAATTTGAGAAGAGAATCTAAAATTTTTCAGCTAGATTGAACTCTATTTTTCATTATCAATTTATAAAAGAAAAAAATACTTTAGAAATAGTATATTTCTGAAATGAAAATTGCAAATTTACAAAAATTCATTGTCACATTCAATTTTATTTTATATAGGAGGTTTGATGCTCTCAGAATTTTTTAAAATCAAGTACAATGCTAAATTTGTTGGTTTTAAGCAGGAAATTATGAATTACGATAGCGAAATATAAAAAAATTTCAGAGAAATTTTTCTAAAGAGCTTCCATTCTTAAAAATTCTCTCAAGCATGTATTTATAACACTGTAAAATATATATGTATGTCATATCAAAAGCAGAAAACTGTTTATTTGTATAACGAATCATTAAGATTTTACGTGGTGAGAGTTCCAAGAAAAAGCACGACGCAGCTTTGAATTTTAGAATTCCAAATTAGTAAAAAAAAATCTGAAAGTACAGTAAATTTGATTGATTTCAATTAGCACAGAAGTTGTTTGTTGCTGATAAATCTAAAAAGATATTGAATCTTGTGTATTAAATTCTTATTGCTCAAAATTTTACAATTTATAGCTTACTTTCATAATTTTTTTATGTAAATGTTATTTAAGTAGTCGAAGTTACTATCTGATTTTCGAATAAACAAATTGTTTTATTGCAGACACATTTATCATTTCATTTAAACTTCCGACTTTAATAATCAGCTTCATTTTCATCAATTAATCGATTATCCGCCTGCATCTTTATGACTTTTAACTTGAAACACTAGGAAGTGAAGGAAGATTATTTAGTTTACTCGCACTGTCTGAAGAACTGTGCATGGCTATCTCGTTACTCTCCGGTTCAGAATTGTCTTGGGAAACATTTTGAATTGAAGATTCTGATGAAAAATGCCTTAATATTGGCTTAGAAAATGCTTCAGTGTTCATGACAGGGGAGTTGTCATTTTTGTCACGAAGAAATGCCATTTTTCTCTCTTGGTTAATTCTAACTATTGCTCTGCAAATATTTCCATCGGAGACATGTTTTTGATTCATTATCTCAGGAATATTTCTAACGTTTGATTCCTCAATGATGTTTTCACTCTCAAATTGAGGATGCTCGAGTTCAAAAAGTGTATATTTTTCTTGCGGTATATCCTGTAGGATGTACCTCATAGAATCATAGTTTGATACAAATTTTCTTTCTGTTCGAACATTTTCATTTCTTGTTTTGTTCAAAC
The DNA here is from genome assembly GCA_026543865.1 of Argiope aurantia. NCBI lineage: Eukaryota > Metazoa > Arthropoda > Arachnida > Araneae > Araneidae > Argiope > Argiope aurantia. The sequence goes on from JAPMOR010042457.1 coordinate 580,702, forward strand.
TCCCAACATTCGTTACACCTAAATGCTGGGCATGAGAATCATACCGTTCTTTCTTATTCGTTCTTCTTAATTTTTCTTCTACCAGTCCCTTTTTGTGATCTTTCTCCTTAGATTTGAAAATATTCTTAAAAATTCCTCCAGATTTCTTTGAGCCCTTCTTGGAATAATCTTCGCCATTTTTGGTATCATTGGCCTTTTCAATCTCTTCATACTTTGCGTGTCTTTTCCTTTTGAATTGCCCGTAAGTTATGCATGCAATTATAAGAACTAATCCTGTGAAACCAGCTAACCCTGTTAGAATCAAATCAGCCTTCTTCCAATATTCGAGTAATGCTTTACTCTTTTTCTCCTTCACGGCCTTTTTCTCTCTTCCAATGACAGAATAAGCTGCAAAATCGCCAAAAAGTTCTATCTGAATTACATCGTCTATTGTAGAATTTATTTGTGTACTACTAAAAAGAGATACTGTTGTCAAAGGATTCAAATTCACACCACTTACTTGAGATGGAGTAAGCTTATTTGTTCTTTTAGTTTTTTGTAAAGGCTCTAACAAATTTGTTTCGTTCATTTCTTTTGGTTTGAAAGGCGAATTAGTCATCTTAATTGATGAATAAGAATCTGCCATGTTTTCTGAAAAAGGTTCTAACTGTTGGTTATTTGATGCTGTTTCAGATTTCAGTATTCTATCCATTTGTTTATCAACAGTTTTCTTTTCTTTTATCTGAGGAGTTACAGTGCCTGAATTTTGTTCTTTTTTCTTTGTGCTATTTTCCATTTCATCGGTACTCATTGATAATATTGTGCTCGGAATATTGTTATTATCTAGTTTATCGATGAAATTCGCAAATTGATTTAATAACTTTTTATCAGGAAAATGAATATTTGAAGAACTAAGTGTGTTTTGATTTCCATTAAGAACAATTCTTTTTAAAGTGCCTCTAGATGGCGTAGTTTGAATTAATTTTTGATTCTGATTTAATTTCGGTCTATGATATTGAAATTTTTGATCTTTAAAGTTCATTTGAAAGGGTGATCTAGGATAGTTAGAAACCTTTCTCCTGTACATAAGGTCTTCTGAAAACCTTTGCCTTGGGGAATTAAATTGATGGTTGCCCCACAGTGAAACACTTGGTTTTCTGTAAAAGTCTTTAGCATGGCGAAGGTTTTTGACTTTTCGATGACGATTATTTTCTAGAACTTTCTTTTGGTTTAAAAACCTTTCGAAAGCAAGATTTTGGTTGACAACTTCATTGCGTTTATACATCGAACTTCGTTTTAGACCATTTAATTTCTTGATCAGATCTATCGGAAAGTCATTAAGATCTATTCCCTTTGCAAATCTGTTATTCCTTCTTGAATCAGAGAGAAAATTTTCGTTTTGTGTCAGATGACTTTGTATTATGTCAGATGATAATCCAACATTTCCCTGCCTAAAATTTTTATTATTCCTTGACATTTGATTTCCAAAGAAATGTGCTTTATTTTCGAATGCTTCGTAATATTCTTGAGGCTTATTTGGTGGGATTTTATTTTCTTTCCACAAATTGTTTCTTGCAACTGCGTTGATGACATTTTCTTCTAAATTGTCCTTTGCTGTTGGAATCATTGGCTGTAAATCTACAATATCTTCTTCAACGGTGTCTCGTACGGCAATGAAGTCAAGAGGATCAGATTGCTTATGGATGGGATTTAATTCTTCTTCCATGCTAAATGTTAGTTTTAAGGTATAATGACAGATGACTATAAATATAGCATGATTTACTACTTGCATTACGGGGAATAGACATTTGTTAATTCATTTTTATGATCTTTTACCCGCAGACGCCGAAACAATTTTTAAAACATTGTTATTAAGATTTTTTTGTTGAATATTTGTGTTGTTTATGTCAATACTATAGCGTTGATTTCATTATTATTATTATTTTCACTGTTTAAAAGAAAAAGATTGTTGTGTATATTCATATCACTGATAATAGTGATATTATTTCAAACACAGAAAAGAATAATTTAATATTAGAATAATGTACTTTAATATTATCAGACTTTAAATGAATAATATCAAAAAATATAGATGTTGAGATAGAATAGATATTGTTGTGTTTTGTTGTGACTTATGGCACTTTACAAGCTCGCTGACAGATGGAATAGATATTTATAGAATATGCTTTAAAATATAATTTATAGAATAGATATTTATAAAACATGCAGAATCTGTATAAGTTGTATTTGCGCGTATAGAATTTGTACGAGTAAGTGAAGAATGATCTTGTATTCAATAATGTGCTGCAGATTTGTTATTATTATTATTTTCGTCTTTCAATAAGTAAATAAAAAGTATTTTGAAATCAGAAAAAAAAGATTTGATTCTTAACTTTATTTTCTTGATGAAAATTAATTAAAATACTCAGTTTTTAAATTAAAGTTATCATACTAAAATACCTAAGTGTCCACATAAAAAATAAAGCATGAATTATCAATTAATTAATTTTTTAATTATTAAAAATTAGTTGAAAACGGCAAAAAGCAGTAGCACTGTGTGAACTTTATAAAATAATAAAATTTTTATCATAGTTAATCAAGCAATGAAATTTTATTTGTGAGCGTAAGGATTACGTAAAATACTGGATTTTCATCAAATCCAATGATTCTTTTGCATGCAAAACGTAAGCTCTTATGCAAGAATTGAAGTTATTTGAGCATCTGATGTCTGTAGATCAAAGATAAGCACCAGCAGTTTTCAAGTTGATGCTACTTATTTAAAACTAATTGCCTTTTATAACATGTATTCTAATATAATATGCATTCTAATATAGTTTACTGTGAGAAAAAACATTCATCGTTTTATATTTTAGTGTTTTTTAGACATTTTTTAGAAGTGTATTTTTAAGCTTTGCTCATTTTTCATAATATTTTTTGTTTTCTTTTTGTTTGTTTTTTTTATCTATAAATAACAAATTATCCTGTAATTTTTATTTGTACTAACAATAGCCATAATTACTAAATAACTACTTCTATGAAAAATTTAAACAAATTAACGTTAAAATTACCTTTATGAACTAAATTTATAAATCTCTTTATTTATATTTTAGTCACTGGAATTGTAATATAATTTGCCGTTTTCACATCAAATAAATTAAAACATTTTTGTATTTAATCATTTTGGTTAACAATCTTATTGGAGATCCATTATGATAAAAATCAATTGTAAAACAGCTTGTTTAATAACCATCAAGAATCCATATTACACTGTTATAAACCATCATTCTTATTACACTATTACAAAATCAAGAATATTAACGCATTAGTCAAGGTTGATGAATGCTGATCGAAGAACTACACTGTGTAAAAGCGAATGTCCTGCTTAAGTGAAGGCAAAGTGATTTTGCAAAAAAGTGAAAGTTGTCACGTTTTTGTTCTCGTTTGACATGAAGCGTAACATACCGGAAACCGTTTGTTTGAGGTAAACGGTAACCGCCGGCTTTACACGAAATGCTTATAGAGATTTCGCGATATATTATCGTCTGCATAAAATATTACGCTTGAATTGTAGTAAAAGTCATTAAAAAAAATGGAATCAAAATTTATTCCGGAAATCTAGTTTTATTTTTTTGTGGAATCTTAATTGTACAGTTTTTACCTATGATTAATATTACTAAATCTTTTACAATCATAACAATCCGACTTCAAGAATATGAGGCCAAATCTAAGATTATGCGATTATTACTTTTTGTTAAAATATTTAGAACTTTAACAATTTTTTCCTTGTTTTATTCAAATATTCTATTCCTTTTAAAACAAATTTTGCCTCAATTTCAGTTTCAAATACGGAATTTTGATTTGCTTAATAAAAGTAGCGGCTCGCCCATTAAATTATTTTCTAAAGTTGCATTTTTTTTAACAATCTAATTTGCTAATTTTTCCACTTGGGAAGATCGATATTCTTTGCTTACTTTATCATTCTGAGAATCTGATGATCAATGAAAAGCAAAAGAAAAAAATCAACTAGTAAAGGTAAGACAGAAAATAAATCAAAAAACAAGAGAAACATGATCGTAGCTAGTCGTTCCGCAGTCCAAGAAAGAGCACTGTGCACACAACTGATTAGCTGATTTGAAAACTAAAACCAAACTCTACTCCCTTTGAATTTTGAGATATCAGAGAGCTGAAATTCTCTCAGTGTTTTTCTTTCTTTCTTTATTCTTCTTTCTCATTAATTTTTTATGAATTTAGGTTTTCTTCTTATTAATTTGTCAGAAATATATTTGTAATAAATATTCATTAATATTTATTACAAATAAGAATATTCATTTTCTTTTTTTAGAAGTCACATTTCAAAAAAATATGTTGTGTAGATAATTTTCTAAGATATTATTCGATTAAAAAAATCATAATGTGGGATCAGTTGTTATCAACAGTAAAAAACAGTGAGCGTTGTAGATTTTCAAAAAGTTATATTTCGCAGCTTTCACTGAGCAAAAAAATTGAATGTAAGAAATACAGATAGCTCGATGCGAAATTTGAAAGCAGTTCAAAAAACTCTAATCAGGAAAATCTAGCACCAACAGAAATTTCACAGACATGTTTACTTTATTCCATATATATTTGGGAAAGTAAAAGTAACTATTTCTGTTGCACTTTTTTTGTAAATGTATTTACTTTTGCATTTACAAAAAGTGTAACATAAGCCAATTTGTTAACAATTTTTGATGTAATTCTTTTCTATATGGTGCAATGCAATTGTTTAATCTTGGAATTTCGTTTAAATCTCATTCATTTTTAAGAGTAAAAGCAGATTTAAATCAACAGTTGACAAAAAGTCACTTTCCGAAAAAAATTTTTAAATATATTTTTTTCTCGGGTGCTTTTTTAATTACATAAAAATTAATGCACTCATTTTGAAATATCAAAATTTTGAATATCAAAGGTTTTATAATTAACATTTTTAATAAAAATATTTCTTAATACTGTAACTCAGCTGTTAATCCTTATTTTAAAAAGATTAAAATACGAAAATCTCCAGGAAGTATATTTCTAATTCCGATAGATTTAAATTAAAATACAAAATGAAAAGAGAAAATCAAAAATATTCCATTCGGATTTTGAGATAAAAATAAAACCAGTTACCGTTACTCCGGGAAATATAATAAAACTTTAAAGTTGCTTTGAAAGCTGTACAACTCGTTTTCGAACTAAATCACTTTCTCATAAAAAGAAAAAAAAAGTTTGCGATTGATCTAATTATAATTTTGAAAAATATATTCTATTCATTTCCCCGTGAAGTGGGAATGATTGATGTTTCCGAAAGAAACGCCAAAATCGTTTAAACTTAATTAAAGCAATATAACAGTCTTTCAATCACCCCATCAAGGAAAAAGCGATGATGTCATTAAGAGAAAAGGCAGGCAGTCGGAAGTGAACAATATGAAAAGCACGCAATTAAATTCTTACATATGCGGAAACAGATTTAACCATAAAGTGCAAAAGACACGAAACTCTTAAATCGACAAGCATTGGAAAAGACGGAAGAGATGAAGGAGCTTATTCAAGTGAAACGGTATAGGCTTGAATTTAAAAAAAAATAGGAAAAGGTCGGCATTAATATAAGATTGATAAGCTAACATAAAAATCAATCTAAGATGGGGCCAGATTGTTTTCAATTGTAAGACAGATGATCATCTTTGTAATTTTAAAGTTAATTTACAGTAATGCTTCAAAATTAAAAAATAAAAAAAAGGGGGGGGTCCCTAAAATTTTCTCGCATACGCTGTAATAAAAGTGCTATACTACAGAACGCCTTGCATGGCATTGGCATGCAATAGTTGCGAAATGTTAACTTTTGGCATGAATTTAGCATTTTTACTGAATTTATCATGTCATCATCGGCGAGATTTTTGGCAATTAATCCTTGGCATGAGTTTGATAGTATCTGAATATCCAGTTTGTGTTTCAGATGTATGAAAAAAAATTGCCACAAAATTACACTTGTAAATACAAAATCACATACCAAATTTGATATATTTAAGTTTTTGTGCCTTTAAGTTATCGCGTTTACATGTTTTTGAAAGTACAGACTGACAGACGGTCAACCTTTTGTTGGCTTTTGTCTCAATTTTGACCGGTGTCTACGCTATAGAGTTAAGTCTGTGTGCCGAATCTTATCTATCTAGCTATCTTCGTTCTGTAGTTTTCGCGTTAAATTATATTCGAACAGCCAGACAGATAAATTTCCTCTGAACGGATTTCTACGAATGGAATCTACAAAGTTGATATAAAGACCGTATATAGACCTAATTTCATCCGTCTCGATCAAAGCGTTTTTGAATTATCTTTGTCACAGATAGATGGATATTTTCCAAAAATAAGTTTTTCATAGTCAGGAAGATTTAAAACGTGGAGATTCGTCAAAATATCGAGTTCGTATTTTTTGACGATTTCTGTACTTTCAATGTACTACGTGTACGAGAAAGTAAAAAAGAGAGGTAGAAAGAGAGAGGAAGTGAAATATTTTAAGATGGAATTCAGAAATAAATGCTTTTCGATTTTATATAAATCAAATCGTTTTGAAAAGTATCTGCTAAAAATAACTAAATCATATAAAACTTGCCAAGTCTTTGAGAAGTCCATTCTAAACTCTTTCCGAGTGGAAAATACTTCTCTTAATTAAAACATGACAACAGAACTAGAAAATATAATAGAAAATGAAACATCCTTTGACAATAATCAAAAGAAATTTAAATTAAAAATATAACATTTCTTATTTTAAAGAGATCTTGGCCTTTTTGCTAACAAATGTTAAAGAATCTGAAAAAAAAATCAAGTAGTTTTTGTGATCTCGATATTTTTAAATATTGCCTCACAGTTTGAGGAGTTACAGTCAAAAATGCAATATAGTAAAATTGTTAACTTGCTAATTCATGACAGATTATAAATGGTAAAACTAGATGATTAATTTTGGTTTTGTGTGGTTTATTGGTGTAAGAGCCATATTTGGCTAGACTTCTCCAATCAAATGGTAAAAGTATAGAAGATTAAAAAGAAAACAACACTCATTTATTAAATTATTAGTAGAGATGTGTAAAGATAAAAATGCATAAGTATGGCTTAAAAAATGATTTTAGCATCTTAAAATTTAAAATTATGATTAATGAAAATTTGATACAATGGTGTAATGTACAAGAACTTAAAAAGGAATGTTAAACACAAACAGAATAAAAAAATGCTATATGCAAGTAAAAAAGTTAATAGCTCTAAAGAATTTAAAAATATTTGGGTGGTATTTTTCACCCACCAAGTCTTGTAATGCTGAAGAAGACGAGGTAAAGGAACGAGCACGATAAGAATTAAAAACAGGACAATCGATTAAAATATGACCAATAGTAAAATGGTAGCTGATTCACATAGGCACATTTTGGCCAAATATAAGATGCCTGTGAGTAAAGCGTGTATGCCCTATGCGGAGAAGAGTCAATTTAACATCCATCTCAGGTATAGAATGAACAGGCCTAGAAACAATGGCGGTTTTAATAACATGTGGTAAAGAAAGTTAGAATATTGGATTACAGTTCAAAATGAGAATAAAATAAAAGTAAGAGTATTATCCGAGGATTTTTTTTGAGATGTATAGTATACTTTGACTATCGTTATCATTTAAAATTTTGTTTGGATTAAAAATCTTTGAAAATGTGTAGAACATACTAATCCAAATACATAACAATAAGACAGGAGATGAGTCGGTACAGCTATACAGTTTAGATAAATGCCGAGTTCACACTCGCCCAGTAAGCAGCGCATGCGTAGAAAGGCTGAAAAATGCTGTTCAGTCCATGGCAAGTAATTGTCCCGACGGAAGAACAACATGCCATTGTATTGTAATTTTCTCTTACTGCGCATGCGTTTGTAGGATTTGACGGTTTTTTTGACGTGAAAAGATCATTTAACATAGATAAATCCTGACATTTTTTTGCACTTTGTTCTTTTTGATGCGAGGTAGCGTGGTTTTTTTTTCTTCACTTTATTTGTCATTTTTTCTATAGTTTTTCAAATTTAAGTATGTTGGCCTTTTTTATTTCACCGTGTTTTTTTATGTAAATATCCATCATTTTAATAAGATAAGCAGTGAAAAAGAAAAATTCAGGGACGCCAAACGGCAATTTATAGGCAAGCATGGAATGCCTGAATCTATCTTATGAAATTGTGGCAAGTATAAATCAGTCCCTTTCTACGCATGCGATGCCTACTGACCGTCTTATAACAGGCCGAGTAAACCCGGCATAAATTAACTAAACAATAAAATAACCCTAAAAAAGAAGCCACACGAAAAGAAATTTCTTAACTACAGCAATAGAGGGCATTCAATGAAACGACGGAACTCTTTCTAGCTCTATTGATATTATAATAAATTAGACTTTCCGAAATGAACATTTTTGAAGCCTTGTTTAAAAGACAAGCCCATAATTGCATGATCGATGTGAAAATGGACACTTTTCTTCACTCGCTGCTTAACTAACCAAATCCCACAAACGGAAGAAATACTTTGTTGTCGTTTTGAGTGCTGTTGGGAGCCCCATCTCACGGAAAGGGGCACTCGCATGGGGTATTTCCGTGTCCATAAAAACTCAACACCGGTCGTATGTAGGCTAATTTCTTGAAAGGGACGGGTCTTGAAGGAAGAAAAAAATGAAATGGAAACTTAGAGGAAATGCCTCGGGCAAACGCAAGCCTGGTCTCATGGTTCAACGCTCCACACAAAAGACAGTAATCTCGTTTCTCTATCCATCTGCGTCTTTTTTAATAACTAGCCTGTTTAGATGAACCCACGGACAGGGAAAAAACTCGCGATTTCGTTCGATTGACCAACATACAAGAATCTTCGACGATCTTTTGGCGTTTTCCTTTGCTGGAAGTTCAAAGAATTTTACTTAGAGTAATTATAGTTAAAAAGGTTAAGGGTATATAAATATAAAAATGGTAGAGTCTTCTGTGTTTGCTTTATAAAATGTTATGATTGAATCTCTATCAAAATTTGATTTACTTTATAACTGGTATAAGATTATTTAAATACGAAATATATATTTGGTTTTTTTTCATTGCTTTTCTCTAATAAGCCTACTTTGAATAAAAAAATTTTCATAATTTTCTGAAAGCAGATAATTTTTATTTCAGAACAATATTATTTTTTACCAGATCTATAATTTTATTGCGTTCTGTGGCATTTAAAAAAAATTCATTTTCTATTAACTTTTAAAAGGTCTAAATCAGTCACATTTCGTTGTAAAGCCTTGGAAAAAAAACCTATAAAGTGATATTAAAAATTACCACAGTTGCTTAGTGGATTAACTTTTATATTTATTTGTTTTAACAGAGGTCTTTTAACCAGCATATCAATCGTATTCATATTTTAATTAGGAATTACATGAATATACAGATGATATCGTAACACGATTTCGAAGAATCGGTAACTCACATACAATATACATCTTTTGGGTTGATTTAATGTTAATAAATTTGCGTGAAACTCACGAAAATGATGTGATTCAATAAGGAAATTATTAGGTGCGTATAGCTCGAATAATTATTCGGACAAATATCGTTCATATTGGAAATTTTTCGAGAATTATTTTTAAAAAAATACTTGGAAAAATGTAACGTATTATTTTAGACTACTTTATTTCCGCCAGATTTCATTTTTTGCTAGTATGCAAAGGATTCAATTTATATATCATAACAGTTAAAGAGTTTAGATGTAACTACAGACCCATGATTTCATCACGTTGTCAGGCATTAAAGTTGTATTGTGTTAATTTTCTTACATATGTTCCGTTGATTATGAACATGAATATCTCTAAAGGAAACCAGTCCCATGACGCCATAGCGCTATTAAAAATTTATATGTCCGATTTATCGATCTTCTAACTTTCGCTATATTGTAACTCTACTTTTTTATTCGCCTCGTAAGCTACACAGATATTATACAGAATCCGTCATCTTTAGTTTCCAGCAATGGGAAAAAAGCCTACCCGATTAAAAATTTATGAAACATTGAAAACATTTGAATTTCAAGACAATAATCCAATTTATTGTTGGAAATTAACAAAAAATATTTTTAATAAATTTGCCAAAATTGCAAAATTATTAAATTGGTACCATTGAAATGACAATTTTTGAATTTTGAAATGGTGCAAAATTTATTTTTGTACAATAAAGCTCTGAAGTTATTGCGGAGAAACGCCAAAATTCAACTTAATTTTTAATTAATTAAATTTTTTTTAAAAATTTCTCCGAAGTGCACATTTCCACCCTTTAAGGTATATACGGATAAAATGGTTTTATCTGTATAGAGGAAATGCACACACAGAGGGAGAGAGAGAAAGATAGAAATGTAACACGTGTTAGAAAATTTTATATTGAATATATGAATTGCCAATATATTGCTATTCACATTAATTCGTCATCTTAATTAGTGATTAACAATATTTCATCGAATTTCTCACTTTTAATGTTGATTAAGAAAATATGGAACGAATTTTAATAAGAATTCCTAAGCATATATTAAAAACAAGGAGCTTTTTTCCTTTGAACTTCGAGGCATGAATTCTTCTCATCTTTCCCATGATACCGAATGAGCTTACTTATTCTTCTGCTTTATTAAGTACTGAAATCTGATATTAAGTACTGGGAATTATGCATATGCTTAGCTCTAAAGTAAATAGAAGAATTTATATACGATTGCACAAAATGAAGGGAGACAAAATATATTTTAAAACAGAGCTGTCAACTAGAACAAAAGGGTCAGATCCAAAAAAAAAAAAAAAAAAAAAGAGAGAGTTTTAAATCCAATTTTCTGTAAACTATAATGCAATGACTCGAATTACGTCAATTCCTCTTTCTTTTTGCAAAAATTGCTCATCTTTCCAAGGTTTAGAATCATTTCGCTTTTATCTTGTTTCTATTACTGTTATTGAATCAAGACTCCTTTTAAAATTCATAATTTTAGTCCTAAGTTCAGCTGGAATATCTATTTTTTTAAATTACATTTTGACATTCTGGTTTTTGAACTTAAATGAAGTATACTTAATTGCCAATTACGGCCACAAACTGATGTGCTTATAAAATCACCTGTAAGTGAAATAAATCATCAGCATATAAAGTAAATTTTTTAACCGTTGGTGAGTATGCAGCAGTATCCGATTAATTAGTTTTACTCTCTTAGGTTTCATTTTTAAGTTGTGAATCACCGAGTATTTACTTAAAAAAACAAATTTAAAAGCTTTTATCTAGTAATGGTAGTTTAGCTATCTTAACACTAATTATATGAGATAGCATTTTAAATGCTACAATTATTTGCTACATTGAGGCGAACATGTAAAGGGCAATTAAGTATTTAGAATAACAGGAAAATGTTGTGTATATTCATGGCAGATGATCTGTTTGATTAAAGTAATGATGAATTTTTTTCTACTGAGGAAGTGATAAATTGATATTTTGATACTATGAATATAAATATTTACTACTATGAAATAAAATTCTCCATATCAGAGTTTGGCGCATCATAGTCAAAACATGGCTCTTGCGCCAGAAAAATCCAAACAAAATCCAAATCCATCTCGGAGTTGTAAATAATATTCATCTCGCAATAGAAGAAGTTTTATTATAGATCCAGTCATATGTTTTTTTATAAATCCTTTTTACCGACATAAATTCATTCGAAATTGTATTGATCGAAAGAAAACAAAATTCTTTAAATCAAAGTTTTGAAAATATATCTTCGCATGTTCTGTAAAGAGATAAATTTTTTTTGTTTTGTCTCTATAAAGGAAAATAAAATAAATTTTTAAAGATGCTAGATCAAGGTTCGTTTAGAAAAATGCATGGCAACCCGTGGAAGATTTTCGATTATGCAGACTAGGCAGCTACCTAGAGCTTCTAGGCTGAGAGGGAATCACAGATAGAACGATTAAAAAAGTGTTATTTACGTAGTTGTCAAATAATTAAATTTGAAAAATATATTAATTCAATCGATTATTAAATATTAGATTAATATCAACACTTTATCAATTTGTCAGATTCCTATATGCTTGAATACGTTCACTTTCTTATTAGAATAATATTAAAATCGAACGTATGCAATAAAATATGAATGTCGGTTAAATCTGAAGTCATGATAGACAAACAAAAACAAATACACTTTTTCATTATCAATAAAATTACAGATTAATCTAAAATATATCATTAATCTATTACAAATGTATTAAAATGTGAAAGAAAATTCACTATTTAATTAAAATGAGGCCCTCATAAGACAATGTTTAGGACCTCAAAGCACCTAAATATGCCACTAATGACATCATTACCAAAGGGAATAATATTCATTCTTTAACTTTCAATAATCTCCGAATATGATTAAATGTTTGATGAAACAATGAACTCGGTCTGAATTTCATTGCAACAACAGAAAGTATTATCAAAATTTGTGCAAAAATATTTTTTTAAATTGCTAAAACACAGAAAAAAAATTGTACAGCAGGTAAATGCATTTGATAAAAAAATTATATAAATTTTAAGGTGACGTAAAAATTATTTTTCTTTATAACGCTTCCGGAAATTGTCAAAATTTTTGTACATTATTTAGATAAACTTATCAAATATTCTCTAATATACATATATATTTCATATCCTCTGAAATATATTTCTACAAAATTTGATAGCTTTAATTCCTGTAGAAAACCGGCCCACAAACACGTATTTGGTTTTACTAGTAGTATTGATATATGAAGGGAAATGTTGGTTTATGAAATTTTATGACTTATGCAAAAAAGCGAAAGAATTAATCAATTTTTTGAAAATAGGATTTACACTTTTATTAGCATCTGAGCATTTAGCTAGCAAAGCTGCATATCTATACTGATAAGCATTTAGCTAGCAAAGCTATATATCTACTCTGATAACGATTTAGCTAGCAAAGCTACAAATCTACACTGATAAGCATTTAGCTAGCAAAGCTACATATCTACTCTGATAATGATTTAGCTACCAAAGCTATATATCTACACTCATAAGCATTTAGCTAGCAAAGCTTGAGATCTACTCTGATAAGCATTTAACAAGAAAAGCCCGAGATCTACACTGATAAGCATTTAACTAGCAAAGCCAGATATCTACTCTGAAAAAGTATTTTAGACTCATGAGAAGAAATGGAAAGTAATTTTTTGAGATTGACTTGAGCTGAAATGAAATCCACAGAGAATACAAAAAACCCAATATCCTGTAAATTTGAAACCAACTTTAATTTTCTTTTTCTCAGATCATTATTTCAGAAATTTGTATCTTATTCCACTCGAATTAAATATGTTGCGGAAACGATCTCTCTTCCGGTTTATAGTATAATTTTGAAAGGGAAAAAAGGCTTCATATAGCGAAACGTTTCCTTCGTATAGAACAGAGAAATTATGAATGCTCGGTTTTATCCTCTTAGTGCCGTCAAATTGATCAGAACAAAGAACCGCAGAAAGGCGTTGGTGCCACTATCTTGTCATCTTTGCGATGTGAGCCGAGTGCGAAATGACCAGCATCTCTAACACAAGTAACGCGTTCACTTTTTGTCCACAAGCCCGCTGGAAAACTACTTATTTATAGATACCTGATCTAGAAAACTATCCTCCTGTATTAAGATACCAATCACGGCCAAAACGTGAGCTGCATTTTCCGTCATAGTCAGAGTTTGTTTACTTGAATATGGCATTTATGTTTATTTTTATAAAGAGGAAATGGTTTTTGTTTTCAGTTTCTTCTGAAGAGTAGGTAGAAGGTTTATTCCAAAAGTTAATTATTATTCATTAAATTATTCAATTAAAATTCATTTGTTAAATGATATTAATTACATTTTCTAAGATTTACTTGATATTAGTTATTTTAGTTTTATAGAAAACTATTTAATATAATTGGCGCTGCTCGCTAATAAAATATGTTCATGTATATTAATTTTAATGTAAAAAATTAATTTTGTGTAAATTATTATAAATATCTGGAAGACCAAGCTTCGCTTAGTAGTTTTTTTTTTTTTTTTTTTGTAAAATCGTGTTTTTCGGAGAAAATATTTAGGTGCGAATCACACACTGATTACATAAGAATATTTTTCAACCTCATTTACATATGAACTGGTTATTTAAATAACAAAATTCGAAACACAGAACAATTTTACATTTCAATTTTATATACAGTACTTGAGAGACCGACTTCGCTCGGCAGCTTCTTTCTTTCTTTCTTTTATTTCTTTCGTAAAATAGTGTGTTCGGAGAAAATATTTAGATACGAATCATATATTGATTACGCAGGAATATTTTTCAACCTCATCTACATATGAACTGGTTATTTAAATAACAAAAATGATGAATGCACTTAGTTGTTTAACATGTTATTCGAAACAATCTTCTCTATTGCAGCATTCATTTTACTGTTCATCTATCATTACTTATATTTTTAAACTCTCATTCAGTTTTACCATGGTGAAATCAGGTTATATAACATTGTCAGCATGAAAGCCAACAGAAAAAGGCTCAATAGTTAGTTATTAAAAATTCTTTTATGTGTGTGTAAAATCGCGTTTTTCTGGAAAGACCCTTATATAAATAACTTTAAAAGCAAAAATATTAAATATAAATACATAAGTAAAAGAATAAAGCAAAAAGTGTGATTCGAACTGAGAACTGGCAACACAAGCGCCATTCATGTTGTTTTGACCACTATAACTGCACTGCCCACTCTTTGAAATGGAAATCGAATATACTTATTCTAATAGTTAGTCATAAAAAATTTTTGTAAAATATTTTTTTAAAGAACCTACATAGATAAATATGAAAAGCAAAACCTTAGTTAAATATAGAATTTGATCCAAATCGTTAGAGCCGTTTCCGAGGTTCACGAAATTAAGTATATAAGAATTGCTCGTTTAAAGTTACAAAACAGGTACAATCTTTTTACTATACCACATTGCTTGACTGGTTACCCTTGAGTCTTGATAATTTGTAATCACTTAAAGATTAAGAATATATCAGTTCTTCCTTTCTTTCTTTCAGTTCTTTTAGAAATTGTTAAACAACTATTTTAACCCAACAAAATAAGATTCTTAAAAATATTAAAAAAAAATAGTGGTAAAATATATTAGAGTTTTACTGAGTAACAGAATTTCAAAAATGTCTGAGTTAAATTTTAAAAAAATTGATAACTATTGAAGAGAAGATTTTATGTAAAGAAGTTTGGTATCAGAGAAAAGATAAAGCTTTGAATTTTAAGACGGTATAAAAATATTTCCTATAAGTTCATTTTCATGAAAATTGCACCAGAAAAAAGGTCAAAATATTGGTTAATTCCTGTTAATTGAATATTTAATTATTTTCACACTTTGAAAAGTTGCAAATTAAAAACAGATCAATAGTGATGTTAGCTCAAGATTTATTTCAATAGAAGAATAAGATCGCTACATTACTGTTTAGTTAGAATAGCTTTTTCCTATTTACATTAAGTTTTTGAAAAAAAATTTAAAAATAATTGCACTGATTTTTACTATAATAATGTTTATAGGATGGATATTTTCTGAAAAATTGCCTGATATAACAGCAGAAAGGAATGATTGAAAGATTGTTAAAAATATTCTATAGAGATACAAATAAACCTACAGTAGCCATATATGAAAGATAATTACTTTTCGAGTATTAAGTACTCAATGAGAAAGTATTTTGCTAAATTTTAATTGATTTTTAATTAAAAATTTACCCAAATATCAATTTTTCCTCAATAAATTTGGAACATATTATGGCTCAAAAATAATTTTTACATCAATTCAAATTTAAGAGAATTAAAATTAAAATAATTTAAATTAGGAGTTAACATTAATATCAACTTTTATTTCCGTAATATTTTTAATTTCAATAATTTTTAAAAATATTTTAAGTATATTTTATAATACTGAACCTAGTAGCGTAATATGAAAAATAATTATTTTTCGATTTTTAAGTGCTTAATAAGAAAGTATTTTACTAAATTTTAATTAATTTGTTTGAAATATCAATTTTTCCTCAATAAATTTGGAGCATATTTATTGCCCCAAAAGAATTTTTTCATCGTTTCAAATCTAAGAAAATTAAAATGATTTAAATTAGATAAAAGGATATGAGCTTTAATATCAATTTTTATATCCGTAAATTCTTTCAAACTCGAATAACTTTTAATTATATTTTTGAGCTTATTTTTTCATTGTTTCAATTATTACATTTATACGCATGCGAATTGCGATGATATTAAATACATTTTTTTGTGTTTTCATGTGATTGTTTTGTAAAATTGAGAGTAATTTCCAAAAAAAGTAATAGAAAGACAAAGTAATAAAGCTCTAAAGATCACAAGGTTTTAGATTAGGAGCTTGAATACCTTAGTTCGAAGCACTGGATGAAATTTCGATTTATAGAAATTAAGATGCCAAACTAGAAATGAATTAAAACAAAAAGATATATGCATAATCCAATATGAAAGAGTTTGTGGTGGATGAGCTAATGAATAAGGCGAAATACTTTAAAAACTAAAATAAAGGCTTTTTTTTCCATTTGGACATTAGAGATTGGTACTGAAGGTTATTGCCAATATTTGCTTTTATATATGCATTGATACAAATTACGGTTACAGTTAAGACAAACGGCTACAGCCAATATATTTGTATGAAAAAGTTACAGTTGGAATGCTAGTGGATAATCACTACGATTCGAATCTGTAGATCCCCGCAAGCTTTTAAGTGTCAATATCCAGTTAATAATAATTTTGCATTTTTTTCATTATGACTCAATCAAGTTTTAGATAAAGACCTCTTTTCACACGTGTGCATGTATTTGTTTTTATCCTTTTAGTGTAAATAGGTTGATATGCGTGCCGACGGGCATTTCAAAATGCATTTTAGAACAGATAGATCATAAACAACGTTGGCTTTCAAGAACAACAATAGAATGCGCTTAATCTGACCAGTGGAATGGACGATGAAATAAGTCATTCGAAATTGCTTCTTCGAACTCAGTTCACTGCTAAAGAATACTCGAGGCGAAAGTGTTCTTCGACCTAATTTTTCACTCTTTTAATATCGTTTTAAGAAACAGGAAATAACAATTTTTTCCCCCTTCAAAATGTAGAGATCTTTTCACCTGTAGGTTTTTGATCTTTCGTGGGATGCTGCACTTTTTATGTTACCTTTCAGAGAAGGGCATCATTTGCCGATTCGCTTTAGGGAATGCCATTCTTTTAACATGGATGTAAACATCACCTGGAAGCTTTTGTTCTTTGTTTGCGGCCATAAATTGACGTAATGCTGTTTAGTTCAATTAATAAATTGATGCTTAATTAACTTTTTATGAATTGAGAATATTAGGCAGAAAAAATTTAAACATGAAAACTTTTAGGTCGCTTAAATATTTCCGGCTTATTCGACAAATCTTTTTTTTAAATGTCAAATTAAAAGTCTATATATTGGTTCAAGTAATAGATATTGTGCCAATATTTGAAAAAAGAATACATTAATGGCTTATTGTTATGCATTTAATGGGATAAAATAAAAATAGATTGAAATATGCATTTATTATAAAAGTATCCTTTAATTCATTAATTAATAGTACTTTTCAAGTTCCTATAAATACTTGTATACTATCACAAACTGACTACTCCAACCTACCGGAATGCACACGGAAAAATCTGAATGACCGGACCGCCGCAACAGCAACATTGGGGGGAACTGTAGTTGAGTTTTAAGGACAATTACCGGCCAAGGTACAACCCTTCCCTTGGGAAGTACGTCCAGCCATTGATGGGTCAGACCCCCCCCCCCACCACCACCACCTTTTCGTGTACCTACCAGGGTGGCGAGAATCAACCACCATACAGGAAGCTTTTCCTCTTCAGTTATGAAATGTCCTATCACTGTAGGATCCTATAAATATTTGCATGAATGAAACTCATCAATTTAATATTTTAAATATTTATTTTAAATTATTTTAAATATATAAACAATGTTTATTCTTCGATTTAAGATTTTATTTCCAAATGGAGAAATCGATTTTTTTATACGGGAAAAAAAACTGCATATTTTACAGAATTACATTGACTAGTATTTTATATTAATGCATACATTTCCTTTCAAATATTAAGTTTGAATTCAGGTAAAAAAGTACTGCAATCTTTTAATCGAAGATAGAGTCAATTTATGGATCCTAGTCGCACAGAAAAAACAATCCTATGATCAAATTCTAATTACTGTTCGTTCTCGGATTTGTAAGCCTTCCACACTTTTGTGCATCCGTCAGGTTGTATTTATTTAGTCAAAACAGGTGAGGAAGGAAAAATGAAAGGAGGAGATATTTTCATTTAGCAATAGGACGAACTCAGATTATTGCGGAATTGGAGATGTAATAACTCTCATCTTACTCGAACCACCCCTTACCGAAGAACAAAGTGCTAGTCCCGCGATCTGAAATTGAATAGTAATATATAAACTATTTGCAAGAAATTGCAAAGTTAAGTTCGGTTTTCCTCTCGTAATCTGTGCATTGGATTCTAAAAATAAATCGCCTTGAAATGCTTCATGTACATAACATGAACATGTATTGGCTCCATAACTGTATAATTTTCTTATATAACAATGAATGACATTTAAAGTTAATGGAATCATGAATAACTTCCATCTCGAGTTAATATTTTATAACATATTCGATCGAACATATGATTCTTTATGAGAATAAGATTTTTATTGAATAAGATTGAGATAATATGAGCATAAGATTTTTATTTCAATCATTTAGATATCCTTCATCAACATATGAAATGGATACGGTTCAACTCCCAAATTGGTTTCGCCATCATGGCGCCAAACGATTGTACAAAACGAGACGATAAACTTATTGAAATAAACAAATAAAAGCTTTCCTATTGCTCTCGTTGCCTAGTGAGTTGACAGACAAACGCATTCAAGTATATTAGAATTTACCAAGCTCTAATATATAAACTAGACCTCTAAATCATTCGTGCCGAACCGTTTCAGATAGTGTCCCGCCGTCATGCAAACATTTACGTTTCTCTATCTCAGCTGCTCTGTAGAAAAGATAATTATTGCTTGGAAAATGTTATTTTCAAGCACTAGAAATTAGATCAGCTTTCAAAAACTGATGCAAATTTCTGGTTATCTTGTATTGAGAAATTCTTATTTATCGTTAAATGAATTCATATATAAAGGGCTGAGTATTTTACAAGGGATTGTACATCAGAAAGAACTGTTATGCATTATTAGTCAAAAACCTGCTATATTTGTTCCTGCATCTTTGAGGGAAAAGAAGAGTGATGCTGCGAGATTTTTTTTTCTTTTCTTTTTTACGGTATTTAGAGGAGAATCAAATTTTGTGCATTTATTTTATTGAATTAAAAATTGTTTAATTGAGTATTGTTAATTCCTAGTATTTTTTTTCATATTTTTAAAATCACTTACAAATTAGTATGGCACAATTGTTTTCACGATATATTGATAAATCACCAATTAGCAGCTCTTGTAAATTTTGTATTAAAGTATTTAGCGTATTTTAAATATTATATACATATATTATTTTAAGTGAAATTACTTCAGAATTTAAGTATTAATTTTTTAAATATATATACACGAGAGATTTAAGCCACTTTCTTTGAAAATGATCTTTAGTTCTTGTTATTTCAAGCTACTGGCATAGTAGTTAGTTCTCGCTGTCCTGATGGATACAAAAATAGTGAGGTTGTTGATTATTCCTTATCAATGACAGCACATGCCTCCTATCGGAGAGGCTGTACCGTGGCCAGTGATCATCCTTGGGACTCGACCATAGATCCCGCTTGTGCAGTCGCGCCGTACTGGGCATTAAGAAGACAAGTTTTCTTTCTAATTGTTGTCTAATTGGTTATCCTTATCTAATTGGTTATAATTAGGCAATATCGACTCTTTACAGTGGTATAAATATTTGTATTTATCATGTGCTACAGAGCGAATCGGAGTGACATCAGTTTGTTACAATATTCATTACTTAAAAACTTACTTATATAGAGATTAAATCAAAATCAATAAAAGTATCCGACTTTAAAGATTTTGGCAAAGAAGGAGGATCTGAAACCTGTGCTGTCAAAGACTCCTAAAGGCTTTATCATGCCCTGGAATGCTACGCTGAAGTCAGTTCTGGTCACTTGTCATTCGTCAAGTAGGCAACGCAAATTCAATTTTGGGATGCAGTGCTGACCTTGAAATTGGAAAATGGCATCTTAGTGAAATATAACTTATTATATATTTAGATGTTGGATGTCGCGTACAGTTAGGTTTGTCATTTGATTCTGATGCCAAGTGAATTGATTGTATTCTGTTACCCTATATGTTGCAATCTTTTGACAAGATTTCTTTCCAACTGGCTATTACATAACTAGGTAATATTGACCCTCTACAATGATGTAAATATTTATATATATCAACATCTAGCAAAAATTAATCCGAATTTTAATAATTCGAAAATTAGTTAAGTTTTGGAAATGGTTTCTGAAAGGCAAATAATGATAATAATAATAAAAAAAACTAATTAAAACAAAAATAATTAAATGCGAAAAATATTTAAAAGTAAATCAAAAAGAAAATACAGACAACAAACATGAAATGGTTAAAACTAACCTAAAGTATTTTTTTGAATATATAAACCTTGTGAACTTGTATTTTAAATTAAAATTATGTTACGAGCGCTGGGTTACGGCGTCCTGGGATAGTGGTAGCGCGTCTTCTCCGTGATCGAGTCCCGGATCGGGCATGGTTGTTCATCATCCGTGTTCCTTCTATCTGTGAGGTGTGTGAATGTACCCTCCCCCTGTAAAACGGGGTTGTGCAAACGAGTGTATGAGTGTCATCTTCATATGAATTAGAAGTCAGACTTCTGCCCTCGGAGGCTCAGGGGTCTTTATCCTCAGAAGCTACTTCCCCCCCCCCTTCCGTGGTAGCGCGGACACGCCATCATTATCATCTCTGGCTTAGTTAAATTATTCAGATGTCGAAAATAAATTAAACAGCTAGTAAATTTGATTAAACAAACACATTTAATATTTTAATCCACATTCAGTAGTGATATAAATTAAAATTTTTTGAAAATACACTTACTACATATCTTTTACATTATAGTTCTACGTATTTATATCCTAAAAAAATGTATATTTTCTCAATTTAAAACTCTCGTATATCGCCTTGACATTTATAATACTCTTGCCTAATGAAGTAGCAAATAGTAACATACAACATATTCCCCTAAATCAAAAACAACCCTATTTTTAGAAAAGTGAAGTTGTAAACACGCCTGCACATGAAGGAACTCGAATTATTGCCTCATTGTATAAATTAGCCATGTTACCAAAATACACAGCGGAGCGAAAGCAAAGCCTCTTGAGGAAAGTGATACTTTTTCTTCAACTCAACTCTTGTCGGTAGCGAGCTTCAAGTAAGGTATCCTATTTACCGGGTCTGGGTCAAGGAGGAAAACAACCTCTTCAAAGAACTTTTTTGTATTTATTTTTTTAACTTTCTTGTTCCTGTTGGCATCGTGCGGTCTTCGATGTTGATGCGCAAGAACTTGGATTTCTGTAACTGCAGGGGTGCGCCATGAGAAGCGTGTATTGCTTAAAGTGATGAATATACGTTTACTGGTTTAGTTTTTAACCTCGATGTGGGAGGAAATAATACAGAAGCGACTTGTGGTTTTCAGATTTATTTATTTATTTTGCAACTTATATCTGCTGTCTGAGATCATATTTTTGAAAGGGATATTTAAAACCAGGTGTCGCAGTTTGTTTGATTTATTTATGCAAATGGGTGTTTCTGATTCCATTTTGCTCTGTGGCAAGCACCTGCTTAGTCGAACTTGTTCCATATGACAACTCATTTATTTATTTATTGCCAAAAATGGGGCATTTACTGATTTTTAGGCAATAGTATGTATATGAAAGAAAACGTGCATTTTATCCCAGATTTTATTTATTAATGAAATATATAGGAATGAACATGTGTGCATGAATACATTATTGGGTTATATATATATATTTTAAAGAACAAATTTGTTTTAAGACATCTGGGGTTGCTTTCCAAATAAATTTTAAAAAATTTATTTCGTAATTAACATTATTTTAAAAATTGAGACTTGCTATTAACATTTTTTTTATCATCTATACTCGAGAGATTCTTTTTCCTATTGGCGCATGAGCTCCAAGAAATAAAGAAAAAGGGTTCAATAACCATGCAAAAGTTCTTTAATTCAAGTTATTGCTGTGAAAGGTTTGAACCATTTCAACCAGCGACTTTTAGTTGAAAATTCTGTCACTTTTTGAATTTTGATATAGAGATAAGTGAATACTCATCAAATGCATCTACATGGAGATCACAATTAATAAATCGGTTACACTTCGACTTTTTCACCTCGTAGATATTTTAGTTAAATTCTTTCTTTCAAATAGCCCTGATTCCTCAAGGCATGCGCCATCACTTACACGCTTATAAATCCTATCATCGATATTTTGATTTCTTTTTGAGTGTTTTTTTTTAAATTGGCACTGCGGATTGCTCTTCGTCTCAAAACGGGACATTTCGGCATCCCGAATCTATACTTTGGACATCTAGTTAGATTATCTACAAATGGGACGATCTTTTGTAAATCAGGATGTATGGTCACATAACTTGCTATCAAGGCGGTATGTATGGTCACATTAGCTACATGCAGTGTCAGATATGCTTCTTTATCTGCATTCAGTGCAAGATGTATGGCTCACATTATCTGCATGTATTGTGAGATGTATAGTCCCGATATCGATATTGCATCGATGCAATGTGTGATGTATGATCACATAACCTGTATTATCTGTGCTTAGGGGCATCTTCATAAATATGGGCATTTTAGCCTTGGACAATATGACGCCCCGTCGGAATAATAATAGGAATCTATCATCTACATGCAGTGGAGGATTTTCATATACGCAGTTACTTAGGGCCACTAGATTGAGAGAGGAAAGCAATCAATTAAAAGACCTTTATTTTCTTAGTTGCCAAATAATTAAGCTTGTAAAAAATATATATTCCATGAATGATGAAATATTAGAATAATATTAACACTTAATCAAGTATAATTGATTGGTTTTCTATATGTTTCAATGCGCTCACTTAGTTATTAAAATATTTATAGAATTTCAATAATATTGAAGCTTTATAAGGTTATTTACTTCAATACTGTTGTTTACAAACGTGGATATCGGGAAATATAGAGTTATAAGGGATTAACTAAAGAGAAGAAAAAGTGCATATTCCGAAAGTTAATAAAATAAAAAAAATAACTCAAAATAAATTATTAAAATTTAAAAAATACATTGGAATGTAAAATTAAATCGCTCATTTTATTAAAAGAAGGACATCAAACTATTTAAATTCGCCGCTTTCTGCATGTAATTATTTTTAATGTCTACTATTTGTTCTGTTAAAAATGCCGGTTTATAAGCGAATTCGGATTAATACAGTGCCAAATTTTTGAGAATATAATGTATATAAAGAAAAAATCAACTAAAAAGAAATTACTTTCCCCGAAAAAATATGCATTAATTGTATCATAGAAGTTATTCAAATGATACGATTTGTTAAAAATAGAATTTAATAACTTAAATACAAACATTAAATGATTCGTAATTATTCATTTCATAATATGTATAATTTATTTCAGTTTTTTTATTCAATTTTTGTGTATTGGTTAGCAGTTTTGCTTCTCTTTTTAAAACTATTTGATGATTGGTTTAAGTTAATTCGATTTTAATAGATTTTCGTCTTACTCAAGGGCCGACTGCTAAATCATCATTACTTGATTTTCAATTTAAGTAAGCATTTTTGAAAGTTGTTAGAAAGCTTAGAATCGCTTAAACAGAAACACTTTTCCATCTATTAATAGAACAAAACTGACAATTTCTCATTCTCTCTTTTTGTTACATCTGAATTCAGCTTTCTAACAACTTAGCGCCTTTGAGCTTCCTTCCGTAGTTTGACATCGTCACGCCCATACTTTCAACTCTTGTCAGAGAAGAAATCAAAATAATATAATCCCAAAATTAGGCTGTGGTCTCTAATTTCAGCGGTTTGAAAGGGAAAATCCGCTTCAAACCAATTTAAAAAGAAACTGTGTCATCCTAGGGAATACGTGCCGCAATTGCTGAGTACTAGCCGTTAAAAATGTATAACTCGTTCACTATCGTAATTTGAGAACGCAAACCAACTGTGAATTGATCATAGAAACAGACTTACGGCTTCTTTTTTTTTTTTTTTTTATCTTAAATGATTTGAAAAAGCATAATGAGTTTGAGAATTTTATATTTAAATATGTGCTAGCCGCTTTAAACGATTATTTTCATTTTTCATTTTTTATTTATATGGATCTTAGTATTTGTGAGAAAAGTTTGAAAAAAAAAAGAAACAGTTATTCGTAGATTGACTTTCTACAGAATGCAAATTATTTACGCGTTTCACTTTTATTAAATTGCTCACAATATGAATAATATTTATTTAGTAATATAAACCAAATATAATGGACTATGCCTCACTCCAAATGAAAATATTATTTTAAATTATATTTATACAATAAAAGAGAGCATTCTGAATGGTTAACTATTCACGCAAAGTTTCGAAATTAATTGGTAAATAAAATTTTCGAAATCAGTCCAATTATTGTGACTAGAAGTTGTGTTAAGTTTTTATTTCGCGAAAATGATGGGAGGATAAGTGGAAGTAACAATTGATGATGTATCTAAACGTTACTCTCTTTCAAATAAAATAAAAATTGGAGAAATCAATGCTCTGGTTGAAGCTGAAAGATTCTATCGCGATTTCTTTTATCAGACAAAATGTGCAATGAAGTAACATTTCTGAGATTTCTTACAAAACCGGGAATGAGGTAAGGGGCAGGCGACCATTGATGACATATCCAAGGATCATAACTTTACATATGAAACAAAAAAGGGGTGAGATCCGGCCAGTGTTTGAGACTGGGGACTTGTTCTTTCGATTTTCAAATTTTTTAAAAATATATATAGACTATTATTCTAATATATTATTACTTAATTCGCTTGCATCCATAAACCGAATAATTCATATATGACGATTGCGATCGCCAGACGATAAATGAATCTCATTTCTCGGTTGATGATAATTGATAATCGCGGTATAGTTTATAAATATTGGTGATAATTCCTAATTATCATGTCCTGTGGTATTAGATTATTTCGTAAATGATCTGAGCAATCTAATATCTTACTTTTAGTATTAAAACTATTTATCATATAATTATTAAACACTTAATTACTCATGAAAATATTTTTAATGAATCACTGTAAAAGTTAATTTAAGCAGTACATAAGATGGAATTAAATTCGACTTTAGAGAAATTGGTTCAAAATTGGTAAATCAAACATTTTGAAAGTTTTTTTTAACAGAATGCATTATACAATTTAAATGTTTTTGGTAATAGAAGCATTGAGAGTAAAAAATCATCTTATCAATGTCACAAAGAAACCAAACAAAACTATGACGCACTAAATTATTCATACTTATCGCACATTAACAGAATTTGAAAAACCATGAAAAGAATTAAATAAACTGTTCTCCAAAACTTTTCTAAAGTGACAATCTTCACGGTTGGAAGACAAAAATAATTAAATAATTGTAGTAGTAATATCGGAACAGTGCTCAATCATCCAAGAAATGAATATAATCTGGAATTTAAGCCTGTAATGTTAAACAGCTAAGATTTCATAAGGCAGCAAAAAAAAAAAAAAAAAAAAAAAAACAGAAATATAAAAATATAAATGTGCAATAATTCTCGAAATTGAAATCTCGTTTTTGTTTGGACCCAAGAAACCGCATTATTTACTTTTTTGTCACTCTTGAACTTCTCTATTTTTTTTAATCCGAAGAGAAATTTCTATTCGCTAACTGGCATAACTTGGATGTTTGTACTGTTCGTTAAAAATATTCTTACTTAAATTTCATGCTTTTTTTCATACTTTGTCTGCAAATAAATTTTATTTTTATTACTTATATTAAAAATAACGTTTTCTTGCATCCAGAGGATTTATTTATGCCCACAAGACATAAGTTTTTTTATCAACATTTTGCTTTTTTATTCATTATAGAATGGTTGACGCTATTAATGTTTTAATCTAAATTGTTTCTGCTTCTATTAACTGATGTAACTTCTTCATAATTAATCTTCAAGCAAATAAAAGAATAGAAATCAATCATTACCTTTTCCACACAATAAAATACTGTGACAGCCAATATGTTTATTTAGATTGATTCATATTTGACAATGCTTTGAATACATCATGTTATTTTCCCTACAATATTTGTTAAAATACCCCGCTGTTCCAAAGTTAAATTATTTATCCATCGTCTGTGAACACGTTAAAGAGAATGAGCTAGTTTGTCAATCATTTTTCTTGGCCAAATAAAGCCGTATAGATAGATGAGTAGCATACGAAATCGTCACAATGTATGAATGTTCGTTTTCTCTTTACTCGGGGCAGAAATGAAAATAAATAAATAAAAATTTAAAAGAAAAGAAGATTTGAAAACCCATGCCAGGATTGATTCATTGCTTTTATTATTTTTAAAAATTTACTCATTATTACAGTAGTGAGAACGTGGAAACAAAAAAATTATTTGATATCATCGAAACGTAAGTATAAATAGATAAACTAAAACAATGGAAATTATTATAAAAAATATAATTAAAAATATATTTAAAAATTTATTAAAGGTACAGAAGGATTTATATGGAATTAAAATCGTTGTCACTAAGCTAATTTTTTTTAAAGAAGTGTATAATTGTTTTTGATGCAATATTATATTCTGAAGTCATTGAGACAAAACATCAACATTTTTATTCCCTTTTAATTAAAAATTTAATCAAAATTTCGAAGACCTTTCTTTATTGATCTACTATTACTCAAGAAATAAATGGACGCCAAATTTGGATGCTCTAGGCCTCAAAGGTCTGACTTTTACTGCGTTTTGAGCGATGTTTTTCAACATGCATGTCATATGACGCAATTTATTGGTTCTTGTATCAGTCTATAAAACGTTATCATGTTGAAAAAAAATGAATAAAATGCAAAAATTACTGTCAATGGTAAAAACTTTTTATGGCACGAGACAGGAAATATCTAAGTTATTATTATTATTATTATTTTTGCAATGAAAAATTGCAATGTATAAATAAAAAAACAAACAAACTATTATTTTGAAGATGTCACCTACTTTCGTTCATTCAACTAAAGTGAAACATTTGTTCTGAGTTTTAAGTATTTTGTGCCATCTTATCAAACTTTAAAACTCTTTTTTTTAACTGCACATTGTATAAAATTTTCTGTTATTTTAGGAATAAGTTCTGAAAATTTTAAATTGAATAGACAGTAAAAATGAAATACTATGATCATTGATCTACTATCTAGTAAGAATGATCTACTATTCCCATAATAAATCATTGATTATTATGGGAATAGTAGATTTATTTTGAAATAATACAATGCGAAAAAGATCAAATAAATGGTAAAGCAACTACCGAGTTCTTAATTTAGATTTCTTCTTACGTTTAAACTATTAATTGGAACTATCAGAGCTCCTAATTTTATTTGCGAATTTCTGAACTTAGTTAAACAGTATTTCGTTGCTTAGTATGCAACAGATTCCAGCATTTCAGATTTCCAAATTTTAGAATAAGAATAAAAAAACTGCATTTTTCACAATCAACTTGATCGTTTCTGATTTTTTTAATATTTAATATTAACAAACAGTCTCAAGTTGATATCAAGTGCGAAAAAAATTAAAGTAATCTTTATTTTTTGCGAAAAATTAAGCTTTTGAGAGATTTGTTAAGCGACGATTTGTTAAATTTAAGATACCGAGGGCTACTGAATTTCACCTTTAAATTAGAATTGGTGAAAGTTCTGTTAATTTCTTTTAAATGTATTATTTAGGTACCAATTTGATATTTATCTAGCAAAAATGATGAAAGCAAAGTTTTTCTTTTATTTAAAAAGTATATAAAATATTTTAAAACTATATTTTAACATATTTAAAAATCGGGCAAGATGAACACAATTATTATTTTCTTGTATACGAGATATATGAAATATTATCAAATGAATCGAACTCGAGGTTTTAATACTCCATGAAACCTAAAATCTTATTTTTGGAATTATGTCTTCCAGTCTCTGAACACGCTAGTTCAAAAATGCTTTGACAGACTGAATTTGGTATCTGATCTTTACATTAAATTTATATATTTCTTTCAAATTTTGGACAAATTCCATCTTTAGGAAATTTGTTGATCTGTCAGATTGCAAGCCAATTCGATAATTACAAACCTAAATAAGGAGTTAAATGGTTAATAGTTGATACACATTTTTAATACGTGACGAAATCTGTGTCAAATTTTGAACTAAATTCGTCAAAATTTGATAATATATAGATCTTTACACTCGAATGCTCGTAAACGCAATAAATTGAAAACGTTGCAACTTAGATAAATAATGAAATCTGGTATGTAATCTTGTTTCTAAAATTGCAGTTTTTTTTGCAAATTTTGGATTTGATCAATCAACCGTAAAAACATAAGAAGTGCATAATTCTCATGTGCTAACTGAATCTGAACTGGATCTGAAAATAAAAATTAAGTATTCGTGGCTTTCACTGCCTTGCTAAAATCCACAATTTTTAACTGAAAGATCGAGATAAAACTTTGATTAGGGAGAATGCAAGAAAGTTTCAGGGTGACTACTGCAACTGGACTTGAATATTTTTGGGACAATATTGTTGTACTTAAATATGATTAAAAAGCTAATAACAAATTAGAAATATAAATTAAGTTTGCGATTTATAAATTTGGTAAAACTTTCTTCCCATATTATCACCTAACCCGGCAAATATGCTAACTATAGGTCACATGCGACATGCCGGCGACAAGTTTGACATTCTTGCCTGACAAGCTTAAAATTATTATTATTTTTTTGGGGGGGATAGTAAAAAAGGCACCTAAAAAGAGGCGCTATATGACATCCTTGCTCGATAAGCTTAAAATGATTTTTTTTTTTTGCTGGATAATGAAAAGGAACATAAAAGGAAGCACTGTATAATCTAATCTAGCCCATAATACTGGCTATAGAAGGAAAGCTATGGTTTGCTAAAATGTTCATCTATGAGTATTCATTCATCCCCCAAAACGTTTCTGGCCCCTTGCCAGAGTTGGCCTCGTAATATGAATTCGGTAAGGAAGCAAGGTTTTGCAATGAACTATGGTCTGTTTTGAAAGATGGTATGAGAAAGTAGTACAGCAAAGCAGGTTTCCCAGTTTTGTCATCAATTACACAACATCGTCTGCTTTCCTTTTCTAAAAAGATATATTAGCGAATCCATCATTTTTTAAAATTAAGGTACAGGAGGTAATTATTTTTCCCAACTGGAGATTTTGAAATCGTTATAATAGCCTCAAGCAAGTATGTCTGATGGTTTTTAAAAACCGAAAAAAAAAATACTTACTCACTTGTTTTCGCAAAATTTGCGTGTTCTTAAATTATTGACTGAAAGAAATTGCTTGAAAAAACAAAATACTTCAGAATTATCATATGTCATAAACATTGATAAATAATAACAGCATTTAAACAATTCTGAGAACGACATTATTCCCCAATAGAAATGAAACATTTTTAAACGACTTTTATTTCGCAGACGATTTTTCTTTCGAAAATTGTCCATAAACTTTTGAAACAAGAATTATTAAGGATAATATAATCCAAAGGATATCTAACCTAAAATTAACCCTCCAAATAATTCGAAAACTTTCTTAATGAAATTGTAAAACTAAAAGCTATTGAATTTATATACAAAAACAGGTTCTAGAAAGTGCAGTTAGTATTCAGAAAAGTAAAGAAAATAATAATTCGCTTTCGTTGCCAGATTGCCATTTTGAATATAGAGTTTTGTCCATGAATATGTTCACATTAATTGAAGGCCAAAGCTTTCTAGGAAAAAAAATCGTCTGCAGGTTTTGAAGGGAATATATTTCGATTCATATGTAGGTACTATCATACAACTAGATACAAAACTGACGGTAAAACTCCTTAATGAGTTTTTTGATAATCTGAAATAAGGAAATAAATTCAAGATATTCCTTTTTGTTTTATCATTAGCCATGGCCCACTGCTTTTTTATAGAAGAAACATACGAGAAAAAGTTGAAATTTTAAATAGAAAGGCAATTTGAAATGAAGATCCGAACAGGAACATCTTTCACGTCAGCATGTTTCGCTGTCCGACTAATTACATGCTAAAAATGTATTCTATTGAAATATCTCATCTAGCCCTTTTGTTTGACCTTACTTTTGATAAAAGGAATCATTAACTATAATCATTGCGATAAGCTGTTCAAAAAAGATTCGTAATTATTACACCATTAGCTTCAAATGGTCTCATTATTTCTTAAAATACTCTTTAAAACAATATAATAGCGTATTTGGGCTTTGGGTCTTCGCTTTTAAAATGCAAATAAATGCGCTGTATTCTACGTGAAGGAAAAAATAAGACACGCATACCTTTGACATAAAAAAAATCACTAAAGCATTAAATAAACGATACAATGGCATGAAAACACATATTACGCTTTTGTTATATCAGCACTTTTGCTTTTGTTTTATTTATATAGAATTAATTCTTCCTGAACTTCTCTGCTCTTTAAAGAAAGATGCATATTCAATATTGACATATGTATTCCTGAACTTCGATTTATTCTAACTGCAAACTGGAATAATTTTTTTTTGCATATTTTGATTTTGACGGTGCACTAATAAATGTTTTTTTAAAGTTTTTTAAAAAAATAAAATAAAGGTAGATGAGTATAGTTCTATCATGCTACAGTATTTTAGTTATAGAGTTTCTACTTAATTTTAAATATTTGCACTTTCTCGAGAAACTATACAAAGAGAAAATATTGTAGTCGTCAAAAAATTCGAACTTGATATTTTGACAATTCTGTATTTCTATTATTGTCTGACATCCCAGCGCTTAATTGCCAAAAACTGCCGATGATCGCACTCTGATAAGATATTTTCGATATTTCGTAACCGTTGTTCTCCAGTGCGGTTAATAATTCACAAGTATATTTTTTGAAAGTATGCGGTAAAATTCCTGGAAGACACTCCCGCTGTTTTTCTTTATCATTTTTTTTAATTATTTACCTCAGATTTGACTTATGAACTTTCATCTTTTATAAAATATTTTGTAAGAGAGTAGAGGAAAAAAACATTCAAAAGATGGTATATAAAAAAATGTAATGCCGTAGCCTCTTCTACCTTCTGGAATTTGATGGGCGAAAATTACCCTGAGAACATTCCTTTTCCTCAGGTCGCAAATTAATCACAGCAGATTCCTGATCCTACAACCGCAAATTGTTGGAAAGGTTTGTCTGGCGGTTTCCCCATTGCGTAAGACTCCAGTCGGTACTTTCCGTTTCTTCCGCAGTTAGTGACGGATGTAATAAAAAGCTCTTTAACTAGCTCGATGACCTAATAAAGGCACGCAACGAGTATTATCGGTGCAGTTGGAGTTGCCAGCGGCGAATATCACAAAAAACCGATCAGGCAGCGAAACGCTCTTGCTTCACTGTGCTTTCGGTTCTATTTTGGTGGGAGTTGAACAATGGAGGATTAAAAAGAGACCGTAAACCGACCTCTTTGTTCTCTTAGCTTCTTCTTGAAAGTATGGTCAGTTGGTTATTGCCAGTAATTTTGTCGCTTAGAGGTAAATTCATTTTTAAGGTGGAAAATTGTGTTTCAAATAATGGATGTTTTATATTTTGTAGGAATGTTTTATAAAACGTTCCCCAAAAATGTCCATCTGAGAATGGCATTATAATGCTGGTTCAAATCTGTATAGTTTTGAATAGCAAAATTTCTCTTCGCCGATTAGGTGAAGAAAATCTATCGATTCATTCAAAAAACATTAAATTAAAAATCAATGAAAAAAGATATTTCGGTCAATCTTGTTTTAAATTTTAGAGAAATATTCTAAATAGTCTCAGCAAATTTGAAAAAGATGACGGATTTTTTGGAATAGGTTGACTATTTTTTTTTCTCTTTTTTTAATTTCTAAAAATTTAGTAAATTACATCAATGGTGCAAACAGTTTTCTTTAGAGCGTTCATTATTTGCTCTCTTCTATGGAGTATTGATTTTTCTTTCTTTCTAAAATCATTAAAAATGATGCTATGGTCAAATACATGTGAAAAGTCATGCAAAACAACACGAAGCATTACAAAAAAGTTCTTTCATGAAATTTTAAAATTTGGGCTTTGAAATGCATTATCCTCTATTATTATTACTTACGTGCCAGATATCGTGACTATAAGTACTGTAAGATTTGTCTGGCATGTCGCAGGCATGAAAGTGCATAGATGGATACACACATTTTTTGCACTTAACCCTCCAGCTGCGTATTCCGAGATTCCCGTGGGCTGGCAACCAGTTCATCTTCTGTTGCATCCAGTGTTTTTCGCAGTTTAGAGTGTTTATTTTTACGATTACAGTTTTTTATTATATCATATTATTATCGTGTAATATATTCACTTTCAAGTTCACTTTGTTTAAAAAATATTTGAACTTATTTGCGATTTTAAAAAATAATGGTGAATAGCGATTTTAAAAAAACTACGTAGTCAGAGGGTTAACACTTAAGGATAGCTATATATGTTTAATAAATGTTTTTAAAAATTTTATTTTATATTTTGAAGATATTTTAATACATTTTGAGATATTTTATTCATTTGCGAAATGGATTGCACTAATTGAGATAGTATAGATTTATTCTTATTATTTCAATGAAAATATGCTTGGTGTAAGAACTAAATATCGAGTTTTAGTTCCACAAAATACGCGAATGTACGTGCGATTCTAATCTATGTGAACTTCATTAGAATAAAAAGGTTTGACTCAAGGCTTCCACTTCACACTGGCGTTACTGTGGAAGTCTTGAGAATGAGTTACCTGCTCTTGCATAAGATCCACGTTTTTACAAAGGCAAAGTGCCCTCCATGAAAAATTACTGAAGAGCTTTCATGCAGCCTTTCAATTCAAAATGCACTGCAAAAACGAGTAAAATAAATGAAATTATAATATTGGAAATATAATTGATTTTCATTTCCAGTATATTATAATACAACTGATAGTAAATTTTAATCCGCCATTTAATATATCACGAATATATTTAGTATAAACGAAGAAAAATTAAGTCTTTGAAAGCTGCAAAGAAGTCTGTCTTCTTTATATTTATTTTTATCGATAAAAGTTTCAAGTAATCATAACAAAATATCGTTTTCCTTTTAATCAGAGTTGCTAATAGATGCATAATTCTATTTAATTTACTCATATATAAATTTAAAGAATTACATTTTAAGACTGTCAATTTTCCCCACTTTTAATATTCCGACAAACTTTAATATTTCCAAAGACATATATATTCTTCAAGATCAGAGGCATGAGTTGAAAGATTTGTTTCAAAAATCTTCTTTATTTCATTTGTTTCAATATTTCAATTGCAAAAGTTTCTGCTTTTTATTTCATTAGTAAAAAGTTTCTACTAATTTGCCAGTTCGAGTATTAACAAAAATTTCTTTTTGTTTTCCACTTTCTAAAAACGGTTTTAACGACGAAGATCAACCAAAGAGTAGATTAGTTCCTTCCGCTCAGAACAAGCGACGTAGTTGTGAAGATCTCGTTAATCGGTTCAACGCTCTGTAATAGGGAAAAAATAGGGTACTTTCACTTGAAATTGGGATACTCCGTGCCCCCTGGGGTTACGAGGCGAGCATTCCAGATGGCCTGGATGCACCTGACGATAGTCTAAATGGAGCTACCTGCAGTGCAAACATCTATTTTGCTACCTAGCCTCGACCTTATTAAATACCAAAAACTGAAACACCAACCGAGCTCTTAAGGAAGTGGTGTAAATAACAATTTCTAAAAGTAAATAAACATGATTGATTCAGAGCTAAAAATCGTTTCAGTAGGGTTATAGAGCACTGCCTTTCACACTTTTAAAATCAAATTTGAATAACATTTGAGTCAATTTTGAGTTTATTTTAAATTAGAATAGTTTTTGATGTCACCCCCTGTAGAGAAGTAATAAATTTATACAATTTTTGCAAAGAGTATGAAGTAAAATACAGCTTTTATAGCATTCATGGGACTTACGTAAAAATACGCATAAATAAATGAAAGGAACGCATAATTGAAATCTTAATGAACAATTTTTATTATTATAATGATTTTATTTCAAGATACTATTGAACGTTTATTTACCAGTAATAATTTTAAGTTATTACCTTTTCTTATACGTGTTGCTGTTGTTTCTAATGGCACTTGTCATAGACAAGCCCACTGACTTTAGAAGTCAGTAATTTTAAACCAAGAGTGAGTCTTTTGTTTTTTAAATAGCGCGATCTAGGGCCAAGAGTACCTCTTAGCCATTCATGCTTCACAACCCTTTTTACGGGTTGGACTTCATTCATGCATTTCATTCACTCATCCATAAATCGTAATTTAGACCTAAACCAGAGAACGATCACCTCTGAACCAGTACCAGTGGTATTACTCTCGACTTGGAGGACTTCATGACCGCGACAGATTCATATGTGCGCCTGGGCACCACACCCACAAAGAGTCTTCGGCCGGCATGATTCGAACTTACAATCCAAGGGATGCGAATCCAACGCCCTACCAGCCAGGCTATCACGGCCTTTCTTATACTAGTACTGAGAAAGTATAGTAATCATCAAAAAATTCGAACTCTAAATTTTGTCGAATTTCCACAATTTAGACCTCGCTGAGATTAAAAAACACATTTTTAAAAAGTTTCCATCTGTCTATGACAAAGATAACTCAAAAACCCTTTGAGCTAGTTAGTAAAAATTTAGTATGCAGTCTTTATACCAAATTTGAAGACTTGTATCAAATTTTGAGTAAAACCTATTCAGAAGAAGTCAGTTTGTTCGGCTGTTCTAATTTCAGTTAACACATAACTACAAAAGAGTGATAGATGAAATTCGCTACTCAGATTAAAAATCAATAGTGAAGACACCTGTCAAATGTTGAGAAAAATTCAATGAGTGGTTAACTGTATGTATGTCTGTACTTTTAGAAACAAGTAAACGCGAAAATTCAAAAACGCAATGGCTGAAATATATCAAATTTGGTAAGAAATTTTGTGAATACAAGAATTTTGTGTCAAATTTTTGTTTCAATCGATTAAGAAAAAACGTGTCTAAAACACAAATTCGATTTTTGGATACTTTTAACCATATACCAGGGATTAATCGTCAAAAAAATTCACCAAGGCTGACCCGATAGATTTAGTAAAAATGCCAGATTTACAAAAAAAATTAATATCTTGTAACAATTGTAAGCCAATGCCATGCAAGGCGTTCTCTTGCATGACAAGTTTATTACAGGGTATGCTAGAAAGTTTTGAGATCTCTCACGCTGGTTTCAGTTAGTATGATTGTAATATTACGCCGTTTGAAAACAAGTATTAGCATTTTTCATTATTAAAGTAAAAAGAGTCATAACTTTAATGAATATTTTGAATACCAATTATACATTTCTTATGTTATACAATTAATCTGCATATGGGAAATTAATTGTAATAAAACTTTGATCGTCGTTTGATGTTCTGATTGTCTGTGAGTATTAAATACCGTTTTTACTTCATTGAATATTTTTTAATTAAT
>JAPMOR010042457.1:616577-668275 GCA_026543865.1 Argiope aurantia
ATTATGAATATTTTTGAAATCATAACATCTATATCGCAGTTCCTATATTTCTGATATCTAAACTTGCGAAGATAATGATGTATAGCAGAAATTTTGCTTTCATTGAGTTGTATAAACGAAGTACTTTCTCATACCAATACTTACGAATGAATTGTTATGATGATGAAACACAAAAAATAAATTTAAAAAAATCGATGTATAAATGAAAAATGCATAAGCAATTCTTTACTGTATTTTTATTGTGTATAGTAAAATTATTTTACTGATATAATTAAATTTATCCTTCACTGTTTCTAAAGTGCCTTTTTTATAAGGAGTATTTTAATTATTTTATTATAATGCAATGATGTTCCAAGTTCGAAAGCCATATTATTAAAATGAGTAGATTATTATAATCATCTGAAGGAATGGATAAAATGCGAATATTTCACACAAAAAAAAACTGAATATTTGTTGTTGTATTATTATTCCTAAACAGAGCATTTACAGAGTGGCCAAGTGAAAGCCAGTATTTTAATCCTCTAGTTATCATTAGCGGCTTTGGAAAAATAAATGATGGTCTAGTACATATTATTATTATTTTTGCCCTTTTCATCTTATTTGATTTTAAGAAAACGAATCAAATACATTTATATTTTGGACACTCTAAGACTACCACCTGCGGCATCTGTACTCTTTTTGCCCACAGCCGTAAAGCACGAGTGCTTTCATTGGATTCGTTATATTACATGTCTTCATTTTATTCAAAAATAAATTAACAAAATGAATTAGTTATTAATATTCAATCCGTAATATTTATTCACAGTTTTTTCATATATTCACAAAGAATTTAATTAAATTTGTGATTCAGTGATCTCTAGTTTATTAAAATCTTTTGAAAATTTTTATTAATAGCAAAATAAGAGAATAATAATATTTATTAAATATTATTAAACTTATATTAAGTTTCAGGATTACGGTTTAATTAGGCATTTCATCTGAGGATAAATCGTTTTATTTCTTCAATTAATTTCTTTTTAAAATAAATTTTAATTTTATATTTATTCTTAACAAAAAAAATTTAAATGGAGAAAAATTATTCTTTCGACATTATTTGTTTCTCTCGTCATTATTACAATAAACAATTTCGCGTATCAAAATTTTTGTCTATTATTATATTTGAGATGGTTTCACAGAATCAGGTATACTTATAAGTATATTTTTTTTAAAAAAAATCAAATTCTCAATCGCATTATTAACAAAAAACACCAAAAAATGTCAAAGAAAGATGTTTTAAAAATTCGTGCAATTCATTGTAACGAGTTCAGGGAATTTCAGAACTGTTTTCTAGCTACACATATATCGAAGCAACAAAACATCCTTCCTGTCCAAAAGCAATTCAGATATTCTCAATAAACTTTTGTGATTGATACAATTTTAATTATTAGCTAATTAAATGTTCTAAATATTAAAAGGAAGAATTTTACGAGTAGTAAATGGGGCATAACATTCGGCCCATCAAAAAGAAACAATATCCTTTGTCTTATTCATGTTAAAAATTTAATTGCTT
This sequence comes from Argiope aurantia, assembly GCA_026543865.1. Taxonomy (NCBI): domain Eukaryota; kingdom Metazoa; phylum Arthropoda; class Arachnida; order Araneae; family Araneidae; genus Argiope; species Argiope aurantia. Next base: position 618,127 of record JAPMOR010042457.1, read on the forward strand.
GCGTGCGATGAAAAAAAAAAAAACGGACAACTCAATTAGTTCATACATCAAGCAACTTCAAATTTTTTTATTTCTCTTTCTTCACGTGTTGTGTTTCAAAACAAAAATTTCTATTGATCGCAATTTTTAAGAGATTTTTTTTACATCAGAAGTTTTTCTTTTTGTTGACGAAGTAAGAGTGGAGCCGTTTTTGAACACTCATTTTTTTTACATATTAGAATCAACATATAAATACCTCTTAATTTCGGAGATTTGTGCAATTCTTATTTTTCAGGTTTCATTATTTTCGTTCATTTGTTTCTAAATAAGGTCACTATTTATCGGTCAGTCATGTAATCGATATTACATCGTAAGCCCAGAAAATTAAAATATTTTGTTTTTGTCAGATAAAGATGCTAATACGGAAGAATTGTATCATCACTGATGAGGTTAATGACACTTTATTCCTGTTATAAAATTATGAAAATTATGTTGTTATGAAATTATGTTATATGAAATTCTAAGTAGGACAAAGAAAGGCGCAAGTGCAAAATATTTTTTTAAGAGAGTAGAAAGTATAAATATGTTTCCCTTTCAAAATCTATTAAACATATTTGTATTATTAAACTATATTTCTTATAGGATATATAACCATTATTTTACTGAAAATTGAAGAAAAAAATCAATGCACCTGGAAAGAAAATGTTTGTCATTCTAAATTAATTTGTTTTGCACATTTTTACAAAATTTATTGCATTTCAAGAAATTTTGAATAAATTGCCAATGTTCCTAAAATGTTTTAGGAATTAAAATTGAAATCTTTGCAACCAGCATTCTAATGCTATAATCTTTCATAATTTTTTGAAATCATTATTCGAAATTTATCTCTTATTTAAAATAAGAAATATCAAAATGCCTTTTTTTCATAAAGTTTTATTTTATTTATTTATTTTGCTGATTCGCTGTGACACATTTTAATTCTTCGATGATTTAAAAAGGTTCAAAATTATAAAACCAAGAATCATTAAGTTATTTTTTTTATAATTTAAATTCCAATAACATCATTTGCAGCAATTTTTTAAAAAACTTTCATTTTTTCTCCCTAACTCTCTCTGTTTTAGTTCATTTTTCACTTGTTTCGATTTTTATCGTCTGCAAGTCACCAAACGATAATATTGTCTGGAAGAAAAACCAACGTGTAAATTCATTATTATTTTTAATTTCATTTTTATGGCTTTTCTTTATTTTATTGTGGCGAGGATTTCACTGACAACGGGTTATTAATATATTTGTACTAATATTCTCTGTTTATTTGTTAATTATATCTATAAAAGAAACAGATTTATGGAAGTTCCTCTAAAGCAGGAAATGCCATAAGAAACTATTTAAGATTTCATAAGAGTAACATTTTGCAACAACAATATTTATACTTATGTAAAGTTATGCAATGCTTGAAAAAAAATCAAGGAAAACTGAGCTAGCTGATATATTTGTTGGAGAATTCTTAAAAAAAAAGACCATAATACAATAATGGAACATTTTTCTTCATTTCAGACGTCGACCTTCTAAAAATGATCTATTCAAACGATCTAGCAAAAAATTTCTTCTAAACGCATCATAGATATCCTCCTAAATTTTGTTTTTGTATAATAGCTTGTATAATAGTTATATAATAGCTTTTTAAAAACGATGTAATAATATGTCAAATATAAAGGAAATCATTTTGGCTGTCTAATTATGAATAACTGCAAACTTTTCATTCTTTTCGTCAAAATTTACATCAGCAAATTAAAAAAAAAAAGATTTTCTTTTTAGATAACCTTGTCGAAAAAAAGATTAAATTTTTGCTTTAGATATTAATTCTACTCATCAATTTTAAAATGATTTCTGCTAAATTTAACTTTAAATTGAAGGATTGAGATTTAGGAATGCTAAGAATTCAAAATGCATCATCTGATTATTGTGATGCATTCTTATGTTAGCGATAAATGTTGATATTTTTAAAAGTCAGCTAACATATAATGCAAAATCATATGAAAATTTATTGAATGAAATCTTGTTCTAATGATTATTTCAAAAACTCAGCTATTCTTATGTATTATATGGAATAAATATGAATGAAAAGTGGTTAGTTCTAAATCATCCTTTTATTTATATTAAATTATAATGTATATATTAATTATATAATATTAATATATAATAATGTATATATTAAATTATAATGTAATGTATTATATGGTATAAATGTGAATGAAAAGTAGTTAGTTCTAAATCATCCTTTTGTTTACATTAAATTATTCCTAATTCAAATTAATGGATTAATTTTATATTTTTTAATAATTACTTGCACTTTTTTTACGCATTACAGTAAGATAAAAGATGCTCGATTATTAAATGTTTGTATGCATAATTCGTTTTTTTTTTTGTCCATGTATATTTAAGTTTTTAAAAATGCTCTTTCAATCACAAAATGGCGTCGTAGAAATGTTTTAAAAAATAAATCGAGCCAAAATTGTGATTGAGGAAAGTTTCAAAAATTGTGTCCTACATGTAAGCGAAAATAATTTCATGCGTGAAAACTTTTAGAACAGTTATATTATTACATGCAAAGTTACTTTACATATAAGAATTTAACTAAAAAATTCTTTTTTAGCTATTTTCTTACTAGTATCACTAATGTAACAACAATGGTTATTTATTTGTTGAAGATAAAATTGAAAATATTAAAATATATAATAAAATTTTCTTTATATAAATAAGAGAGGTGTATTTTCCTCTTTTTTATGCATAAAAAAATACTTAACTAGCCATTTTATTACTTTGACCCGAATACTTTCTTTTGGTGAGATTACATAAAGCAACTGCAAGCAAATATATTCTGAAAGTTAATATTTAAATGAGCATAATCCCTTCCTGTTGTCTGTCTGGAAAGATAAGAGACATTTTCAGATGCGGTTTACACGACTACATATTCTTTGAGACGTTCCAATTCAAGTTTGTAATATAATCACAAAAGGCCTATTATGCGGATCTACACTTTGCACCATCCTATCTTTTGTTATACACGTTTATAATTGTAAAACAAATTTTGTTATTTCAATCTAGGAAATTTTTGCACAAATAACTACCTTTTTGTATTAAGTATGTTGCGATTGTCGTGCAAATACAACTGCGACCATGTCATAAACAGAAGTTATAATTTAAACAGTAACCTATTTTTGAAAATTCCGATACAATAGTTTTTGTATTTATTGTCTTTAGAATTTTTCTATTTCGCGAATAAAGTCTTTAAAAATATTCTTTAAAATTTCAACAAAACTTTTGCGCTCATTTTTTATTACATACTTTAATTTAAAGCAGGTAATGTAATATATTTTCTATAACTATTATACTTTGCATGGATAATGGCAGTGATATCTTGAGATCGTTTGCAAGATATCAATTATTATTTTCTTTATTCTTTCATAAATAATTTGCGTATTGAGGTATAAATACCAGAATCGCAGGTCATCCGAGACATTACATTTTTCGTTGTTCAAAATAAAATCATATCCTGGAATTTTACATTTTTATGATAAATACAATTCTATAATTATATAATGTACATTTAATATGTACAATATCACTAATATGTACAATGTATGATTTATGCATAATATACATAATGATTAAAAATAAAAATTTCTTACTACATTATTCGTTTAAAAATAATTCTATTGAAGTCATTTTATAAAAATCTACTTTATTAATGTATGATACAATAAAATACTTTTTAATTAATTTATACGGTGCAGTATTGAGATCTATTGTTACTTAAACTCTTAACTAGTTAGCTCACCGGTGAAGAATCAAAATTTAAATTAATTAATATCGACAGAGAACAGAGTTCTGAAGAAATAATGAGTTGTAATCGAGAATACGCAAGAGTCCAAAATTTCGAACCGCTAGATGAACAAAAAGTGACTGAAAAATGGATTGCAAAATTTCTTCTTTTTAGACGTGAAGCAAATCTACAAGTAACCAAAACAATCATATTTTTAAAAAAAATTAGTTTTAGAAGAATTTTTGTTCATTTCAATTCCCTCCTACCAGGGGTCACCTCAGATATGAGATGCGAAGTTTCCGGTATGGTGACTGGTTCTCGCCACCCAGGTAGGTAGAGAAATGGTGGTAAGTCACCTTATGGGGTGACAGACTGATGGGTCTGATGACGGGGCGTACTTCCCACGGGAAGGATTGTACCGTGGCCGGTGATGGCCCTTAGAATTCACACTTACTTTCCGCCAGTGTTGCTGTCGCGATGGTCTGATCATTCAGATAAATCCGTTGCCTTCGTGGCAGGTCGGAGTAACCCATTATGGTTATGGTTATCTCATTCTCATCGGTTAATATCTTTTAATACTCTCATTTTCTGTTATGTGTAGACTCGTGTCATCATTAATACGAATGACAAAGAAAATATACATTCTGGATTGAACCCGTTATCTATCCATCTCCTGCTAATAAGAATACCACAGCTTGAACTTTACAAAATCTGAACACTTTTACCAAAGACCAACGTTTTCATAATACTGAAGAAAAAAAAAACGCATCCGTAGTCTGAGTTGTGAATATGCCATTTAAGCAAGCGAAGCCATCGAATGAAGTGCCTCTAGGCGCATTTGTAACTTTCGGCTGAATTAGCTTTTCTGTAGGTCAGGGTTAAGACTCTCGTGGCTAGAGAAATATTTACTTTAAGTCTAACTAGGCAGGCTTGTTTGGTAATCGACAACCTCTCGCTGAGATGTTAGTTCAACACTGCGCAAGAATGAGTAGGCCTAATGAAACTTAAAGCACTGTTGAAAAATCCGCCAATTGAGAGAGAGAAAAAGAAATGTTTCAACAAATACGTTTTATGAAGCAATGTTTTTAATCCTATGCTACAGAGCTTGTAAAATAGACAGACATACGAAAATAACAAATTTGACTTATATATGGAGAGAATAAAAGGTAAAAGTTCTTTTAAGCGATAAAATGCCATCATTGAAAAAAAAAAGACATAGTAAATTTATTAAAAAAATAGCTTCTAAAAGCATTTTTTATTAATATACATGAAAGAAACCTCCGTTTGAAGTATTATCTACTTTTTAATCTTTAATTTGTGATTCGATATTAAAAACACTATTGAATCTTAAATCAATTTTTCACACATTCATTATTATTTACTATTCATGCATTATTTTCCAAAATTCATTAAGTTTAACTTATGATTAAGATACAGATATATGCAAACAATTTATTACTATCGGGAATATATAAAGGAACAAAATTTCAAAATTATAGCATACCAGGAAGTAAGAATACAATATATTACATTTCAATATATTATATTATAATTCCCATATTTAAAAACAATAAACAAATCAAATTCAATGAAATTTTTCAAAATATCACGGATTTTGTTAAAATCACTTTTAAAATGCAACATTTTTTATTCATTCTGATTTATCAACTTACTTCATTAGCTAATAATTTCATTTAAAATAGAAAAGCTTGTTCATTTGATTTATGAACTTCATATTAAATACAGATAATTTTTTACGGGATTTTTTAAAAAATTTCTCTTCTCCCCTTCCATTACATGTTTAAAATTATCCTGATTAAGGTTCCACCGTCAAAGCATAAGAAAAAAATTCTTCTTCGAAACCAAACTCATTGACGCATTATATAAAGTTTTTGACGTTCAGCATTTTACGTCTGGACTACTTTGTTTTTTTCAATTCCTTCTATTAGTTCACACTCTCCCTATATATAAATATTTATATATCTTGTTCAAATTTTCAATCGTTAATAAAATACTTTTTATTCATCCACTCAAGTTCAAATACATTTTTTTTAACTTGTAGCGGATGACACTTGATGTTAATGCAGTTTTTTTCAAATATTAATTAATTAATTAAATTTAAAATAATATAGGAAAATAAGTAGGAATTGACTTAAAATTTTTTTATATATTACTTGTTGATTAAATCCTTATTGAGAACAACCGAAATAGATTTCCCACATAACGTTTTTATTATCTCAAACTATAACTAGCATTCCTTCAATTAACAGATTATCAGTAATGAAATGTTTCGTTTAATAATAGCATGGAATGTTAATGCTCAACATTTAAGTCAACAGAGCATAACCTCGTTAGATAAGCGGGTGCATTCGCGCTCCATTAACTTTTGACTCGGAAAAACACTAGAGCATTAAGAATGGTCATGTCAGCATTTTCCTTTGCGTTTATTTTATCCGTTAATATTCAAAGCACTTCGTAACTTTAATCAGATAATGTAAAGTATTCATCAGCATGCTATAAATCATAAAACAGATGATAGAATATAAATCAAATAGAATGGGATTCCACATTTCAGAATTTCTTGAATCTGAACCCCCACCCATTTTTAAAAGTTTTGCCTGTTTGTCTTTGAACATAATAAATCAACAATAAAGAGAGCTGGAAAAGAATATCAAAATGTGATAATTCTAAAATGCAACAAATTAAATGTTTGGGATTTGTCATATGGTTTTGTCTATATATGAAATAAATTAAGGAAACCAGGAAATATTTCTTCAGCGCTTCATAACCATTTTAAAATTTTTGTTTCATTTGAAAGCTAATTACTTTTAAATAAGTCGTCAACGATCGCTCACAGCCCTCTACCTCCAAGGAAAGTTTCACTGCTGTACATTCTATGTGAGGAGACGATTTAATAGAGTCCCCTTCCACGACTGCAGTACCGATTTTAGAAAATTTTATTTTGCATGAAAGTTCTTGATTCTTAGTTATATCAATGTTCACCCATCCACACCACTTTTTTAAAGTTTTGTGAGATATATAACATTATAAATATTTTGACAAACCCACAAGTTTTAACAACTTGACCGATTTCACAGATTTCCGAATATTGCTAACCAATCAGAATACTGTTTGCTTATTGTTTAAGTTTAAGAAATAGTACTTTCTTTTTTAGTGATAGTATGTAATGCATCAAAGGTCATTGAAATGATTAGATTGTTATTATTAATATAGTTGGCGAACAGATATTAACAGTAGGTTATTATAAATTTATCAAGTGATATATTCTCTATTTTTCTGTTTATACGTGCATATTGAAATAATATAAATAAGAAACAGAGTAAGCTAGACCTCTCTGTTATAATTATAGATCGGTATCATACTGAGGATAGAATCCCTCGACAGTAAATAATGCTTTTCGAAAGTGCATATTCGATTCCCTTCTATACAGGTACTTCATTATTAATCTCAAAATGCGCCGTATTGCAAAAACATTCATCAAAACTATATCCGCCTCCAAAGAATACCGTGAAGGAAATAAGAATATAAATAATAATAATTACAAAATAAGTGATAAAAATACATTAGTACAATAAATATAAAGTAAATACAGTCTGCAATATACAAGTGGAAATAAAATATCCATTATATTTTATTAATACGATATAATCCATGATATTTTATTAATATAATATATGTGTAAATAAAATATCCACTTATTTATTTATTGTTTACAATAAATCTATTCGAAATTAAGTTAAAGATTCTTCTCAAGTTTGTATATTATATAACCAAGTTACAAGTTATTATATAACCAAATGCATTAATATGAGCAGTAACTCAGTACAGATAAACATCTACTACAATTTTATGTGCCAATAATGAATCATTACATAATCAACTAGATATAAGATTACAGTAATACAAAATTTCAAAACTATTAAAAATAACTTCTTTCAGCAAAATTTTGATCTTCAAGTGAAAATTCCAGCAGTTCCTTAACTATAATAATTAGTCTTCGTTTGTCTATAATATATCTAACATAATCCCATAATCCGTCGGAAAATATTTAGTATTAATATCCTTGAAGATAATATATCCATAGATGTAGTGAATTGACAAATTGTACACATATTGAATTTTTGTGATCAATTTTTATAACTCATCTGAGTGAAAATAGAATAGAAATTTATAAATTCGACTTACAACCTGTCAGTTGGAACGAAACAGGACCTTGAATCGAAGAGACATTGCATACTAGTAATAATAGATCTTTTCTTTTCCAGTATTTGACGCATGGGGCAAGCCTGGTGGAGGTATGTTCGAAGGTAACTTGGGACACCTAGGTGACTACGATGAGTGTGTGGATCTAGAAATTCCTGAACTGAAGGATCCGGACGATCCCAGTAAACATCAGAGAGGGAAATATTGTCTCTCAGAATTTCAACCCTTGTTGCCACCGAAACCTCAACTCTATACTCTTTACCATGTCATTCCAGAACTAAGAAACATCAGCGAGAAGCAAACAGTAAAGATAATTTTTTTTACTCTTGCCCAACTTTACATCTGGATGTCGAAAATTAGCTTATGTGTACTAAAACACAATATTTTTTCTATTTATTTCAGAGTTTTGGTGCAACAGCAAGGAATGCCCATTGGTTCTATCTTTTAAGGTTCAGGATGGGAGCATGTGTTCCTAGTGCCTGCACCAAAGAGGATGTGCACAATATTATGGCCCAAAGTAAGTTCTATATTGATTTTCCAAAAGTTATATTAAAGAAATAAGGAAAAAATCTATTTTTGCATTACAACCTACAAAATTACAGTAAAAGTTTCTTCACTTCTGTCTTAATAAAATTATTTTACTATTAAAACATTATTTTTTAAAAATATTGCTAGCATATTTATCGCAATATTGAAATAGTCACTTTAATATTTAGAAATATTTTACGATACTGATCGCATTTTTCTTCTTTTTCAGTTCCTTCCCAGTTAAACATAAAGGGCACCACCGATATCGTAAATTGTGAAACCAAGCAATCTTTTACAGTCACCAATGGTCAAATTGCAGTTTTGTAAGCATTATTCTTAAAAGCAAATTTCATAACCGCAAAAAACTCTGTTCCGAAATTTTCTCAAGCGATATTCTGTATTATTATTATTTACAAATGCTCTAACTAAAATATATATTTTACTTAGAGAAGATACATGTTAAAGATATGACAATATATAAACTACATAGATAGCCTTCTAATAATTTAATGGTCTATGCGATTAGTAATCTATAACGTTTAGAACTATAAAAAATAAGCTTCAAAATTTTTTTAAATAATGTGAATTGAATTTTTTTTTGTTTACAAGATGCACGAGAATTATTTTTAAAAAAAACTAAATTTCATTAAGCAATTAAGAAAGGGAAAAGATTATAAGAAAAACATTTTAATTGCAAAATGAAGTAGAATGTGTAGATTATTTTTACTGTTGAAGCATTTATTTCAGTGAAACACGAGTTTTTGTATGCCTTCTTCGCAGAAAATTATCGTCTGCGATTATGAAGAAATGAACGGGGAATCTGAGGAAAAGTTATTTTAGCGTTGCAATGGTGATTCTTCTTCCCTGAGGAAATCCTCATGAATCAGAGACCGAGTACTCACTTCTTTCTTCATCGTAAATCATTTTCATGTCTTTCATTGAAATTCCGCACCTACTTCTAACCATCGAATCAACCTTACAAATTTATCAATGAATTTCAATCGATTTTGTGTTTCTAGATTAAGAAAGGAGTTACTAGATTTCTAATTTGCGCACTTCAGAGGATTTTTTTTTTGAAATTTTAAATAGAATTTTAACTAAGAATTAAGCAAACTTTTAGCGTTTTTCGTACTAATTTTCGTAAATATTATAGTACAAAAATGGCTGTTACATCATCTTAAAATTTAAAATAAAAATTATCATTTCACTGATAATAATTTTTTTATAGCATTGATTTTTTCCTATATTTAATTAATTTTTAAAAATATGTTCAGTATATTTTATAATAAGAATAACAAGACACAAATTCTGAACAAAAACATATCACGAATGAAACATATTCTTAACGAACAAAATAATACAGAGAATTCTGGAAGAACATCAAAGTTATTGTTAAAAGTCATATTAAAGTGGCAGCTATATTTTCGTTCTTGTTTTACAATCCGAATTATTATCAGCGTTATATAAAAAATAATGAAACATGCAAAACAGTGAGATTAAACTATTACACGAACACAAATCATTATTGACAAAGCATAATTCAGGGAAGTAATCGACATATTTGTCTAAATCTGAAAAGAATCTGTAAGATTTAAATTTCTATTTAAAATGCTAATAACATGAAGAAAAATACTATAGTGTGCATTGTTTTAGGTTAGAAATTAAGTTAAATTAACATTGTTAAAAGACTAGAAATATTAGAGTGCATGCAGTTTTTTTTTTACTATTAAAGAAGCTGTCAGACCACAATTGAAATGCCTAGTAAAATGACCAGGGCTGCATAAAGTTTCTAAAATGGTATGAATCATATATCTATCAAAATAAGAAGCTTAAATATTTTGATGAAACATCTACTAAGATCAAGTTACATAAAATATTCAATAGCAAATTTTGCCGAACATTAATCCAGGCAAACCAGCTGACCGCCAAGATAGCTACTAATTTACAAATTAGATAGATAATAATCAAACCATATAAATTAAATTTATTCTAATGCCGGGTTTACACTCGGTCAATTATAAGACGGCAAGTAGACAGCGCATGCATAGAAAGGCTGAAAAATGCTGTTCGGTCGATGACAAATAATTGTTCCAACGGGACAACTACAAGCCGCTGTATTGTATTTTTTCTAACTGTGCATGCGTTTGTAGAATTTGGCTATTTCTTTGGCGTGAAAAATTGATCACTTATCATAGATTAATTTCGACATTTTTTGCTCTTTGTTCTTTCCGATGCAAGGCTATGTTTTTTTTTTTCATTTTATTTGCCATCTCTTTTCTATAGTGTTCCAAATTTAAGTATGTTGATTTTTTTTTATTTTACCATATTTCTTTATGTAAATATCCATCATTTTAATAAGCAATGAAAAAGAAAAATTCAGGGACGCCAAAACGGCAATTTGTAAACAAACATGGAAGGTTTGAATCTATTTGTGAAATTGTAGCAAACATAAATCAGTCTATTTCCATGCATTCGCTGTCTACTTGCCGTCTTATAACTGCCAAGAGTAAACCCGCCATAATATCATACACTGCATTAAAAAAGGCATATTGAGAGTTCTCTTATTTATATACAGTATAGTCAAAACTTTCCCTATTTTTTAACATCCGCATCTAAAATTAATAAACGGGATGAAACCAAATTTCAAAGTAGACTGACAAAAGCATGAGAAGAGGAGTTTTAAAAAGATGTAGTAGAGGAAGAAGAAATTAGTGGTAGGAGAGATTTCGGAGCTGTCGGAACGAATACAATGAAATCTATAATTACAATGAATGTATGAAAAGTGAATAGCTCATAATTTAATTAGTGTTTGAGTATATCAACATTAGGGTTGCATTTTCAATGTGCTGATCTTATCTTTATATATAAGACATTGGAATGACAGTTTTTCCTCTGGGGAAGGAGAGTGCAGTACACTCCCGAGTATCCGGCCTAACGTGGTGGAAGGGCAGATCGGATAACAAAAAAGCCGGATAGGCCGGAGTTCTATGAATTCATTTCTTTGCTCACCAATACCAGAAGTTTTTATACCAAACGTATTATGTAATATGTATTTTCTCACTTTTTTATTGAGTACTCGCCCTCCAATTATCTCAAGCCATCTAGAAGTGAACGCGGCCACGGCCCGGTAAATCATACAAACCGCTGTCAGTAACGTGTCGAATTAAAGACTCTGTACTGATAGTTTATATATAGTTATTTATATACTACACTGCAAGTTTCAAGAATTAAAAAAAATAAATTAAAGCATATAAATTGTTCACATTTTAATATAAAATCTGTAATACCTAATTTAAATTCAGAAAACATAAACAAAACGTTAAAGTAAATCCTAGGTCTGTTTCTTAAAAAAATTGACTCTAACTGATTTTATTTTTCACTAATAAAGGATTACGCTGATATGAAAAAGTAATTACAAGATAAGAGTCAAAACTTACAGTTTTTAGTTTTTGAAAAAGTTTTTAGTAGATGACTGCTTCTGCAACGCCTTGCCTTCCTCATTTGATCACGATAAAAGAAAACTAGGCCGGATAGTACGGATGCCGGATAGTCGCGAACCAAATACTCGGGATTGCACTGTAGGTGGATATTTAATTTTTACAATTATACAATTACAGCTGATAAAATATAGATACTAGCTTGAAATATTTACTGCGCTTAGATGTAATCACCACTATTTGGTGCAACTTACTTCTAGCATTGGCGAAATCTTAGAAGCATTTTCACTTTTGTTGAAATTTTGAATGAAGGTACTGATAGATTAGACGGATGGATCAAATCGTAATCACTGAGGAATATAATATTAATCCGAATAAAGACAATCTTTACGTATTTATTCTGAGCTGTTCAAAAATTCCTAAAATGATAGACCGGTCCATCCGAACCATCAACTGAATGGTACTACTTCATTTATTCTATCACTATCGCTAGATATAAAATGTACACAATGCTATTGACTACATCATAAGCTTGTGACATTTCAAAATAGTATGTACTATTATACTGGCTTACATGGCTTCTATTATTAAATTATCAACACCTGTATTTATAACTCTATAAAGTTTAACAAAGAGAAATAAAAGTCTTATTCGAGTCTGATGAAACTTTAAAACAACAGCTGAAATGAAAACCCCAATTCATTTTTCCAGAGCGGTGATTGGATTATTTGCTCTCCTGATGATCATCGGCACAGCTCTGGATGTGATCACCATTCTCAGACAAGGAGAAGATCCTGAACCTCCTACCATCACCAAAAGTAAGGATGTCTTCTATTTCCATTTTGATAAAATTTGAAAAAAAAATTGGTAAAATAATAAATTGGTTATTTAAATATTTAAGGAGTAATGTCATAATTATGCTTTATATCATAAAGTTGTAACCACTTATCATATGAAATAGCCATATCGTTGAAATTGAGCTACTGTATCAAAATATTGTAACCACTATGAATGTTGTAATTGAAACTATTGCATCAAAATGTTGTAACAACATTCATCAGAATGTTGTTCAATTCTGATGAATATTGTTTAAGTTTCCAAACATAATTCAATTCACTGTTCAATTCTGATGAATGTTGTTCGATTTTGCCAAATACAATTCTGTTCAATGTTGTACAATACTGATGAATGTTGTACATTCTAATGAATTTTGTAACTAAATCTATCAGAATATTATAGCCACTAATGAATGCTGTAATTCGAACTATCAGAATATTATAGCCACTAATGAATGTTGTAACTCGAACTATCAAATTATTATAACCACTAATGAATGCTGTAATTCGAACTATCAGAATATTATAACCAATAATGAATGCTGTAATTCGAACTATCAGAATATTATAGCCACTAATGAATGCTGTAATTCGAACTATCAGAATATTATAGCCAATAATGAATGCTGTAACTCGAACTATCAGAATATTATAGCCAATAATGAATGCTGTAACTCGAACTATCAAATTATTATAACAAATAATGAATGTTGATACTAAAACTGAAAATTATTGCTTTTCTTGATTACACAATAATTTATTTGATAGTGAAGATTGTTGCCTTGGTGAAATAACTTAAAGATGTAGGTTTGTCTTTAACGGTTTATTGGTAACATCATCAACAACAGAAGGCACATGATCACGCCATAGTATTCAAGAATATATTACGCCATAGTGTAGCAGGCCTAGAGAGCTACACATAAAATTTTGCAGAGAGCCGAGATCACACTCCCCCTAGTACAGGAGTCAAGTTCACTTCTGTTGGGAAAAAAAATATGCTAGCATCAACAGTTAGACACTTGGTATTTTCATGATTGGCAGCTAGCTCCGCCCGAGAAGACCACGTGGTTAACTGAATTCTTAACAAAACCTATTAGAATGTTATAGCCACTAATCATCTGAATGTTGATAGTTCAGATGGAAGTATCAGTAGAGATTGGTACAACATTATAGCATCTAGAAATTGATTTGAAATAATCACATATAGAATAATCGAAGAAAAATGACAACAATCGAAAAGTGCAAATGAACATTCTTTCCATATATAATGATTAAATATTTCTTTTTCCGTAGAGATCTTTTACAGAGTCCTGGTGAGTTTCTCTGTCTACACCAATTACATGAAGCTGATCAACGTGTCCCAGAAAGAAGAGAACAAGCATCTCTCCGCCGTCAACGGAGTCCGTTACATAACCGTCACCTGGGTCATCGTCGGACACTCCTACTTGTACGCCGACTATAATCAAATGAGTGAGTGATTTCGTGCAGTAAATGGAAGGAATCACATTGCTTTGTGGTTTAAGACAAGAATTGGAGATTCAAAAATGGATCAATGCTCATCTGTCCTTAATTAAAATATTTTTTTTCTGAAACTAAAATTTTGAAATTTTAATACATTTTTTTCTTTCCCGTTTAAATAGGATAAAGTATAGTAATCGTCAAAAAATTCGAACTCGAGATTTTGATGAATCTCCACGCTTTAGACCCCCCCCCTGAATTCGAAAAACAAACTTTTGGAGAATGTCCGTCTCTTTGTGACAAAGATGTGACAAAAATGTTTTGAGCTAGATGGTTGAAATTTGGTATGCGGTCTTTACACCAAATTTTCAGATTTCCACCAAAATTAGAGCAAAATTCATACTCAATCAATCTATCTGTCCGGCTGCTCGAATATAATTTAATACGGTAACTATAAAGCGAAGAGATCTAGATAGATAAGATTCGGTGTTCAAATTTAACATATATAGTATAGACACCTATCAAATTTTGAACCAAAACCAACAATGGGTTGATTGTCTGTCGGTCTGTACTTTCGGAAGCGAGTAAATGCGATAGTTCTAAAACGCAATGACTTAAATACACCAAATTTGTTATGGGATTTTGTGACTACAATTGCAGTTTTATGCCAAATCTCTGTTTCAATAGGTTGAGAAAAATGTGTCTGAAGCACAAATTCGATTTTCGTATACTATTAACGGCATTTCAGGGATTAATCACAAAAAAAAACTTGTCTAGGATAATCGCTCACGATGGATTCAGTAGAAATGCCAAATTCATGCTAAACATTAATATTTCATAACTATTGTACGCCAATGCCATGCAAGGCATTCTATGGCATCACAAGTTTATTAGAGAGTATGCGAGAAAGTTTTGGAAAGACTAACCCCACCGTTATTTTTAAATATTGATCTCATATCTCTCAAATGCATCTTCAAATGTAAATTACTAATGGCATTAAAAATTGGCATATCCGTAAATTAGAAAAATAACTTTTGAATACCGGCATTGAATGGAAAATTTAAATAATGTGTGAAATATGTTTTGTTTTATGATCATTTATATGTGAATATTTGTGATGAAATGAATTTCAATAGAAGTATCTATTTCTCTACTAATTACCTCTAGTGACCAGCTGATGTGCTTGGAATAACTGTAGCATTTAATTTCTATTAAATCTCTTTACATAACTTGATTTTCATAATTCCTTCAACAAGATATTTTTAAACATCGAATGGTCATGAATGGAGCATGAATTTTGCATGTGTTTGTGGAATGGAGTCCCCTGACGAAAGAGGGCCATTAAAAACAAAATTATCTAGGCAGTCTATCACCTCATTGAATGTTGTCTTTAGTAGTACTGTAACTTTACTAGATCATTCACTATTTAAACTAGCCAAATATTGAATAAGACTTTTCTTCATTAACTTTCAACAATAGAAAGAAATCTTGTAATAAATTATTTGATGAGGCAAGGAAGACGGTTTGAATTGCATTGCAACAATGTTGTTCATTAAAACTCTTTACATATAATGTTCAAATTTATGCAAAAAATATTTCTAAAAACTTGCCAAAATTCAGGAAGAAACTGCAAGATAATTAAAGGTATAACTGCAAAGAATAGACAATTAAAAAATAATTTTCTTGAATTTAAAAATGTCTAAAGTTATCGTTACCAACCCTCAAAATCTCTCATTTTTAATTAATTAAAATTTAAAAAACATTAAATTTAGTAGTTTTAAGGCATGGTTTGTCCTGCGTTGCGCCAACACGAGCGCACACGTATGTGCGCACATATTATTAGTAATAATTAGAGGGTTTTCAACACAATAGCCATACTGAAAACAAATAAATTATATCTAATGACAGATTGGACAATATTTTTACGATACTTTAAAATTAATAGCAATAGAATTTAATTTCCTAATAACATCAGAACAATATTGTAGAGTGTCTTGTATTAAATTGAACGTCCTCATACTTTCCTCAAAAAGATCTCAAACAAAAATGCATCTGCTCCTAAATACCAGCCTTTCTCCAAGCTTCGATCAAGGACATACGAATTAAAAGATATGTAATAATTTTAATGGGCAATTTTAATTGTCACAAATTTAATACTATTAATATAAATTCATTAAAAAAAATAGAATTTTAAATGATTTTTTTAAAGATAATTCCAGCATATTCTTGGGTAGGGAGAAAACGATGATTAAAATAAAACATGCAACATAAAAGTAAGAAAACTATACCTTTATTGCTTGTCATGAATACTAATAATACATTTTTTATTGCATACGATTTATGTGCGTTCATAGGCGTTTAATTAAAAATTTTCAAATCTTCATCTAATGGGCTTTTTGTTTCTGAAAATCAAGTACTGCATTATGAATTAAATTAAATTCAGTGAATGAGTTTTCACAAAATTCTTGGCACACAAAATATATTCAAAGTTTTTCTCTGGAATCTAAACTGTTTCTTTCCTCTATGATGCATTCGCAGTTAAGTGTAATGATTTTTAAAGCAGGTTGCAGTAAACAAGGACTTTTTCCTGTTTTTAAACATTTTTACTTAACTTGGTTTTTGTTTCATCCTTGTAAGAATAATATTTTGTAGTGATTTTTCATTCCTTTTACTAATATCCTAGAAAACTGAAAGTTTGTGTACTTATATATTCTCAATATTACAATGTTTCCAAAACCAAGATATATATTAATCATTAATCAATTTTAATTTTTATTCTGTGTCAGTAACGCCATCTTGTAACGAATTTGAGAAGCAACAGATGTATAGTTTTAAAAAAGAGAAAATGATTCCTTTCAGTACACAAAAAATATATATTTAATAAAAAAATTGTTACTATTAAATTTATTTTACCAAAAATTATTGAATTTAACGTCCATCGAAATTCATAAAATTCTCGCTATCATTTTGATTTTTCAGCCCAAGGGATGAGACTTGCCAAACTGCCTCCGAATTTCTGGTTTCAAGCCATTGCCAACGCTATGCTTACGGTTGATACTTTCTTCCTTATGAGGTAAAAAACAAATTTTCTTAAAAATTATTGTGAAAATAGTTTTGTGATTTCATAAACTTTTCATAAAGATTATATTATTATAAATTTAAATTATAATTTTATGTTCGTTTTAAATAATTTCTTTGGAATGCTATAGAAAATGTTAAAAAAAATGAAGATTTTAAACAAATAAACAATTCTCATTAATTTATTGTTGAAGAAAAACTGTTTTAGAAGAAGGAAGGGACTCAAAAGTGAAATAACTTACAGATAACGAATAATTTTAATTGTGGAAACAGAATTTTGTAATCTATTTTTCATTCACTTATGAATGTTTTAGAGTTTTGAAATTATATGCATTTACTTGTTTAAGGCAAGAAAAAATTCTTTGAATGAAATTAATAAATTGCTAACTTAAAATCGATTATAATTTAAGTTTGATTTCATGCAAGTGGTGCCATCTGGTCGTGAATTTTAGGAAAGTACATTTTATGATTCTCTAATATCTTTAATGAAGAATTATAAATTTAAACATAAAAAGGAGAAAAGAATGAAAATAAAATTTCTATTTTTCGATAAGATAAAGTATGTTTTAAAATTGTTTTTATACAATTCGTTTTTATTGCAAAGATTTTTGAAATAGGGAATACACCCAACATTAACACCCGTGATTAAAAATAAAATCTTTTACAAATACATCATAAGTAGCGTTTTTTAAATCGTGATTAAAAAGCTTTTGTTTTGTAATTATCAATTTATTTTTCAGAACAGTTAGCTTAAATAAATAATAAAAGAAAGAAGTAATTACAGGATTAAGTAATTTTAGCGCGGATGCCTTTTTCTAGCTACTACTAAATAAAATTTGTCACAAATTTTCCTTACATCATTCATTTTAAATGATTAAATTCAAATCCGAATTTTTTTTAATTCATTAAAATATATTATTATTTTGTATGATCAAAGAATATGTTGGTAGCAAATTCAGTTTATTTAAATTTCTCGTGCAAATTTTGTTCTTGAGAGTATTATTTTTTAACTTTATAACCTAAAATGTTTCATAAGCCACAAAATTAAAAATATAATGTATTCCTTATATTCATATTTTTTTAATCTAATTTTTGTCTTCAACAACAATCATTAATAAATGTTATCATCAAATTATTCGGAGAATCTATTACTAAAGTATTATATGAAAATTCTTTTTCTAAACAAATATGGATTGAAAAAGAAATTCACAAATAATGGTAAAATTATCAGACACAGCAAATTATACAAACAGCAAAAAATATTATTTTCACACTGATACATTCTACAGCTTTTTTTTAATTCGAAAATTATTTACAAACATCATCAAACTCCTGCAGCTAATAAAAAAAAATCAAATAAGGTTTTTCTGGAAATGTCCAAGTTCAAAGTCATAAATCTTTTCTATGCATCCAAAAATAACTCTTTCTGTATTCTTTTTGTCCTCCAATAGTGGCATGCTGGTCACGTACGGAGTTCTCAAAGCCCAAGAGAAGAGGAAAGGTCTGAACGTTTTCATGTACATATTTCATCGATACTGGAGGTATGTCCACAAGGCTATGAGTAAAATAAGAACTTTCCTATTTAAAAAAATGTTTGTTCTACTTTTTTCTCGCTTATTTACATCAATCAGAAAAAAATTCATGTTTAGGAAAATAATCACATTAATCACAGAATTCACAGAATTTCATTCATGACAAAAAAAAAACTTTTATTGATGAAATCTAGATAGTAAGTCATTTAGCCAATATGTCTATCTGAATGAAGGAAAACATATACCCTGTTCAGTTGTTATTGTCACCATGTTTCTTAGATTATATAAATATATATACTCTCGATATAAATTATCGAAAGTGCTGCTATTAGATCAAATGATGTGTATCAAATTCTACATCAATTAGCTAGAGTATTTGATAATATGCATTATATCAACAAAATTTATATTCTGAGATTTTTCTACCTGAAATCTACATCGCAGTTTTGCTATATCAACGTTACATTTAAAAATGACTGATGAAAAAAATGAATGTCGTGTCCGCGTTACCACGGAAAGGGGGTGAAGAAGCTTCTGAGGGTAAAGATCCCTGAGCACCCGAGGGCAGAAGTCTGGCTTCTAGCTCATATGTAGATGAAACTCACACATTCGCTTGCACAACCCCTTTTTACCGGGGGGGGGGGGCACATTCACACACCTCACAGATAGACACAGATGAAGAACAACCATACCGAAGATCACCGAGAAGTTGCGCTACCTCTATGCAAGGACGCCGGCATATTAACTTAATAATTGTATTATGTTATAAGAGTAGGCCTATTTTACTTAAAATGATAAATATATTAATAATCTAATTATACTTTATTTTTAATATATTTGTTATTTTAAAAATTTTCAGAGTTTGAACGTTTGAGCATGCGCATGTCTACTATATGGGAGATATATGTTCCATCGAACAAAATCTTATGATCGCCATGATCAAATCAAATGTGGAATAATCAGTTATGAAACACATAGTATAAAATCTTATCACTGGTTATATAAAAAAATATTAAAGAACAATGACGTAAATAGCATGATTCTCTATTTTGGTAATAATTACTAATATTTATCATATTGCAGCAAACAATATAAATCTAATCATCGATAACACAATATTTTAATATGTACTGAACCTAAATTCAGTTTCAATTTTTCCTTAAACAGTTTTTTTAGTGAAGCAGACAACCTTTATTCAATAATAATAGACTATGGTGGATATATCTGAATCTCAGATTCAGTATCGAAGTATTGTATGTTTGAGATTCTATTACACTGAAAAAAGGACCTGGCTGTCGGTCGAGGGTTAAATATATTTCCGCTGTAGACGTCGAGAATTTTGAGAGAATTTACTTGCTCAAGTTTCGTCCTCGTCATCTGACATAATTCAAAATTTAGACCAAAGCGTGATAAAAAAAATTTTTAAAAAAAGAACATTAATATAACTAAACTCTAGTCAGTAGCGCTGATGAAGAATATACATTTTATTAAATAATCTAAACCTAAGCAAATGCCATGTTGTGCGTTAAGAAGTATAATAAATCATTTAAATTTATATTTATTACGAATTCCCTTTTTTAAAGGTGTTATAATTTTGTTAAGTCAAATGATTTTCAATATTCATTAAATTTCTTGGATATTTTCATATTTTGAACATTGCTAGATTTTCATCATTATTCATGATATTAATGACGAAATGGCTCTCAATCTTTTATTATTTATAATCAAATATTTTCTAGAAATTTTAATTCCGTTTCCATTTTGCGTCCAGTTTTAGTTCCAGTATTTTTTGGGGGGGGAGAGGGGATTTAAAATAATTAATATTGAAATATTTGTTGTGCTATTTACATAAATTTCCTGTTTATAAGATTTATACTTTATTATCACATTAACAGAATACACTTTTCTTATTATGGATCAGCAATTTTTTATTTCATAATTATTTTGTTTTTGGTATTTTTTTATAGATTTTTTATAAGAATCTCTGACTTGGTTTAAAATAGAATTTTTAAAAAAGAAAAAAAATGTTTAGCTTTGTTTTGACATTTTTAGTCAAAACGTGACTTCCTACCAAATATTTATTTTCATTTATCTCTTGTGCAACAGGTTGACTCCACCTTACGCCATGACTATTGCTTTCTTGATCATCGCCCCCATCTTGGGGTCTGGTCCCGTGTGGAAAATAACCCTGGATCCCCTCATCAAAAACTGCCAAGCCAACTGGTGGACCAACCTGCTCTACGTTAACAATTATGTGAACACTTATGATTTCGTAAGTAATCTTTCTCTATTAACTGAACAATTTGGAACTGTTCAGTCATTGTTTTTGTTTTTATTGTTTACAAAACAAAAAAAAAAGTGTTTAAAGTGTTGAATAATGAATATTTTCACTACTTTAAATTTCTAATATCGCTTCCAAAACTTTTATTTTAATATGATAAAGTTATTAATTAGATGATGTCTATAAATTAAGATATACATGAAGCTCTAAGATATACGTTAATACGCTCTATAAGGCAGACTAATATACCTATAACAACAAACTTGTTTCCTGGGTAATAAATGCTCATTAAGAAAAGACATATCAAAGGATTTTTAATTAAAATATTAATAATTTTTTTAAAAAAAAGAATAATAATAAAAAGAATTCTAAACGAATATGAAACGTATCAGGAACGATAATGCAAAAACATAAAAATGATGGAAGAACACCAAAGTCATTGATAAAAGTTACTATGAAAGTTGCAGATATTTAATTGTTTACTGAACAGAAAAGCGAAAACATATAAAATAGTATGAATTATGCTATCTATGAAACTTTGAATGTTAAAAATATTTTGCTGAAGAAGCTATTCAGACCAAGTTGCATAAAATATTTTACTGAAAAATTTAGTAACCATTAATCCTGCGAAAAAATTGGTTGCCAAAGACGATTAGTATATGGATAAAACTGCATTCAGCTTTCTGTTTTCTATTTTTTTTGTTCTATTTTTTATTATATATTATTATTATTATATTATTTATTATATTATTTATTTTATATTATTTATTATTATTATTATTATTATATTATTGTTCTATTATTTTTTTACTCGTACTATTCTTTTTTAAAATACTGTACTTGAAATGTAGAAAGAAACCATTTATAAATAAAAACGTGGGACTTTATTTGAGGTTCTGCTTGACAAAAAATACAATGTACCGCCGTTTTTGTAAATTACATTTTTTTTTATTTCAATTCATTGCGTTTTCCTCTGGATACCAACGACTATCTACTATAAGTAATCCTATTATTAAATTTTAAAAAAACGTATTTTTTATTTTTATATTTAAAATTTGCTTATTATGTAACAGAACAAATGTATTTAACATCTTTGCAACCTAAGTTAGTAAAAATATAATAACTAAAACAATTAAAAATATTCTTGCAAAACCTTAAAAATATTATTAAAAATTATTTGAATTAGAGAAAAAAAATTGGTATCAATGAAAACCTATTATTTGAATTTTCAGGTGATAAAAAACGAATTTCATACGATAAATAGCATGGCTTACTATTAATGAAGTGGGAAGTTACAGTTTTAATTAATCTTTTATTAAAAATGTATTTAAAATTCAGAAAATTCTTCTTAGACAACATTTATTACCCAAGAATTATTACCACTTTCGGTACTCTACGCTCCACGTTATGCTTTGTACAGTGTTTTGAATGATATTTTAGCACATACATCACGTCACGTAAGCTAATAACAGTATGCCATTTTATTAACTTTATCATGATAAAAAAAAACAATTTCTGTCTGTTTAATCGAATTCGACACTGTTATTGTAGATTGTAACATTTAGATTAATTTGTTTTCTGGAAAAGTGTGTTTACAACCGGCTTCATGACACAAAGAATTTCAAACTTTGGCACTTGGCAGAAAAACATCATTACAGATTTTACGTCATCGAATCAGATTAAAGAAACGTGATAAAACCGTTCGAGTTTCTCTTAAACTAAAACTGATAGATAAATATTTATGTTTTGGCAGATCTATTATCAAAGAATATAGAATTGTCTCATAAAGATATGTTGTTAGCCGCACTCAAAATTTAACCTTAGTTGACATTTTGCTAAAATGTGTACTGATTGTCTGAAATAAACTTTCTTTTTGTATTTAAGGAATTTTGCTTATCAGAACAACACGGATACAGAGCATTAAAATTGTCGACTTATTTTTAGTTTTCAGAAGTTATTGTTTAAAAGTTAGTTTAGTTATTTCACATTCACATTTTTTTAAAAAACTTGTGCATAACAAAATAAGATCATTAATCCTTCCTGCTTTTCAAAGTTTTTAATTGTAAAATGAGTATGGTTTAATTCTCTAACATGGAATATTTAAAGAAAAATAAATGCAATTATTACAAAATTCTACCTCAATCTTTTACATCGTTTTAGCCTCTTCTAAGTCCATTTAAAGTCATTTTTATTTTCTTGCATACGAAATATACAAAGAGAAAGTACTGTAATCACCAAAAAATTTGAGAGTTGGAAGAGTCTCCATTTTACAGACATCCTTGAGTTTGAAAAACACATTTTTTTTTGAAATTCTATTTGCTTATCTAAGAACACCGTAACTCAAAAATACTGCAAGCTAAACGGATGTAATTTGGTATTTTAACACTAAATTAGTAATTATTTTTATAACATTTTATACGAAATTCATTCGGAGGAAATCTGGTTGTCCGAGCACTGATGAACGCGATAACTATAAAACAGAAAGAGCGAGAAGGATAAAACGTGGTTGTTGCTGCTTGTGGCACTTGTCATACACAAGCCCGCTGAAAGATGAAGTCAGCGATTTTAAACCGAGTTTTAGCGTCTCTTGTTTCAGTAGCGCCATCTAGGACCAAGAGTACGTCTTAGATACTCATGCGTCGCAGCCCTTTTTGCGGGTGGACTTCATTCATACATTTCATTCCTTCATCCACAATTTAGACCTGAATCATTTAACGATCATCTCAGATCCGGTACTCCCAGTAATATTGTCTCGACTTGGAGGACTTTGTGGCTACGACAAATTTATACGTGTGCCAGCTACCTTATACACGATAAAATTTGGTACATAGATGTGACATCTAAAGTGTAGATTCTTATGATATTTGAATAGAATTTATCAAAAGCTTGATCATCTGTCGGTTTATTTTTTCTCATGCAATAATTCAAAAATGCAAATTCATTTGTGAATCTTTCAATTATAATCGTAGTTCTATGCCAAAATTTAATTTCAATCGATCGGAAACTAGATGTCCAAAATAGTATTCGATTTTCGAATAACTGCGCATTTATCGCATTCCAGGGCCAACATCGCGTGATAGATTCAATAAAATTTCTAGATCCACGTAAAAGACATAATATCTTTTTAAGTGTTATTCGCCAATGACATGAAAGGCATTCGCGGCTTTACCCGAGTTATACAATTTTATGGGATTTCTTCTTATTATTTATTTACTTTTTGTTTCAAAAGTTGACTTTTTTCTCTTAATGTCTTCATTTTGCAGTTGTCTATAAATACCATGGCTGTAAACAATGACATGTGTTTTATCAGTGACACTTTTATAACTTTGGTCCTATTGCATAGGACTAAAGAAATCATGGAATTATTTCTTTAGTCCTGTGTAAAACGTGTAGAAACACTTATGACATAATTCACCGGTAAATGCTTTATGACTGTCCATGTACAAGAAATTTGAATTGTAATTCTGTCAGGCGGGATGCATTAGAAAGAAATAGATCCAACACTTCCTTAATTTAGCAATAATTTTCTAAGAATTTACCCACGATTTTCGCAGCTAATGAGTTTATATTATAAAATCGTACATTTGAATTAGATTACGCTGTTACAGAGTAGGATAAAAATAACAATTCTTTTTATTTAAAAATATTTGAACTTGCTTGCAATTATTAAATGGTGATTCTTAAAAAATTGGTAGTTAAAGTCTTAAATATCCTGTTTTTTTATTTGTTTTGTTAGTCTAATACAAGCTAGTCATATTTATTTCGCTTTTTTTTCCCAAAAATCCTATACATTCTATTACTAAATATGTTTCGTTTCATTTTTTTTCAGTGTCTGGAGCATACATGGTACCTTGGTGTTGACATGCAGTTGCACATATTGGGTCTATGTGTCTTGCTACCACTTATCAAGTAATGAACGTACTTTATTTTATGTAAATTACGCTGTTTACCTACGGAAAGTTTTAAAATTAAAAGGATTTAATTCGTAATTGCATTAAAACATTTAAAAAAATTAAAAAATATATATTTTTAAATTTTTATATTATTTTTTAAACTGTCTAGGTGGAAATGGTTTTTTTTTACAATATTATGCGAGATTTCTAAGATTTCTTTGTTTACAATCTGCAGCTTTGCTTATTTATTATTTACGTAAGAAAATTACACCTAATTATTTATATATAATTTTAACGACGATCACAATAAAAACATGGATGGAAACAGATAAACCTTATAAAGCGCCAGCAATAAATAATTTTAGGGAAAAGAACAGTTAAAAGACATAAAGAATAAAATAGATACATAAAAAATAAATATGCAAAATATAATAAACGCAAATAAAAGACAAAGAATAAAAAAATCTACAAAATATAATAAGCGCAAATAAAAGACATAAAGAATAAAAAAAATATTCAAAATATAATAAACGCAAATAAAAGACAAAGAATAAAAAAATCTACAAAATATAATAAGCGCAAATAAAAGACAAAGAATAAAAAAAAAATTCAAAATATAATAAACGCAAATAAAAGACAAAGAATAAAATATATACAAAATATAATAAACGCAATATAAACATAAAGAATAAAAGATAATTTGATCCGAAATCCACGCTGTATGGTATATGTTACCTCATTTCTCAACTGTACTCTAGAAATTTTTTAAGAATAATAAAAAAGGCCCATAATCTTCTATTTTCATAGGAAAAAAAAACATGATTCTAAAGCATTTTATTTTTTCATGACTTGTTTTATATAGTCATGAAAATTATTTGTCTTATAATCATTTATACAGTCATTTGAACTAATTTTAATGGCTTGGAAGCAACAAAAAAAGTTCAATGCTTTCATTATTACAACAAGTGATATTATTATTTTTTTGAGGATCAGATAACTAACATCAAAATAAATCGCATGATTGAACAAAAGCCATTCACAAAATTAGCTAAACAACAGTTAGTGAAAACGGTAATATTTTTGCACCAATTTTTATTTACAATCTACTTCCGTATGTGAGATGCTCATTATTGAGGTTTACCCTATCATCAAATTCTGCATATAGACAAAACGATGATTAAATTTGAGAAATAATGCATATACGGAGATAAATATGAAAATATCCCTTTTTTAGGTCGACAAAAATAATATACAGTCACCAAAGTGGGTTATTTTGTTGTCGATTTCTCGCTTAGTGTAAAAATCTGACAATTTTAATCGCAAATCCGAAAAACATTTGTTACCATTTATTGAAAACCTTTGGCGAGTTTTTTGACTGTTGATACATTTTCATCGGGTTTAACGAAAAACAGGACGCTGATTTTAAATTTTAATTTTTTTAATGACTAATAAAATACTGCAATATTGATCATTCCGTTGACTTACAGATGGCCAAAACTTGGTGCATTTGTTGGCGTCGTCTTAACGATCGGCCTTGCCGCCGTCGCTGCCATCATCAACCTCATCAATGATTTTCCACCCAGTCTGCTGGGTCTCTTCCCTGACCCAGAGTAAGCAAAAGATCAGTCATGAAATTCATTTTTATTTAGTGATATATTTTATATTCTACATAAAAATATTTGTTAGACAACATCTCATTTTATGCCTTATGAAATATGCTTTCAAGGTGATTTTTTTATATCATAAAGTATGAATTCGAAATATTATTTATATAACATTAGTGTCAATTAATTTTATTTAACCCTTTGCACTTGAGAAATTACTCATGGTTACCATTCAAGACGTTTTACTTATTTATTTTCCAATTTTGATTGTTAAAAATACCTACAGAATGGTAAAGAGATGCAGGTTAACTTTTCGGGGAAATGCTTGAAACAATTGTATATATTTATTTTTCGGAATAATAAACAAGCCTTTGTATTAGGTGAATAATTTTGCATCGAATTACTTGTCCGAGTGCAAAGGGTTAAAACTTGTCATGATATTAGGATTCACTATACAATGCCATTCTGGTTTAGAGGAGTGGCATAGTATAATGTACTCTCTTTAAAGTAGAAAAACACTCCCATCATATAGGAAATCGCAAAATGAGGAACATTTATAATCGGGCAAGTCTATGGAAGCTTAAAACATAATTTGCAACAGTATATATTGCTTGTGAGATGTTACTTTTTTTAAACTGTCACCTTCAAGGTTCATATAAAGGACAAGACAAATGTTTGCATTTGCTTTTTTAAATTAAAAAAAAAAACTTTCTGGAGTACTTCTCGCCATTTTCAAATACTTAGCTTCTCGTCATTTTCAAAACTAGTAGCTTCTTTTTCCCCCCCTTCTATTCTCCTTTACATTCGCAGAACATATAGCGGGGGTGATATGGTATTGGGAGGGAGACGACAAACCCTCGAAGGTGACGCAGTCCACAAGTCAGGGTACTATCATTCGACCTCCCGTTGGTGGCATCTCAAAAATGAGAATGAAAAGCTTCCGGTATGGTGGTTTGTTCCCGTCACCCTGTTGGGCACAGAAAAAAGTGGAGGTTGGCTACATCCCATCAATAACGGGACGTCCTTCCCACGGGAAGGATTGTACAGTGGCCAGTGGTGGCCTTTAGGACACAACCACATTTCCGCCAGTGTTGCTATCGCGGTGGTCCGATTATTCAGTTTTTTCCGTGTGTTTTAGGGTGGATCGGAAGAGTCAATTTGTGATTACCCTCATCTGACTTCTTGTTGTTGGGATGCATTATGATGTATTTTGTGCTTCGTAATATAATTAAAAATAGAGTATGTGCATTTTAGGAGACTTTCTTTCCACCTGTTGGATCCAAGAGTTAGCAGACAATTACAATTTTGGCAACAAGACCAACTCTCGAAAATATATATATATAAAAAAAAAAAAAAGCCCACCACTTTGACGGATTTTATTCAAACTTTTGTGCCCATCAAGCAGGTAGACAAACATAATTTGAAAAACACGGTTTTCGAATTCAAGGAGATCTGAAACGTGGAAATTTTGACAAAATCACGCATTTGAATTTTTTAACGATTGCAATACTTTATTTTGATGAATGAGAAAAGCAAAAATTTAGCAATTGTCAAATTTATCTTATAAGCTATATCAGAAGCAGTCGCAATGGTTTTCTTGCATTATACGAATTAATGTTGCTCTATAGCAAAATTGTATGAGAGTCCATTTATTTGTCTTTTTTTAAAAGGAAGATCTTGGTGAAGTGTTTGATAAACACTGTTTTACATAGCAATAACTCCATTAATTTGAAAACTCATGGAATTCATACAGGCAGTCATATTAACTCTTTGAATTCAAATAATTATATCATTAATATTATTAAAGAAAATATTTGAATTTTCAGCGACCGAACTTTCCTCGAAGTTCCAACTTACTTCAAACCTTATGGGCACGCTGGACCTTATTTCGTCGGTATGTTGTTAGGATACATTCTCGTCAAGTACCCGAAAATCGTCGTCCCCAGGGTAAGAAAGCCTATTTATAATATAAAATTTATATTATATTAAATAATATCATGCCTTGTATATCAGTTCTTCAGCTTAGAATTTCTTTTTAAAAAGCTATATTATAGTACTTTATAATGCTACTATATTATGCTGTAAATATTATAAAATTCATAATAATGAAAATCCTTCTTCAGCGCAATCTGTCTCTAAATAAAATAATTTTGTATACCGTACTTGTCTATTCACTTTTTTAAGCAATCGTATAGAAGCAGCTTGCAATTTAGATTAAAATACTTTCCCCTATTATATATTGCATAAATAATGATACATAAAACTCCTCACCTTATATGTGTAGAAAAGCAGATTTGCTGTTTCACATGAAACAAACAATCTTTCGAATAAATTAATTATTTTATGAGTCATTATTTTTTTAAAAATCCTTAATCCTTTTTGGAGCCTAGAAAGTATGCATACTACCAAATTCATCAATCTTTACATGAAATTATGTAGGTTGGCATAAATTCTGACCAATTTTTCAATAAGATAGAAAGTTACTTAAATTATTTTGCACCATTTCTCAATGACTGACCAATTTGGTCAGTCAAGCTACACAATTTCTCACACAAAATGGTGTTTCTTGATTTGCTGCTTAGTTATTAATTAACCAAATTAATTAATGAAGTAAATCAAAGTTATCTAATAAGATAAGAGAATCAGTTCTCTTAAGCCAATCTCAATCCTAAAAATATTTTAATATACCATGATTAGAAAAAAGGCCTTCCAAAGGATTAAAAAGAACTCTCTTTCTTGCCAATTAATGCCAATACCTAATGAAGGTGTAAAATGAAGCTTAAATCTAGAGTCGAATAGAAAATAACAATACATATATGAATAATTTTGGAATAATTTTTTAAAGATGAATATCATAAACATGCTAGTCTACTTATGATGAGATCGATGTGTTTGATGATAAACAAAGTATAATATGTGTGGTTATAGAATTTAAAGATTACTGAGCTCTTCTGAGCCCATGCAATTATAAGGAACTTGTCTTAAGGGCATTAAGTATTTACAGTATCTTTGTAAAAATAGATCTTAATTGATTAATAATTCCTAGCATGATTTTTCGGGATTCTTACACTGTAAACCTTGTCCCCAAAATAAGCCTAGTTAAGATCATCAGTTATGCAGATGCCAGACTTCTTGCCTTTAAGGATTAATCTGAATTCAGATATAACACACGAACATATATGATAAAATAACGAATATCGTCAGTGAAACAGGCGCCTTACTTATTACCAAATGACCAAAACAAGTGATAGATAAGTAGCGGTATTATTTCAGATTATTTTTATTTTATTCAGATTTAGATTATTAATTATTTTTAAAGTTGGATTACATCTTTGGTAATGGATTATTACTGACAGAAAAACAAAATGCTTGCATTTGCTTTTGCATTGGTTCCCAAGTTTGGCACATTGCCAAAGAGTTCAAGGTATCATAGCAATATATGGATGTCTTTCTTCAACAATATGTTCTGTGGCACCTTTATGCGAATAAACACAAATTGCACTGAAAAAAATAAAGTACCTCCTAAAAATGACCCCTAATGCTAATATAACACTAAATCTTGTTTTGTACGATTAAGGTAATGAAATGTTTCTACTGAATCTAATGAAGCATTGGATTCCATTATTTTCACAAATGTTATTTTTAGGTTTGGAGGGTCATCGGATGGTTGTTCTTCTCTACCACACAATGCGCAGTTCTGTACGGAGTGTACCGCTGGAACAATGGATATCCCTGGACACCCACCATCGCTGCTGTGTACGCCGGAGTCTCGAAACTGGTCTGGTCAGCTGGAATCTTCTGGATGCTTTTTGTGTGTCTCACAGGAAATGGAGGTAAGACTATATTTATTTTTTAAGCCAAAATATTTTTTTTTAAATTTGAGTGAAAGGAGGAAAACTAGGAATTATAATTTCAATTTTTATATAGCATAACACTTTTCCATTACCAAAAGCATGTTGTATTTGCTTCCCGTAGAAATATGAATGTCAAATTGAATTTAATTTTATCATCGAAACACAGAAATTCGAAACTTGCAGACACGTAAAATTCTGAAGAATGAACACTAAAATAATGAGTTGTATTTAAACTAGAGAAAAATCAGTTGTAGCTCAAGTAAAAATTCGGGACGTGATTTATCTGT
Source organism: Argiope aurantia (assembly GCA_026543865.1). Lineage (NCBI taxonomy): Eukaryota > Metazoa > Arthropoda > Arachnida > Araneae > Araneidae > Argiope > Argiope aurantia. The sequence continues at coordinate 648,941 of JAPMOR010042457.1, forward strand.
AAAAAAAAGTGGTGCAAATATTTCTAAAGTTTATTTTATGATTGTTTTCGTTTAAAAAGGAAATTCATTCAAAGTTATTTGGTAAAAAGCTCATTATTTGAAAGGTCATCCTTGCGCAGAATCCTTCCTTACATCTCCACTCCCCCGCACCAAATACCCAATTTTTTTTCCCAATAAAATTAACGTGTACTGTAGCAGCATATATAGGGAAATTTTGGATCACGAATCTTTAATCTTCCGATTCGAACATTACCAATTGGCCATCAACATTTACAAATATTTCAAAAACAAGAAAGTTTTTTACAAAATCATAACTTTCTTTAAAATAATAAATTTTTAATTATTAAACATTAGACCAATATTTTCTTCTGAAGCTACACTGTGGGTTTACGCCCATGAGTTGCTTTGAGTTGAAAGCAAACTGTTTCTTTCCATTATTTTTCACACCATCTTTTCGAAAAAAAAAATAAAATGTTTAAACATTGCATCGATTTTAACTCTTTTTGGCACCTCTTAAAAAATAATTTTTACATATTTTATTATTTGAATTATTAAGCAAAATTCTAACATATCTTCGAACCTCGCTGAAAATGTTGAAACAGTATAAATATAATTTGTACATTTTTATAACTAAAGCACATAAAGTACCATTATATTTCAAAAAAAAAATTTATGTTAAGACAAAAACACAAGGAAAAAATTGATTTTTTTAAAATTATGAAATTGCATCTATTGAGCTAGCCTGAGCTAACAAAACAAAAAAGTACTGCAAAATAATGAATAAATCTAGAGTGTAACTGGAGTTCTTACTTCGAGGATTGCTAATATATACAAAATGGAGTTTCCAAATTGTAGATAGAAGCACTTTAGACAATGTCAACAAGATCACATCAGATTATTAAACATTACGTATTTTCACTAGTGTCCAACCATTAGAGACATATTTGGACATTCCTGAAAATTATTTTCATCATATTGCTTGACAGAAGACATTATATAATAAATGAGTGCTAATAATAAGGCAACACATTTAAAATGAATAAATTTCTTTAAAATTGTCGACTTAAATTTCCTTTCTTTCTGCAGGCATCATCAATCGCATCCTCTCGTGGAAGTTCTGGACTCCGATGGCTCGTCTCTCTTACGTCTTCTACCTCCTCCATCCTTTGGTCATCTGGGTGCACGAAGCCTTCGCACACAGCAACACTTACACTAGTCATTACTTCTGGGTAAGGCTTCGATTGATTTTTTTATTAATAATATCAGATGAATACTGATCAATTCTTTTCATTTAACTAATAAATAGTATGATTGCCCACCGGAGTATTTTAGTAGGTTAAGTCATCTTTTAGAAAGATGTAGTGAAACCAAGTGAAGTGGTCTCCTCAAAAATTTCTCACATATTCTCTAATATAAGCATTTGTGTATTATTAATCGCATACCATTTGTGAACAATAAGTAAGGAATAATCTATTAGCGTGCGATCTCTGACGATGAATCGCTTGGATGCGGTTTATACACAAGTAGCAAAAATCGAATATATATTTTAATCTTTTTTTACGACCGACTAATCAAAATTTGATATAAAACTTCAACTGTAATCACAAAATCACATACCAAATTTCAAATATTTAGTCTTCTGATTTTTCAATTATCGCATTTACATGTTTGAGAAAGTCAGACCAATAGAATGGTCAACATCTGAAAAGAATTGATTCCAAATTTGCTATATGTATCTATAATTTATATGTTAAATATGCGTCTCAAATTTTATCTGTCTAGATCTCATCGTCTTGTAGATATCATGCTAATTTTAATTTCCGTTTCGGGTTTGATTGTTTTTTTTAAAATCGTGTAAGAGCATGACGTTTTGGTTTGGGGTTTTTGAAATTCAAAAATATGCGGGCAGAAAATAAAGGGCATGGGTTGCAAGAAGTTATATCTCGAAGAAGCAGTACAAAGAAGAAAACGGAAATGAACGCGAAACAGCAAGGATAGGTATTTAAAGGCATATATATATTTTAAATTTACATCTTCAATTTTTCTAGCTGTAAATAGTTGTGGAGCTCCAACGATTTTGAGGGGAAAAAATGTTTTAAACTCAATTGATTTTGAGATGGTCAAAAACCACCGCTTTTCTAAATGTTGGTGATTATGAAATATTAGTCATGTGAGAACATGATGTCGTTTACCCATCGGATTGATACCATGTGCTTTAAAGAAAGCAATGATCTCACACGATAACTTGAAATTTGCGACACCAAATTTCATTTTTTCCCCTCCAAATCTTTGTTTGCTCTGCTTAGTATCATACAGCCTATCTCTGTATACAGTTCTTTGTTATTATTTATTATTAAATTATTTACATTTCTTATGAAGCCTAATTTAAAGTTTTACATTTCTTTAAAACATATTTATAATGCAAAATATTCCAAAGTACAATCGTAAAAGAAAAGAAAGCCCAACTATTTGTTGTTTTGCATTTTTTTTTGACGATTAAGATACTTCCGTTTTGCATACTTCTTATACAAGAAAGCAATATATATACTCATTACCAAGGTTTTTACTTTTATTTAAAACTGTTTGTTGATGTGAGCTTTAACAACGAATTAGAAGCATTGCTGAAAGTTTTCCTTGCTTTTCACCAAGAAAAACACACATGTGTGCCATTAAAAACATCTATTGGAAACGAACTCACCAAACAAAATACTGGAACCAAGTCTGAGGCTCTACTCTAGTTGGTACACTGATAGATTTACACGATTCGCTTTGATTATCTAAAAATGTCATGCTTCACAGCATCATGATTTCTTGATTCACCTGCTAAGTTAAATATGCCACATTAAGCGCGATTAGAAAGCTGTTATATCACACTTTACTTAAATAGTAAACAGTAGTTCTTGCATTTACATATTTGAGTGCACAATTTAACATATATTGTGACTTGCTTTAAAAATATTTTTTTATTATAATTTTCTTCAATTCATCGGAAAACACTTTCAATCATCATTTGTCACAAAATATTCAACATAGAAAATACTATAATTATTATTAAATTGTAATCTCAGTACACGCTTTTGTTTAACTGGATGCTTTCATTTCTGTAAAGAAGAATTTTTGCAATCAGTTTTCCATTCAATTTTTGATACGCTGCATTTCTGCAATTTTGCAACGTGCCTACCTTTTTGACGAACATATAATATTTTAATATTTTTAGAACCCAATTATTAACTAATCATATAAATTTTGTTTACATAGGAGGAAAGGCTCTCTAGTAATATCGTGATAGCCAGAGGGGAAAAAATGCTGATAAAAATGAAATGTTTAGCTTAGTTATATTTTAAAGCAACACTATTGCTATTTTGGTGGGGATCTCGTAATTTTGAGTCGCGGTCAGATGAGGAGGACGACATCTGAGCTGGCAACCCCTCTCCAAACTTCCACACCAAACCCGCGGAAATTGCATTTGGCCCAGATGGAATTAGCGTGCCCCAGACTCCCTTACACGACAGTTCTTCGGTGGAATCGTATCTCCAACTTGAGACCTCCAGTTTCGAAGCCGAGACCTTACCACCAGACCACAGCGGCCCGATAAAATTCCATGAAATTATAGTAATGACATAAAATTTGCTAACGAATAATATGTAGAAAATTTCTTTTCTTTTCTTTTTTTTTACCAATCAAAGATTTGCTTACTATATTTAAAAGTAGAAAATAACTTTCTATGAAACATTTAGGTTTAGCTTACTCGTAAGAGCATGATATACTGGAAATGATATTATAATGACATCATAATAATTAAAAAATCCAAAGCATTCATTAAAATTATTCTAAAATACTAAGAATATTATTCAAATTTACTTAAAATTTTTCTAGAATTTTAAATTTCTATCTTAGTCGTTAATCGGGATATTTTTTTTTTAAATTTCCAGTATTTGAGAAAAACGTCTATTTAAAAAATTATTATTTTTTATTCTTTTAATTTTATGATTTTTTATATTGTGATGTAAAATAGTCATAATAAAATTAATTCTTTTTATAAGTGAATTACGAAATTTATAATTTATAATCAAAAACAGGAAAGAACATATGCGTCACGTCCTTGGATGTATATCAGGAAGTTAGCAGCTAATTGACAAAAATGGCATTTCCCCGACGTTCTCTACTTAAGATTCATAAAAGCAAAACTAGGGAATAACTCTACTTTCTTTGTTACTATTTGAACAAAGGAACTAAATAAGCTATTTCTCCCTATTGCTTTATCTACACGAAAAACATATTAAACAAGAAGGGTTTAAACCGCCAGTTTTTTATATCATTCACTTTCTAGATATTTTTCACTCTGAATGTAAGTTAAGGGCGAATTAGTAAGAAAACCCATCATAGATTCCATTCTGAAAGAGAGTTTAGAAATAAATTTAAAAAAATATATTTATCTCACTGTTACCATTTATATCTATGTATAAGAAATGCTAGCATACGTGGCATCGTGGAAGTCGCTTTTATTACTTATTACCGAATGGCAACTGTAATAAATTGTAATCTCAGTACACGCTTTTGTTTAACTGGATGCTTTCATTTCTGTAAAGAAGAATTTTTGCAATCAGTTTTCCATTCAATTTTTGATACATTGCATTTCTGCAATTTTGCATGTAAACATTTCGAATGTAAACAAACTATAATTCAAAACCTTTCAGATTGTCTCATTGAACACTTAATTCAACGCTTCGCTTAGTTAATTAATGGAGTTGTAAAATATTGTTAGAAATGCTCGGGAGACAGCTCGCCGTATCATCAAAAATTCTATTCAATCAGAGGATAGATGAAGCAAAAGAAATCAAGAAGGCAGAAATAGACGTCAAACAAAAAGTTTAATAAAGCAGTGATATAAAATTAACTATCTCCAGATAGGTAATCGCTGCCTCTTGCCTATAAAAATTGATGTTCATATCTTTCAAAAGTATTATCTCACAAAAAAATATTATTGCATTATTTTAAAACTCAAAAAATCAACAATTTAAGGATATCAATTTCATTTCTGTGCAAGTTTCGCTTTATTATTTTTTTCCCAAACTGCAGAAATATTTTTATTGTTGGCATGAAATTCAAATTCATCTACAAAACATTCAATCGCATGTTTTAACCAAATTAAAATTAACATAAAAAAAACCTGCTTTGATTGGATAATCACCCCCGCTTTTATTTCGTTGCATACACTCTTTTTAATCTGCTCGCAAGTAATTAGATTCCATTCGTGTTTTCAGCTGTATCAAAAACAGGATGAAACCTTTCTTTTAAAAAGTGCATTCCATAATTAATTGTTGAACAATCTAAAAAGTCAATAACCTAGGCGAATAAGTGGGTAGTTTTATCATATTTAACATTTTTTCCGAGTTTAATGATTCATTAAGTGCAATTAAGTAAATTATTTATTTAATTCTATAATTTAATTATTTAATTCTAATTTGCATTTTAATTTTATTAAAATACAAATTATTTGTGCAGAGAAAAAGTCAATGACTCTTTCTTTCATGCATGGAATCATCAACATTCTTCCATAATATATAAGCATATTTAAGATGTAATAGTAATTTGCCGTATTAAAAATGTTTAACTCTCAACTAAAAATAATTAAACGAATAATAAAAATGAAATAATATATTAGTTATTACTATATTAAATAATATATCAATTATTGCTTTATTTATTATACTTTGAAAGGCAAAACTCTCATATATAAAATCTCACAAATCTCGCCATTTGAGGCATTCGTGATATTGTTTACAGTCCATAATTTCATACGAGAGTTAAGGAATAGCACTTTTATTAGAGACTCTGCACGAAAATTTCAAGGAGATTATTTCCATTGGTTCTTAAAACATATTTATGAATAAAATATTTGTTTTCTATAAGCAATAGCACTATTTAACCTTTGTGTATTTATACGGGAATCTGCAGATAATTGTTTCTTAGTTTCCTTATAATATTGTTTTCAGTGCTTCATGTTTTTATGTTGGCTTCATTCCTTACTTTTTTTTTGCAAAATTATTTTCTACTTTTGTTTTTATTATTCTTTCTATTAATGATTTCGACTATCAAAACCGAAGGGTTTTTTTTTATTAAAGAAAGTAGAAAACGATAAGAAATTGTTTGAAGTCTATAGAATACTTCTTAATTCACCATTATCACAATCAATTATTGTAATCAATTATTATCTCATATTTACTATCAGATGGTGCCTTTCATATCTAATCAAAAATGAATTAAAATTACCAACAAAATTATTAATTATGTTCTGAAAATATTAAAATATTCATCGAGGACTCTCGGCTGCTCAAAATTTCGAAGCACTATTACAACATTAAGGGAATAAATAAAAGTGAATGCAAAATTTTACCTTTACAAACATAAAACAGGTCAAGTTAAATAAAAGCGCGTAAAAATAAGTGAGGAAACAGTGACTTAGGGACCATAGGAGGAAATATGGATGCTCTTTATGCTAGTCTTAAGTGGCGTCATGGGATCAAAATATTATGATGTTAAATCCTTTTAATAAAATATATTATCAAAGGGTGAAAAAATGAAACCATGCCCTGGACGCCGCTAACCTTCACTTTGCTGATGTGCTAGAAAGCAGCTATTGCACATGCTTTTTCAGTGCCTTCACTTTACATTCGTCTTCTTTTATATGTAATTTGTTTTAGATATTTATCAAACGATTATTCCTTGTCATTTTAGGTCTACAACATCTTGGGTCACTACATGGTAACCATGGTGCTTTCCCTCATCGTCAGCTTGACCTTCGAAGCACCCTTCCTCGCCCTCGAAAAGATTCTTTTCGGAGGGGGTGGTAGGGACAGAGGAGATTCCACTCCACCTATGAAGAAAGTGCCCGAGTTACCCAATTACGACTCTGAAATGAGGCCCAGAAACTACACTCACACCAAGTATCCGGAGGGTCAAACCAATGGCAGCTACAGAAATGGAGGAGATGGTCTCTACAGACCACGAGAAAATGGTCATCATAAGAATGGACAGGAGAATGGAGCGTTTTGTCGTCTGTGAAGAAAAGAATGAAATGCATTGATACCCATCAGTAGTTGTACAGTCGTCAAAGGAGCAATGACATATATACTTAAAATATTTTACGAATAATTCATTGCAGGGAAGTAAGTTTGTTCCAAACATGAATGGAACAACTCCAAAAGGAGATAATATAAGGAAATATAAATATCTTCAAAATCCTCTGTTCGAATTACCAAATTCGCATAATATCCGGGCATCCTTATTTGGTGAAATGAAAAAAAGTTACAAGCTTGAAATTTTGACAGAAAAACATTTTCACAAACATTGGCTTTTATTGTAATATTGGCGAGCGTTTTCAGAAATTTTGAGTTATTCTGGTAATTATTTGGCGGCTTAAGAGAAACTTTCGGAATAATTTTGCAATCTCTTGATCAAATTCTATTATATTAAATCAACAGATCACTTTTATTTTTTATTAGATATGCCCACCTTAGCCTTATCTTAATATTTAGGTTTATTCCATTTTGGAAGTAGAATTCTTTCAATTTTGCTTTCTGATTTCCTTTGACACGATATATATGTTTCTCTCGTTGTACACATCTGGATCTTTTCATTCATCTGTTAAGTTCACGTCTTGCAATCGAATGAAAAATAAGATTTTTTCAACTCTAAAAAAAATGGAAGACCGCATTATAAAAAGAGTTTCTGTAAAATTAATGAGTTGTTAAATATATAAATCTACAATATATAGAAATAGTAGAGGAAAAATTGCTGAAGCTCTTTATTTATAAAATCCGAAAAAGTTCCATTAAAAGAATAATAAGCTATTCCATGTACATTTGTAGGAGATATATCTATAAGTAAAACGTGCATACTGTTCATTCTCGGATTCGAAGACTCATCGCACTTTTGCGCATGCGCTAGGAATTTTATTTCTTCAACAGAAGGGTGAGAGGAAAGATGTTTACCTTTATCAATAGGGCTAATTTAGATTATAGAGGAATTAAGAGACGTAATAACTGCTCACCGTTCTACATATCACCCATTATCGAAATATAATCGTCGAAAGTGCTCGCCATTCTGAAATGAATAGTGCCTATTTTTTTGTCTCAAAAGACATCTATCGATTATTACTCCTTAAAAAATATTCTTGTGTTTCAGTATAACGGAAACACAAGAACACAATTTACATCACATTTAACTAAGTGATGTAAATGTGCAGAGATTTCAACCACAGATTCTATACGGCAAGAAGCATTTGCAATCGAAATAGTCAATTTCTCAGAGTAAACTAATAGCTAAGAATTATAACGCACTTTGCTTTTGACAAAATTTTATCTGTGTTACTAAGATAAATCTGGAACTAAGTATTTCAAATTTATAAAATTAATTTTAACTTTTGAAGTGCTACATTCATTAGTAAAAACAATGCAACGCATGCGCAGTTTTAAGATGAACATATGGCTAATAAAGATTATTTGAGATGGGACAGTTTTCTTTAAAGAGAATTTAAAAAAAACGTAAATAAAGCAGATATGTTGCAAATTAAGTGGAGGGAGGTTTTAAATAAAGGCCAAAAATATATTTTTTTCAATATACATTTCATATTTTATGTTGAAAAGGATGTCTAATTTTAAAACTGAAACCGCCTATATTTTTGATAAATGAATATAAATATATTTTTTACAAAATTTTATTAAAATTTAATTGACGACATTTTATAATTTTTCCCATACAGAATTAAAATTAGGTTAATATATTAAAAAATTAATTCGATTACCGATATTCATGCGTTAAAAGCAAATGAAAACTAGTTTTGACTGTGGTATATCACATACATGGTTCAGCTCAATTTAAACATCACAATGACGATAACAGTTTAAATATGATCGGTGTTAATATCTAAAATACAAATTCTACTTAAAGTGTGAATTTTACAAAATATTGAAGGGAAGCAAGTTTTAAATGGCCATTTGCAATGTATTTCTAAAACGTAAATTAAAAAAAAAATTGTTGAATATGATTACATGATTGTAAATTGCACTTTGCAATCATATTTGAACTTAATTTATTTCAAACCCATTAAACAAATTGAATTCTATAACAAATTTGTAGAATTCAATATCCAATAAGATGCAAGATTGAATAAGATATATATGATCCAATAAAATCTGATTGTATGGAATTCAATATCTAATAGAAGATACACAATTTATCGAAAATCAAAAATAAACTTGGTCACGAAATTTGAATTTTGAAGTGAAAATAATTATTTTTGAGTCTTAGAGCTAAAATAAATCACATTTTCAAACGATCAAATGCTTCCTAGGGTCTTACCGATGTCAAAAATACGATTATGGGTTGAATATGGGTTTATTCTTGGGAGCTGTTTCTTAGTATCAAATACAGTACTTATTTTTTTAGAGTTTGTAAATAGTACTAAAAAACGTCTGATATATATTCATTTTTTTTTCAATATTTTTCATGTTTATCATTTTGTGATTATTATGTTATAATAATCTTTGTATATTTAATAAACATTTCTTTTACACAATTCTTTGTTTCCATTATTGTTCATCCTTATTCTTGTCATATTTCATGTTGAGTTATACAAAACGCGAAAAAATTATCTTATATTGGAAGAAGGTGTTCGGTAAATATCATAATCTAAATATGTATGCTAAATGTCATGTAGACATTTAGCATACGATTCCTTTTCAGACATTTTATAACTGCTACTATTTTTTTTTCTGTTAAAGTATTATTAAAAAGTAAAAGCAAACGATTTTTTCTTTGATAAATATTTCGTTTATTTTGTATAATAGCTGATGATCAATTGTAAACTTTCTGGAATCTGGCAATGTTTGTAAGATGCACTGTTAAGTTGAAAGAATAAACAAGCCGATGGAATTCTAAATTGCTTGGAGTATTATTTTAGTTTTAAGAATTTAAAATGCTCTGCAAGCTATAGTTTGAAGCTTAAGAAAACGGGCAGTTTTCTAGAAAGCATGGAAGGCTTTTTGCTATTAATGCAGAAAATATTTTGCATTTAATTTCTTTTAAATAGGATTATTGCGGATATTTTTAACATAGTGGAGCCCAGTTAGAATAAGGTGTAAAAAGAATTAGTGTATTCTTAAGGGACCTCTAAGGGAGAAGGGGGGGTGCATCTTGAAAAGTGGTAACAAGAAGCATTCAGTTTGCTGGCTGGTTCTCACTTTCCTGGTGGATAAACTATAAGTGTGTTTGCTTACCTCCATATTGTGGTCAATGATGATCATTAGGACTCAATCATAATACCCTCCAGCATGTTGTCGCGAATCTGATGGTCATTTCATTCACTGGATAGCTTCTTTACGATATTCTTCAGGGAATGATTTTTGTTTAAGAGTACAGTATGGCCATAGAATTAAATTCCCTGATTGGAGGAATCTGAAACTAAAATTAATTAATGAAATGAAACCAAATTTCTGATACAGACTATGAAAAGCATGAAGAAATGAATAAAGAGGAGAAAAACAAGTTCAAAAAAATCTCTAGGGCAGTATCTTGTTTAGAAGAAAGGTCAACACACTGAAAATGTATGTAGAATAAGGAAACCTAATTTTAACGTTTAATTAAAACCGTTAATTTTTTGTTAATTAACAAAGAAAAATTATAAGCTAAATTAACTCCTTTGAATCAATGTCTCGCAGAGAATTAATGAACTCCAGTTCTCTGCGAAATTCATATTAGGCGTCATTCATATTTTAACTGTATTTTTTAATCACAAACAGTTTTTTTTTTACATTAAAAAACTATTTTTGGTTTCTTTCATTATAATTTATCCAATTCCGACAATGCCAAGATCTCGTATATCTGAGTTAATTTTTTTATCGGAATATATATATTTTTTATGCTTTCCACACTGTGTATATGAAATTTGCTTTTATTTCATTCGTTAATTCAAATTGTAAATATCTCTAAACAAGAAATTATTTAATACCCACATTTGTATTTGAGAAAATTGCATTTTATTTAATGCTTCCCCAACCAAGCATAATTTATTTATCATGTTTTATTGCATATTTCGTTTAACACATTGGTCATCATGGTGGTCACCAACACTGACATCTGATTATTTCAGTAGCGCCGTTGGGGGTTATAGGTTACTGACAAAATAGTGTGATCTTTGTATTATTTTTCTACTATGTGTGTATTTCAACATACAATGTGACCTGTAATTTGGCATGAAATTTATTATTTGAAAAAAAAAACACTATAAGCTCATTTGTAGAAGAATTATTCCATCAACGCCGAGACTTGCACTGTTAAATGCACATAAAAAACGATATACTTTGTTTAAAATGCACTATAATATTAGAAGACTAATTATGTTATGAGCATGAAAAAAATTTTGCGAATCAAAATGATTGACATCAAAGAATTCAAGTAAAATTTCTATGGTGATCAATACATTACAAATTAATAAAAGTATAGGGCACAACATGGTAAATATATGGCACAGTATATCATCTGAATCATAATTGCAGTTAATATTTTACCATTTTTAATATAATAAACACGCTGAACTGCAGCTGTTTATTTCATTTCAAAATTATTCAAAATTTGGTTTTACTTAAAATCCCAGCATCTACCAACTTGTTTTAAAACGTAACATGATTTCTTTAAAAAATAACTATCGCCTTCATTTAAAGATTTTTATATTTTTGAAGCTGTTAAGAAAATGTTATCAGTTGTTATTACTTGTTTTGATGTTTCCTTAAAATAAGCAGAACATTCCAGAAAAATTTCCAATTTAATGTTCCATTTAAATAAGCTGTTAATTCGAACTGATGGATTTCAGTACCTACTGCACTGTAAGAAGTATCATAATTCTATTAGATCTTTGGCGTTCAATTAATGCAAATGTTCCGCCAAATTCAATGCCAGGTTTTTGACTAAATCCTCTAGATACAAATCGAACTTGAATTGTTTAGAACTGAATCATCTGACTCATTTATTCGTGAAAACAAATCTACTCCCTATACAGTTTTTCTTAACTGGCCTGTCCACGAGTACAAAAGTATTGTTTTTCAAAATATTTCTCATTCTGTCAACTGAAGCTTTATATCATTGCTGGGATTTTGCACTGAAATTGACGCCTTAATTGATATTTAGGCATTGTAGCCATTAACACAATCAGCTGACTCAGAATCTTTTGGTTCTTATACTTCTAACTCCCATGACACTTCACGATTACGTCAAGAGTGTACTTCTCTGCAATAAGGAGGGGAAGGGATGTGAAATAATGCTCTCTTCCGTTCCAGTTAAAAATTTATCCTTCTCACTCATACCATGCTAAGTTTCGGTTTCAGACTTACTCATTTCCTGTTCCTTTTTATTTGGCTCAATAAGATTGCTTGGAATTAAGAATGCGCATACGTCATTACATGATTTATTGTCAAATTCTTCAAAGAATTTAATGCTTCTTTAAATAATAAAACGCCTTTCGTCAGAAATATAAATGCGAAAAGCTTTCGAGTTATCTGAATAATCCACAATTTGTCTTTCTTTGATCAAGCAGAAAATTTGTGACTAAGCTTGTTATCTAAATACGAAGTACAGCCAAAAGTCTTCAAATAACATTCAGAACTTGTGCTTTTTTAAGAAAGAGCTCTTGTCGGGCATCAATTGTGTATGTCATTAACGGTATTTGCAGTTTCTGCCCACATATTTAAGGGTAAATTTGCTTGCGATAACAGACATCGGGTCATTTCTACAAGAGATCTGTTTTTACACTCAACTCTACCAGATTGTTCCGGTCAATACAGAGCCGTTAATCTACCTTCTATTCCATTTATTTTTAGAAAATTATCGAATTCACTATTAATAAATTCTCCTTCATGATCTCTCATAAAGATGTTAATTTTACAACAATTTTGATTTTCTTAGACAATTTATTGCTTTCAATGCGGATTTAGATTTTAGAAACTTAACTACACTATATCGTTAATATTTATGTTTGAAAATCATGAAATAAAGAGACTTACCTAGTGAGGGTACTCATATTGGACTGCACAGATCAGAATGGACTACTTCCAACAACGCGATTGTACCTTTTAGGGAAAGACTCATTAATTTATTAAAGATGGAGATTTCTTAATCAAAATTGGAAGGTCATTTTAATATTTTTAAGCCTTAAATATTACCCTTTTTAATAAATTCCATTAAATCTTTCATATTAAAATAATCCAATTTGCAATGCCATTTTTCAATATTGACAGTTATTTTTCGAAGTATCTAGTGATCCAATAACATGGCTAGCTAGCACCTCGATTCAGATCGCTATCACTTCCACGCAAATAAAGGATATCTTTTCTTTCTACTGTTCATTGCACTTTGGTTGTTTCAATTAGAGTTGCAATGTCACTTTAAAGGTTATAGTATACGCCCGAACACATAGTTTGATTATTAAGAGCAAATTAGTTCTCAATTCGGGCACATATAATGCGTCTTTCACTTTGGCTTTGATTACCGCTTTACCAGTCTTTCACATCTGTTTCACTGGTGGCCAAATTCAACACGGTAATGTCCATCTTCAAGAGTTACAAATTTGAATTCGTCGCGACCCTATTTATCCTAATTAGACGAAAGGAGTGCATCGTATTAATTATTCCATTTCATGCTTGTCAGCAGACCAGCATTTTCTTACGATAATAAGTGGAATATATTTGCTGTTTCATTGTACTGCTTCGCGATTACCCCATTGCTTTCATTTGAAGTATTTTTTTTGTGAGGTTTCGTTTTGCTGATATGTCTTTCTGTCTTTTCCATACAGTGTTCCTGCTTTTGTGACGACTCGTTGTAAACTCGCCAGAAGCAGCAGATGGGCCGGCGTTATGTCGACTGGCTTCGCTCTTTTATTCAGAGAATATCTGCCGCTGGAAGCTCATCATGCGATTCGATTGCGCATAAGAAACTTTCGAACCTCGATGGTGAAGTGTACAGCAATATTTTCGACAATATATCGTCAGTTTGATTACCATTTCAGACAGTTAAATAATTTCCTTAAATGACCTCAAATACCTCCAGCTTTAGTGTCCTGCATAAGATATTTCAGAAGTGTTGCATTTTCGGACGGAGCCTTTAGTTATATAAATTTCCTCCAATTTAATCCACACGTCCCAAGATGGTGCATATTTTTTTTTTAATTTTAGTTCTGTTGGAGACATGCTCAAAATTTCCGCTTTCCTTCCTCGCCTACTTAACTCAATTTACTGCATCCTTCTACATCTCCGTCAATAGGCACCGCTTTTATTTTAATTCCTCACTCAAAAGCCCACAATTTTTAACAAACAGATTTCATTTGAATTCTCGTATGTTAAGTAATTGTTTCTATTTAGCATTTCCATTATCATTTTTCCAAACAACGCCATCTTTGGTGCTTTCCCGTCCAAATATGCAGTTAAGAGTTCTACGCCCATAACCTGTTTATTGCAGAAACAGATATGAATTAAAAAGAAACTTTGTAGGAAAGCATGTCCTAATCAGTGGGCACAGACAAAGAAAAACATCCCATTATCGGGGTTGAATATCATTCGTAGGAAGGCTGGATATTTTCTCTGTCCTGTTCTACCAATACTACCTACGAAAGATATTCAACCCATATAATACTTTGTCTATGGATTTCATGTAATTTCTCATTAATTGGGCTCTAATTATAGCTGTAATTTTTAAAGATTCAGCCATTTGTTAAAGGATTAATATTGTTGCACATATGCAACACCGACGAGATTCAGGGCTATTGTATTTAAACTAGTTTTAAAATTCACATAACAGAAAACGCGCATCAATCGAGAATATGAAGTTGAAAGGAAAACTAAAATTTTAGATTGAATAGCATAAAAACTTCGAAACATTTATGAAGTTCTGAAGAAGTTAAAGACCCATATTGTTAAGCCAAGCTGCCTTGCAATTGCTTATATTAGACATAGCTCTTTATATAACGATATGATTGGACACCTTCCAACGCCAATATATTTTTACCCGATGTCATCTTGATAACGCTCCTCTTAAAAGAGGAAAGAGACGTTTCCTCCACACCTCCATACTTGGTTATGATAAACCTGCTATAAAACAACAATTTCAATTTGTCTTAAAAATGCCTACAGGCAATTCCTAAAACTAGGATTTAAATTCTTACATTCTAGAGGCACTACAGGTATACAACGCGAGTATTCCAACCTTAAGGACTATTAAAAAGTGCAACATTGTTGGAAAAGCAATAATTACATTTGAAAACTTCCATTACAAGTGCTTAGTATAAGCAAATGTTGATCCTACAGCTTAAAACTAACCAACTTAAGACAGGCATACATACAGACCTAAGCGCATCACATCTATCTAGAAAGGGAGACGAGTTGCCATCTTAATATCAGTCAAGATTCTCAAAGGATTCGAGTTGAATGTAATCAAATAAAATTTGAACTTCCGACCGTTTTGATTTTCGATGAACAAGCCCATGTTGTTTCGATAGACCTGCAAAGTTGGGTTATTGCTTTATGTACGTCCTACATGAAATTACTCAAATCTTCCAGAATATAATCTGGTAAATACAATTCCATTCCATTAACAAGCATTTCAATAGTAAACTCTTCACAGACGATCACGTCTGCCTCGTGTATATTGAAAAAATGTGTATAGTGCAAGTTAATTTAAAAGAAATCATTTGGACAGGCTTAAGCATTCCTTTACACATAAATCTGAGAAAAACAATGTCCTAAATCACGTAATTAGAATGCTAATTTCGCAACTTAAGGAATTAGATATCATTCTTTAATTAGGTACGTTTAGTAAACACTGAAAGGAACTTCAAAGTATAAAAGATCTAAAAATACCTTTTTATTTACTACCCATACAAATTCGATGTTCAACATCATTACAAATAATAGCACTAAAAGCCAGTTTAGTATACAATAAAATACATTTGTATGCAATTCAGAAAAAATTGCCATGTCGCAAAATGCGTCCACAGAGGCATTGAGCAAGCATTCATAATACTCTAATGTTACTTGGAAAGCTTGCGAGTACAATCATGGAGTAAGAAACTCTTACCAGTCAATTTTCAGAAATCTTGTTAAAAGCCTCTGGAGATTTGCGCTGCGACGAACTCCGGGTAGTCTATGAAACCGTCCATGTTCCTATCATCCGAAGAAAGGATGGGGTCAATCATGAAGGCTAGTTCTTCGTGCCCGAAGATCCTGGTCGTGCCGTGGTGCTCGTGATCCAGTCCCATGGCCTTGCACTCCTCGACGTGCCAGTGGAGAAGAGACTTGATCAGCTCACATCCGTCCAGCTTGTTGTTATTATCGCTGTCATGCATCTTGAAGTAGAGGAACCTCAGTTCGTCTTCGGCCATCTGGTTGACATCCACCTCGCCATCCATATGTTGCCCGATGTGTTGGCGCTCGTCTACGTGCGAACGGGCCGTCATCAGCTGGGGTTCGTGGTGATCATGACTATGGTGGGGGTGCGTGGTCTCATGAGAGCACACATATCCCAAAAATGCCATAAAAGCGAAGACAGATATACAAATGTTGGCGCACATGACTAAAAGTTAAAATCGAAGCAGTTATCCAAAACAAGCTAAAAATGAAACAAACACTGTTAAAAGAGCACGTCGAGAGATAACTCGTTGCAAATATGCTTGAGATTTTATACTCATGCTTTGATGACGTGTCTTTCGGTTTTAAATTTAGTTTCAGACGTATAACTTAAATAATCGTTATTAAATTTTTCAAAAAATTAGAATAATTCTTTCTATTTTGCAGAATTACTTAATTTTTTAATACCATCATAATTTTATTTTGTCTAATTAAATTTGCATATTTAAGAACTTTGAATCGACGCGAAAATGTGCAGTAAAGATTTCATGCAACAAATGTTTAAAAATATTACAATGACACTGACATTCCGGCTCACCACCTGAATGGTGCGTTGGATATCTTCTACACATGCAAGTGGTTCTTGGTTCGTATCTGAGCTGAAGTAGGCAGGCGAATGATGTTTCACGCTTGGGGGAAATGATTGAACTAATTTTCACTTCTAAAACCAAGCGTTAAGATTTTTGAATCTCAAAAAATGAACTTGGTTTAAAAACAAAAAATCCTAGAAATCAAAATAAAAGCAGACAGAATACAAGAAGCGAATTTAAAAGGCGATGTTTCTGTTATTATTAATCTTCTAGTTTCAATCTATTTGCAAATCGCATTTCACTTATTCTATACTTTTATGGACGATGTTATAATAATATTCTGTTGAAATAGCCACTTGTTTGCAGAAATATTTTGATTGATTCACAAGTGTTACTTTTTAAATAATAATTAAAAATAATTTGCAATTTCAGTCAAAAAATATTTTTTAAAAAAATCGCCGGATGTTAGTGGTTTAATTTATCAACAACTGATATTTGCCGTAATATAGTTTACATATTATAGTAAATAATAACTTTTATACAAATATCATAAAATAAGATTTTAGACACTTTTATTTAACTTCTCACTTCAAGTAGACATAGATGGCATTTTGTGTACTTGTACATACTTTAAGAACATAATGGTGGAATTTTGTATCTTCGTAATATGCTAGTGGGTTAAAATTCTGCACTCGTTTATTTTCGATGAAAATATACTACTTTCATTGTTCGAAACTGAATTATCAGTTAATCATTAATTAGATAATATCTTGATTATGTATCAGTGGCGCCACCTGGTAATGATATTAAGAAGCTGTAGATTTAAAGACCTTGCTGCTTAGTTCAATGAAAAAAGTATATATTTTTAAAAATGTCTTTTTTTTTTCAAATAAATTTATTAAAAAATATTTAACAAATACGAGATGATTAAAAGATATAGAAATTAACAAATACGAGATGATTAAAAGATATAGAAATTATATTTGAACCTTATTTCATTCCTGTTATCGTCAATTAAAGAAAAAGTGCTGAATTCCAAATATAAATCTCAAAGAACACATTCTAATACATTCATAAAATAAACGATTAACTTTTTGCTATTTTTGAAGGAAAAAAATATTATGCTAATTGGAAAAATGAAAACAATAAAGCGTTAAATAAATCGACAAATGGCCTTAGAATATTAAATAAAATGTGAATCTTAACATGCTGCACAATATTTGTGCTATTTGTTTTTAAAGTAATATCATAAAATTATACTTTGCTTGAGATAATTTTATCAAATATCAGACACTATAAAATTTATTCAGTCATAAATATTCTATCAAAAGTTATAAGAGAATAATTTGGAACTTCATTTATATTTCTGTTAATGCATTATTTTGGAACAACTAAAGAATTATTTTGAAATAGATTTAACAATTTTAACTGCAATCAGACGATGATATTTGTGGCTTATCATATAATAGTGAAAAGATGTTTGATTTCAGATTATTTTTATTGCATTAACACATCGTTTGAAAGTAAACCAAAAATTATTTTGAATCGAATTTCATAAATTTGAACCGCTGTTAGATGACGAGGATGCTGCCTTAGCTGGTTATTTGGATTATTCAAATCATAATGCCACTATTTACGAAATGAAAATAACAGCAGGATCCTCATACTATAAATTAAGAGAAGAGAAATATCAAAGAATTGTATTCCGAATTAGTGCTATCTACTGTGAAAGCGCTCAGTCGGTGTTATGATCTCACATTGCATAGAAAGTTCCTTCTCCTCTTCCTTAAAAGCTCCTGGATGATGGAACAGTTTCCGAGTTAGAATGTGTGGAAAATATATAGAATTGAAAAAATTTTTAAGGAAGCTTCCATGAAAATATGCTTTATTTGAAGTTTTTATAACAAGCTTCCTTATATAAGCTTGTATGCAGAACCGACTTGTACAATGGATTACTTGATATGTAGTCCAATGGCGTCATTCCTTCATGGACACATAAGAAATTATTATGTTGATTTTATTTCAATTTTGAGTCAAAAATTTATTTATGAGTACAGTTACATGGCAAACGATTTTTTATTGTTTTATAAAAATGCAAATCATATCAAGAAATAGACACGCGAAAGTAATTAGTCAGAAAAATTTATGAATGTAATAGAAATTACCTGTATTAAAAAGTAAGTAGTTCATGTTGCTTCTTAATATCGTGATAGTACAGCAAGTTGAATCCATTGCTATAAAATGAAATGCATATTTTCCTATACCATAAATTTATATAATTTAAAATTTTATTTATATGTCACTAAAATTTTTATTTTATATCACTTTTTATTTCTATTTTATATCACTTTTTA